>CM021106.1:237652095-237844174 GCA_007115665.2 Sequoiadendron giganteum
ATTACAAGGGGATGCACAGGGATTAATAGAAGTTGCTAATGGCAAATTGAATAAGTTCTGCGATGATGAAGGAAAACTAAAAGAAGTGACTACATGGAAAGGCGAATGTGAATCAATATTCCAAGAGATATTGAAGACGACCACTCCAAAAGACATAATGTTGGATGAAGCATGTGAGAAAAACAAATGAATGATGATGATGGAGATCATGATCTGTGATGTGTTAGGAGATGCAAACATAGATCAATGCTGGGATTATACAAAGCACATGTCTACAGTTCATTTGTGGTTGAATAGAAATTAGTTAATGATAAATTTGTTAGCATTTTATGCTTAAAATTTTTCAAAAGGACACATCCTTCTGCAAACTAAATGTATAAGTATCCATTTTCAGAGTTGAAAGAAGAAAAAGATACAATTAGAATAGGATAGACTGTTGTAAACACTATATTTTCAGAATGATGGCATTCAAGGAGACTATGTTGCATGTATGAATTTCAAGGAAGATAATGAAAGACTGTTGATTTGGTGATTTCATTCTGGTATCAATTGTTTGTTGGATTCCTGTGATTATTTGATTAACTCCAATCTGATGTTTCTTCATTATTTAAATTGAAATATCAAGTATATATTCGATTTATCAGTGCACATTTTTTGTTTCTATGTGATTTGATTCATTGGATTCTTTAATGAAGAATTAAATTCCTTTCAATCAATTACAGTAATCTATGAATGTTATTTGGATCAGTATGAAGAATCAAATAATTAGATTTGATATTCTGCCTCAAGTAGGGTTTATCAATTACATCCTTGCATATTTATTCTAGTTATAAAATAATAATTGTATGCCAAATGATTATAGAACTTGCTAGAAAGAAACCACTCATTGAAGGCTTTCATTTGAATCCATTTTACCTAGTAGGGCACTGGTCTCCCTTATTTTCATTACATTGGTTTTATTAATCTCATTTGACATCTCTTAACTGAACATATTAAATCATACCTTGATATTGCATATACAATTCATACCAAATTAGGATCATATCTTTCCACTATCAAATTTCCATTTATGGATAGTTAGGTCAAGTAGGAACCATAGTTCAAAATATATGTCACTCATATAGATGCACCTGCCTAGGTTTAGCAGAGCCTTAAGAATAGAAGGCTCAAACATATTGGTTATCCTTGTTAGTTGGTCATCAACGTAGTGAGAGTGTGGCAACCTCTTGTGGTTCATTCAAACTAGTATTTTTGAGACCCAACACCACCTAAATGTGACAAGGTATGATATTTAAGAAACTCATGAAAATATAGTCATAAAGAGGCAATGAATGAGAGTCTCAAATGTTCCATCAATATAGTCACCAAGGGCAATTCCAATATGATGGGAAAAGTCTTCCAAAGCCACGATTCTGATTGTGACCTTAAAGAAAAAGGACAATATTGGAGGGTAGGTATACCAGTAATGTTAGGTCATCCATGCAATCACAAGAAAGAAAGGATAGTCTACAAAGTTGAGGTATTGTTAGGATAATGATTGATAAGATAGCAAGGTGATGATAGTGATTAGATAGTCTTTATGATTGTCATGGCTTTCCAAGGAGAGTATGATGATGATTGTTAGTAATAAATGTAGCAAAACAATGTGAAATAAGTCATAGAAGGTCAATGAAGGAAATCACAATAGTTCTCATGTAAATATGGGCATGAAGAAATCATGAAAGGGGTAGTTTACAATGGATACATCAATCTTATGAAAAAGATATTGTAAAGATAAATGAAGGAAAATATTAAGAGAGCAATCACTTAAAAAATTGTCAAGAGAATAAGGAAGAATAATGCAAGATCAAAGTTAGTTCTTGTCAATTAAGGTATAGTCACTACAATTAAGAACAATCAACTCAATCAAAAATGAAATCACAATAAACTTTAAGAACATAAACACCTTGAGGACCTACTTATCTTCAAGCAAGCTCCAGATGACACATCATCATGCATGGGTTTTCATGAGTTATGAAAGTTAAAAGGCTATTTTTCAAGAACTTATAGGAAGTTTAGGCCTACTTAGAAATCCCACATGGTTACAACTAGAGTTTAGAGGTGTGAGGCCAAAAAAATGCAATTTAGAGCAATTTCGAGTCCTAAAATAAAATATTTTTCACCTTGTACACCCAAAAACCTATAGTTTCATGCAAATTGATTGAAGACATCAATTACAATCAATTTCATGCATATTTTTGAAGATAAGTTTAGGTTTTGTTGGGGGCACACTTCAAGGAGCTTGCAAAAGTCAAAAGGTCAACACTTTCAGTCAACTCTTCTTCTCTAGACTTTGCATTATTTTCTTCTAGTTTAGAGGGAGTTCAACTTGTCATGCAAGCTCGACATCTTCCATGAAGTTCAAGTTCAATTAATTTGAAGAGGTTTTCTATAAAGAAAATATTTCAAATCTTTTAGAGTTAGTTATTTCTATACTTGTTTTTTCCTTATGCAAGAGAAGGGATTGCAACTCAATTATTGGGAGATATGTTCATGAAGAGCAACAAGTTTATGTAGTTTTGAAGCATATTTTTTATGTTTGAACAATAAAACTCCTTTTTATCAATAAAATGAAACATTTTTCCTTCTCAAATTTCTTGTGTTGAATGATATTATGAATGATTTGATTTAGTTTTTATGATTTCAATAGTTAATCCTTTAATTATATTTCATTTTAAATCATCTTTATGCAATAATATGAAAACTTATATAGTTCATAGGATGTGTTAACTATTTTTTAGAGTTTTTTAGTTATGAAAATACATTATTTTAATTCAAAAAACCTAAAACATAACCTTCCTTTGAATCATTTTTGTATGATATTTTCAAAAGATTTAGTAGTACAAAGAATAGATCAATTATGGAGAGAAATTGTGAACAAAAACGTCAAGTACAATTCATTAAATTATTGGTGCATCACCTCCTAGGTTCATTCCATCTTAGTTTCAATTATTCTATCCTTTTTCATACTAAATCAAAAATATTTTAGGAGGCCCATCAAGGAAACCAACCCTCTCTAGAGGTTCATCTTCACCATAGGAAATCCACAACTTGAAGACGATCCCATGTTTCATAGGATAACTAAGTATTACACTGAGCCAGGGTGCAATGCTTGTGACAATAGTTTTTGGCATGGCTATGGGGACAATTTGAAATTTTAGAGTTCAAAATTTGTAATTTAATTATTGGTATTTGGTGTATATATCAAAAAATTCTACCTTTGGATGAAAAATATTCACACACCTAATGACTCAAAGTTTCAATCTATTAGTTTCAAGTGGACTAAGTGCTAGTGTGTTCAATTTATGAGCAAAATAAGTTGATTTACATTCATTTCTAAGCAAATTTCCAATTTTTGAATGCTTTAACATGTCAAGATTTCATGGAAAAAATATAGTTCCACCTCCATTTCATGAAATCAATTCTCATATACCTTCCTATCAGCCTATATATGCTAAAATTCAACCCCAAGAAGATCATTTTGTTTCAATCCAACATAGCCACTCCTATAGTCAGCCTCAAAGCATTGAAAACATGAGTGTTATGGATATAATGTTGGGCCTTTAAAATAAAATGAACAATTTTTAAAGATATCAAGAATAAATATTGCATCATGAAGAGTTTTCTTACTCAACTTACCCATACCAACAATAGGATGAGATACGAAGGAAGCAATACGAGGAGTATCTTGCAATAGAGATTGTTATCAAAGAAGATAAAATGAGATTATTGATTAACTAGGTACAAATATTGGAGGCCCAATTAGTTTATTACATTTGAAATCAGCTTGCAAAAGAAGAGATTACCAGTTTTGAAATTCTAAGTTTCAAGAAAGTAAACCTTCTAAGTCTTCAAATGAGTCTCATGAGATCAAAAAAACCAAGTTTTAGGAGTCCCCATCTTTTTCGAAATCCCGAGCCTAGTATACCTCAAGAGAAGATTTATCTAAAGCTTAAATAGTCTTAGGAAAGTTAAAATACTTGCATTTTCAACCTTCTTTTCCTAATACCATCTACTCGTACAAAGGTGGACCCATTATTTATCAAGATAGTTGGTTTAGAGAGAAGAAAAAAGAGGTATTTAGAGAGAAGCAAGATAAGTTTTTGGTTGATAATATGCTTGAATATAATGAAAGAGATGAGAAATAAGAATTGTTACAAGAGTTAGATGAGCATGATTAACTAAGGAAATAGGTTGAAGAGTTTGAAAGAGGTAATGAAAACTGTGATTTCATATTCTTATTTGATGAAATCCCTTATTTCATTGAGGAGGATGAAGAAATTATACAAACTAAAAAAACATCACAAGTTTTGGAGCAACTAATAGAAGAGGAAAAGCATGAGGAAAGGTTGGTCCATGAAGTCCAAATTAGGCCTCTTATACATAAAATAAAAGAAGAGTTTGAAGAAGACCTATTTTTGGATGATCTTGAAGTTTAAAAAAATAAATAGATGATAGGCCAACACCTTTAGAAGAGGGAAGAAAACATTAGCAAGAGGAAAGTGTGGAAGTGACCATGTTTCCAAATGATTCACTAGAAATGAAGAAACCCAATCAACATTATGATGAGATAGCAGCAAACAAGCAAGAGACCACCAAGGAGAGTTCAAACTTTAGTAGGATTTCCTATCATACATCTAACTAAGAAAGATCCCAATAAAGCATCACAAGTCATGCTTGCACCAAGCATGAATTTATAGCCAAAGAATAATGCATTAATCTTACCTACATACCTACAAATAATAGAATGTATGGTCAATATAAAGAGGTAAGTGGATTTTTTTTCATTCTCCAAGAGTTGTTGGAGTTGATCAAACATTTGTCATTTCTCCACATCTTTTTGGCTAATCATAAGCATGTGAAACATTGTAAATTGTTGAGTAAAGGAATCCATTTCAAGGAACCAATTAATTATTTCATTTAAACACTACCATTGCTAGCTAGTTTAGGTTAGGGTAGGTTTTCTTTCAAGTTAATAAATGCTAATGAACATGGTTATTTTTTTGTTTCTTACAAGTGTAGATGCATAGTTACTTGGTTTTTCTTGAGATGTTGTCAAAGTCTAGTTTTCAATTTGTATCACACTCTCTTGAATCTATACCTAATGGATATGCAAGACTAATAGTCCTATGAGTTTATCAAGAAAAACACCCTCAAAGGTCACCAAGAATGTAGTCCATTTTTAATAATTCCTTGGAATTCAAATGTTTGATTTAAATAATCTATTGTATTTAGTCTTTTCATCCAAAAAGGAGGGATTTTATCTTTTATCCAAAGTATTGTTAAAATATTTTCAATTAAAAGTAATTTTTTTTCCATAAATCCCTTACTCCACTCCAAGTTTAGTGAAAAGAATGGAATTGCATGAAAAAGGTAAAATGAAAAGTTAACTCATTTTTGGACGCCAAGAAATGAAAAGAAAAAGAAAATATGAAAGAAAGCTCACATAGTGAAGGAGGAATCTCGTGTTTCCAATAGTTTGAAGATTCATTTGCACAATAGTTTAAAGGATTTGCATGATGGCCAAATATTTTTCAAGCACTTTTTTTGAAGATTGGCATGATATTTTTATGCACAACTTAAGTATGCAATCTATTCTTGAAGTTATTTCTAGTTTTGAACTTGAAAAATATTGATAAAGAGAGCTAAATGTGAAATATTATCAATGTTAGATAAGAAAGGTGCTTAGAAAGGTTAATCAGGTTGTGGGAAGACTAGTTATGGGGCCTTAAATTTATAATGTCATTTAATGAATTTTAGGGAGGCTGTAGAAGGGTACTATGTTCCTTGAAGGAAAATTTGCATGGGTAGATGCCATGGGGATATCATCAAAAGAAGGTCAAGGTCATCACATAAAATCCAAAAGGAAAAGTAAAAAGACTTTCATATTAATTTGGTTTACTAATTCTATTGATGGTAGATAAATATTTTTTGTGAAGAAAAACTCTCAAACCTATTCGTCTCTTCTCTAGCATATGGCAGATTGGGAGATCCTTGCAAAGGCAAGGAGGTTCATGAAGAAATAATGAGAACTGGGTTTGAAGATGGTGTCTTTGTTAGGAGTTCCCTTGTTGATATGTATTTTAAATGTGAGAGTGGATTTATATCACTTCTTTGACTTAATTGTGGTGTAAGATGTTGTCTCATAGACTATACTAGTGGGAGGAAATGTCATGCATAGAATTAGAATTTTGAGAAGGCCCTTGAGCTCTTCTAGAAAATGCAACTTCCAGGTGTTTGTAGGATATGCTATGCATGGATATGGAAAATAAGCTATTCAAATCTTTGATGAAACACAAATCTACCACAATGTGGAATGATGTTACCTTTGTTGGTCTTGCTATATGCTTTCTATATGCTTGCTATATAGGGGTAGTGGAGGATGGATGGCAACACTTTAATTGATGAATGTAAATTTTTGCATTGTTCATGTAATGGAGAATTATTGTTGCATGGTTGATATCCTTGGTTGTATAGGGCATCTAGATCAAGCATACGAACTTCAAAAAAATTATGCTTCTATTTGGGGAAAATTGTTGGGTACCTCTAGAAATCATAACATATATCCTACCCTTAGAAAACTTGTTGCAAAAATATTTCTTTAGTTAATCTAATATCTATACAATGGCTAGAAAATGGAATGATGTGGATAAATTTAGAAGAATTATGAAAGAAAGAAAAGTAAAAGGATAGTCATGAGTTGAAAACATTAGAAGGACAATCAATACTCGAAGGCTATGCATATTGTGAGACAATGAAGTCTTCATACACACTTTTATGAGTTGCACAATGATAATGAAAGCCACCATCAAAGAATGTCAGAGGCTATGAGAAGATCAATTTTTTTATTTCCTATAATGAAATAGGAAGACATACTACCCTAATAACCTATCACAATCAATATAAATGACATGAAAAGAAAGATAGTCAAATAATATACATACTAAGATAGAAAAACTAGATTTACAAGATGTAAACATTGATGATGATTTTTCCTTTTGAAGGATCATCCAAAGAGACTCATTATAGAGTTTATAGTAATTATTCAAGGAGTTACACAAAGGTTCACAAACATATAGTCTTATATATGAAGAGTATGTGACAGTTATTGGGAGCAACCACAAAAGACCAAGGGAAAATATTGTATTAGATAACAAAGGTAGTAAAAAAACACACAAGTGGAAAAGGTAGACAAGGACTATATTAATCTTTTTTTGACTATAATCTTCAAGCAATGACATTTAAATCATGAGAAAGGGACAATCCATAATACTATCACTATGAAAGGCAACATTTCAAGTTATGAAAATATCATGAATAACAATCATCAAGTGCATGAAAATAATGGACAAAAATAACTTGAAGCAATGAGATTTCTTTTTTGAAATAAAGAAAAAAATGCATCCCTCTAAGAAATCATTTAATACTTTTATCTACTCATCTAATTGAGGATGAGAGAAGAAACTATGTGCAAGTTGAGTGGTCAATGACTCAAAGAGCTCTGTTCAAAATTTCTTAGTTAATATTAGCTTTGTGTTGTTTAAAATTATCATTTGATTCACATTTCTATAAATGCCTCTACTACCTTAGTAGGTTTAAATGGATGAGAAACTTGCAAAATTTTACATATTTGGTGAGAAAATCAACAAACACTAAGATGAAATTTAGGCTTTCAAGGGAAACAACCATTATGAATGAACAAAAAATTATAATATTGAATAACTTGTTGCAAAGCACCACAATGCATCAAGACCATGAATTTTGTAAGGGAAAATCAACATAGATCAATAGATAATGAAGGACAGTCCTAGGTATAATAGCAATAATGGTAATATAGTGCAATGGAAACCTTGAAAGAACAAATATGCATCATTGTCCTCACAATCAACCATTTTATATCAAAGAATGTATGAGAGGGCTATAATCTTTGTTTTTTACATTGATAAAAGGTATGCAAGGATAGAGAACTAAAAAACATGAAGCATTATAACATTCCAATGAATGATGCCAATCTAATTAGAGGACAAGAATCTTGGCATCAAAAGTGTGATAATCACAACCAAACTAAAAGGATAGTCCATATGCAAAGGACAATCCTTATGAATATCAAAAGAATGACCTAAGAAGGATAGAGGGTAGACCATGGTGATTGAGGATAATAATTTGACTAAAATAAGGTTATTGCAAATTGTCAAGGCATGATATCCAATAAACTCATGAAAATATAGTCATAAAGGGGCAATGCATGAGAGTCTCAAATGTTTCATCAGGACATTCACCAAGGGGAAACAATGTCAGTATGATAGGAAAATTCTTTCAAAGCCATGATTATGACTATGACCTTAAAGACCAAGGACTGTATTAGAGGGAATTCATACCACTAATGATAGGTCACCAAGCAAGCACAACAAGGAAATTATAGTATGAAAAGTTGAGGTATTGTTAGGATAGTGATTGATAAGATAACAAGGTGATGACAATGATTGGATAGTATTTATGATTTTCATGATAGTACAAGGAGGATATGATGCTAACAATCAACAATCAAAGTAGAAAAATGATGTGAAAGAAGTTACAAAAACTCAACGAAGGAAATCATAGTATTTTCATGTAAATATGACCATGAAGAAATAATCAAAGGGGGCATTTATAATAAATACATCAATATTATGAAGAAGATAGACCACATTCCAAAGCTAAATAAAGGATATTATTAAGAGCACAGTCACTTCAAAATTGACCAATAAAATAGGGTAGAATAATGCAAGATGGTAGTCAAATCTTATCAATTAAGGTATATTCACTACAATTGAAGATAGTCAAATCAATCAAAAAGGAAAGAACAATAAAAAAGAATGAAAATACCATCACTACCTACTTATCTACAAGCAAGATCCAAATGACACATCATCTTGCATTGTTTTTCATGATCTATGATAGTTAAAAGTCTAGTTTTCAAGCACTTATAGGTAGTTTAGGACTACTTAGGAAGCCACATGGTTACAACTAGAGTTGAGAGGATTTTGAGGCCAAAAATATGTACCTTAGAGAAATTTGGAGTCCTAAAATAAAATCTTTTTCACCTTACACACCCAACAACCTATAGTTTCATTCAAATTGATTGAAGACATCAATTCCAATCAATTTAATGCATATTTGTGAAGATCAATTCAGGTTCAATTGGGGGCACACTTCAAGGAGCATGCAAAGGCCAAAATGTCAATAGTTTAAGTAAACTCTTGTTCACAAGACTTTGCATTATTTTTTTCTAGTTCAGATGGAGTTCAACTCATAATGCAAGCTCAACATCTTCCATGAGGTTCAAGTTCATTTAAGATGAAGAGTTTTTTTGTAAAGAAAATATTTCAAATCGTTTTGAGTGATTTATTTATATGCTTCTTTTTTCCTTATGCAAGAGAAGGGATTTTAACTAAGTTATTGAGATATTTTTTCATGTAGAGCAACAAGTTTATATATTTTTGAAGCATATTTTTCAAATTTGTACAAGAAAACTCCTTTTTATTAATAAAAAGTAGCATTTTGCCTTCTCAAATTTCTTGTGTTGAATGATATTATGAATGATTTGATTTATTTTTTGTGATTTCAATACTAAATCCTTGAATTAGGTGTCATTTAAAATCATCTTTATTCAAGAATATGAAAAATTATATAGGTCATAGGTGGTGTTAATTATTTTCAAAGTTTTTTAGTTGTGAAAACATATCGTTATCCTTCGAAAAATCCTAAAACATAAATTTCCTTTAAAGAACTTTAGTATGAGATTGATAAAATATTGAGTTGTGCATATAATAGAGTAATTATTGAGAGAAATTATGAACTAAAACAAAAAGTACAAGTCATTAAATCATTGGTGCATCACCTCGTAGGTTAATTCAATCTTAGTTTTAGTTATTCTATCACTTTTCCTATCAAATCAACAAGATTTTAGGAGGTCCATCAAGGGAACCAATCCTCTTTGGAGGTTCATCTTCACCATAGGAAATCAACAACTTGAAGATGATCTCATGTTTCACAAGATAACTAAGTATTACAATTAGCTAGGGCGTAATCCTCGTGACAAGAATTATATATTCACAAAGCATCATATCGACATTATATTTCAAAGACATCACTAAATAACCTTCATGTAACTTATGTCATAGTGTTAAGGTAGCTCAATGAACACATAAACCAACATTTTTGTAAGTATTTACAATAACAATTAGTGATTTAGTATTTGTAATAGTGATTTTTTTTATTCAAAAAATAGTTTTACTATACTTGTTATGACTAGTTAAAACCAACACATTTATATGTTAAGTGTAAGTACATTGTGGGCCCATGACCCATAGGTCTTTCGATTCACACTTTTTAACTTGTTTAAAATGAAATTATCTTTGGAATGAGTTGATGATAATAGTATTATATATGATATGAAACTAAATAGGTTATTTTAAGGTCAGACACGGGGACACGTCAACCTTTTATAAGGGAAAAAACCACCTCTAAAATTTTTAAATACAAATTTTCATAGTGGGAAAATGGTTATGTATAGTTATGCCACATATATGGGGTAAATTGACCAAATATATTTTAAAAAAATGATGATGTCCATTTGAAGAGTCTATAGTTGCAACAATATTAAGAGATGTAGTGAAGACTTGAAATTATTTTCAAATTGATAAATATTGGACTACATTTGTAAAAGAAAATGAAACCCTGACGAAATAATTCTATATGGTCTCTTGGGATCACTACTATAGAAATTTCTTGTGGTGAACCTCCTTACATGAAGAAAGATATAAAGAAATAAATTTTTGAATGAGTCTCATATCATGGAACATGGGCCTTAATGTGTCAACAAGGTAAATAAATAATAAGTTTTGGTTCAGCTATAAATATTGGGTGCATTCTAGTTAATATAGTTTTATTCTCGGTGGTGCACTCTAGTTAAAACAAAATGAAGGATTAGTTCCAATGTTTCTCTAAAAAGTTCTCTATGCATGTTAATAATTTATTATTGTTATATTCATGCTAAAATTCCTAGAAAGATTACCATATTTTATTATATTTTACTTTGTTATTGGATTTGATCAACCCAATAACTTTGTACATGTGTCATATAAAGTATTGTATAGGAAAAGAGGATACTCATGTAGTCTAAAATGCATGATTATCATCTTAGAATATATTTTGAGTGTATATATTATATGAAATTCAATGATGGGTGACTACATTGCAGGGGATATGTAGGTCATTCACTAGGTAAATGTTATGTCAATAAATGATAATGATTTTATAAATTTAATATTGAAGATTCATGTAAGTGATTAAAACATATATATTAAATAACATGCATTACATGAGATAAAAATTGATAAAGTTGAAATATATGTGATTAAACATATAAAATAAGCATTATTTTATTCAATTGAAAATTCCTTATATGTATGTATGTAGAATACTTGTCATAATTTAAATAGAAAAATGGTTCTCTTGAAATTACTTGTTAAATTAAAATAAAATTAAAAAGAGAGAGAGAGATGAATTAAGAGAAGAAAATGATGTACATATATATATCATGTATTTAATATCAATTTATTCAATTATTGATTATATGTTTTTTTGATTTGTGATATAGATGCATCTCATGCTACTAAGGACAACAACTACTTTACACGGGGAGAATTGTTATGAGATTTTTTCCCCGAGAGAAGAGAAAAATATGAAATAGCCTTTTAGAATTAAAAAGAGAGATGGAAAATAAATTATATTATGATCCTTTGGTTAAAGAGAGATTAATAAAGAATATGCATAAAAACTCCTTAAAAAGGGGAAGAATAATTATTTATTTAAATAATTATTAAAAGGAAACCTTTGTGAAAGGGTGTGATGGCTTGGAAACTACCCCTTAAAGCTTATATAAATAATTTATGTGAGAATTGGACAGGGGCATGGATAACATTCGAGGAGAGAAGAGAAAAATGAAAAGATAAATTCAAAGGGCACAAAGGAGTGAAGGTTAGGGTCATTAGATGGCATTGTGGTGTTTGGAGAAGGGGCACACAATGTGTGTCCAACTCAAGGTATATCATATACTTGTGAGTGTCTTGTCTAGGGATGTGTTATTTATGCCATTGAGTAGCGTGTGTTTTATGTAAGAATTAGTTCCTCCAGGGGTGCTTCCTTTATGTGCAGAACTTGGACTTGTAACTATTCCTTTGAGTGCCAGATAATAGCCTCTTTGTGATTTATAGATATGTGTTAATCTATATGAATTATATGGATGTTTACCTTGGTTATTTTATTAGTTATTCACATCATTCTAGTAACATTATGTCTTATATTTCAGACACACATGAGAGGGGGGGTGAATCAGTTATGCATTAAATCCTTCAAACCCTCATTAAAAATCAAACCCTTATTAAGTTTTAGCATGAATGTAAATAAATGAAACATCAATGTATCAACAACCATACACAATAGAACACTAGAATTTACATGGAAAACCCAATAAGGGAAAAATAATAGTGAGGATAAGCTCACTATATGAATATCAACATCGATTACAAAAGGATCACTATTGGAAGGGTTCACTATCCAAAAGAAAGAAAGGATCATTACCAAGGGCTCACTACCCGAGAAGATCACTTCTTTTGAAATATAAGGAAATAGAAAGAGACTGTTACAAGGAGTTTCAGTACCTCAAATAAATAGGAGAATCCACCACAACCATCCACAACCCTGGGCTCATTGCCTCTAGCAACTTCAAGCAAATTGAAATGTAGAAACCTTATGCTCATTGCTTATGGTATTCTTAGGTGTTCATGCTCACACTCATATCTTGACATGATCAAATACACATCATTTTTCATCTCTCTTCACCCCACACACTTCTCCAATAATTGGCATTACATATATACCTTTTACAAGCATAAATAACCTTCTCCAAGTTGGTTTCATTGAAGTGTATGCATCTCAAATGTACAACCACCAAATAGGTTGGAACCAAAAACTCCGGTGATGGAAAGAAGTGAAGGTGGACCACACCAAGGGTTAGCTAGGACCCAAGTCTACACCATCACACTAAACCAAGCTTCCACAATCCACAAATCACATCCGTAAATAGCGCTAACATGCTAGGTTGGACAAACAATCATTAACACTACCAAATAGAAAAATTCACACTTCACCAGGTCTAGAAACATACTACAAACCATGTAGAAACATCACACAACATTATGGGATATTACAACACCAAAAAAATATTCAAAAAAATGCAACTAAGAATAGTATCATCTTTTGCAACCAGTCAAACTAAAACTGAGATGCAATTCATGAACCAAGCTTGCATAACAGTTGAAAACCAAATCATCCAAGGGAAGATAGATACATGAATCATTAGAATATTCCCAAATCCATGAGACAATAAACTTTGGTGCAATGAAATGTGGAGAAATTCCATTTATCTCAAAAAACCATCTTCACAAGCCAAACACTGTCAAACACATCTTCTCCTGTCGCACAATTGAAAACTTGAAACTTTGGATATAACACATTCAAAGATTATTGGTCATCATATCCAAAATAAATAGGAACATATTCAAGCATGAATAAATTTGGAGCACAACACAAAACACATTCCTATCACCCTGTACACTCTCAATACAAATTTTATCAAAAGAACTTAGAAACCAAGTTACACTATTGCATCTGCAACACCTACTCAACACCACAAAAACCTTCTCATCATGACCACACTAGAGGTTGACATCAATGAAAACAATAATGAAAACATAATATAACAATCTCCCCATTTTCCATTGATGGAAACTATAGATACCTAAATTTGGCAACTCCCATATGGTCAAATTTATCCTTATATTCTCCTATCTTGCCTACATATCCATATTTATTAAATAATTCATTTTTTGATTAATATTTATCCTATTCCTAGCATTCCCTAAAGTGTTTAATTATTTTATTAATTATTTTACCCCTTTCCTCTCCAAATTAAATTTGGTGATTTGGCCCACATGAATTAAACCAATTTTTAATTCATCCTTTTTCTCTCTCCACATGTCACTATCTTCCATAATTCTTCCTTAATGTAGGTTAATTTAATTAACCCATGATTAGGATGTGCACACCACTAATTTTGGTTATTGTTACATCCTCCATAATTTTCCACTTGATTTAATCCCCTCCTTAATCATTTACACAACCACTAACCCTTGTTAATGAATCCCTAATCTTGGTTTATTGCCTATTATGGTATGGTACCCAAGTAAACCTTCTTAAAATATTTCTAATTAAGGTGAGGAAATCTCCCTTTATTAAGGAATTTTTAATTCCTTTTATTCCTCCCATGAGCCCACACAAAAAATTTAATTCCATTTTGTCATACCTATGTGCCTAGTTGGAATTTTTAATTGCAATTTATTCATCTGAGATCCCTTGAGAATTTAAAATAAAAATTTAAATTCTCTTCCCCCTTTCCCTTGGAACTACTCTTCCTAAAAATTATCTTTGACTTGACACATCCTTCCATCATTTGGGGAAGGATAAGACAAGTCAATCCTTTTTTCTCTCCCCAAGTTTCTTTAAAGTACCTCCACTTGGATGACATCTCACCTCCACATCATCTTGTCCCCTCCATCTAGTATGCCACATGTCCTCATCACATGTGTTGAGATGTCTCATGACATCTGAACCACTAATGTCCAAAGCTAGGGTTGATCCTAACCATCCATTCCCTTTTCTCCAAAATGACTAATATATACTTAGTCAATTTTCACTCATTCACAACACTTATACATTCAACTCACACATTTATCTCTCAAGCACTCATCACCTCCATTGTTGCACATTGAAGCTTTCACATTTACATCCATACTAACTTACAAGCACATTCATTGAATTCATCATGTCAACACAATCATTATAGTATATATTGCATGCTATCATCTTGTCAAATGAGCATACAAATCAACTCAACAAAGGGCCAACCAATTCATCAATCTTGGCAATGTATAATTTGTGTTTATTTTATCATTTGTTCTTGATAAGATTAAACTATGCTAATCTTGAGGCATTGTATTGTTTCCTTCTTTACATTTGATTTGCACTTGCATAGTTAAGTAGGAAATACATTGTACACATTTATGGCACGCTTGGTGGGACCTATGTCATGGATCTCTTTCACGTTTTATGTTGTTTGAGTTTTTATAGGTTTAGACTTTTTTGAGCTTCAAAGGCAAATCCACCTGAAAGGAAATTTTGCAACCTTCATGGGTGATCCTATGCACTACAAAGAAGAATACATGTTTGACCCTTCCTCACCAAATCCACATGAGATATTTCATGTTTGGTACCTTCATAGGTGATTCTACGACCTAGATCCAGGTGATTCTGCTCATACCTTCATAGGTGATTCTATATTATACAGGGGTGATTTTGTGACTTCTTACTAGGGAAATTTTTCTCTACAAATAGGTGACCTTGTGGTAAAACCAAACCCTAAATTTTTAGTTAAAATATTTCTTTGGATTTGGTGTTTGATAATGATCCACTAACTTGTTTTTTGTGCATGTGCAAGCAATTAACAATTTGTGTAGCTTCTCATTTATCGAAGATCGATGGTATCAAATTACTAATTTATTTCCTACATGGTGAACGATCAAAGAATTAGTTTAGTTGTTTTCCCTAACTAATTTAGGAACACTTAAATTTATTTTAAGGGTCAAATAATTTTTTGTTGTGTTTGAGGTCTCTTGTTGACACATTCTCTCCCCTTGCACCATTTGGTGAGACTAGGGATCAAACATCATAGATAGACCCATGTCCATTTGTTTATTTGCGTAGGAGTGCTAGCTTGCACACATTCTCTCCCCTTGTGCATTGTGCAAGCTTGGGGATCATAAATGCCTAGAATTTCCTACCCTTTAGGTGGCCTAATTGGGATTTCATCACCCAACCACATGGACTAGTGAGGTATACAAAGGGGGGGAATAAAATTTGTACCCCAATTTGATTGTGTTGTGTTTGGTAAATCATTGATACTAGGGTGATTCCTAGTTAGGTTTGAAGGTTTGGTCCGATCTTTCCCACCGAAAGTTTTTGAAAAATTCTTGTGATGGGTTGGTGTTCATGGATGTGCCTCATGGATCCTCTTGGTGTTTTGAGGACTCTCAAGTTTCTTGTTAAGCCTAGATAAGACTGGTGTTCAACTATGACTTACTGTACTGTAGGGGATGTGCACCATGCCCCAAAGATTTTTATGCTCACCATTTGGCTCCGTTGAGTGAGAAAAACATCCTCTTCTTAGCATAAGCTATGTGTAGCTTTTTGAGGAGAGGGTGATTTGGTTATCCTTCCATTCTAGGAGGCCCCTACCTATCTGCTATCTCAAAGATGAAAGTGCACACACCCCTTTAAGGTTTCCCTACCCTTGAGTCAATGGAGATTCCTAGTGTGAGATACACTAATTTTATAAACCCTAACTACTCATTTTAGGCTTGTTCAAGTGCTTGACATATCTTCATGTGTGATACCAAAGTATATTTTGAGTTTTGAGTCTATCTTACTTAATGTCTATTGATTGATTATTTTTCTCAGTCCTTTTCCAATCCTTCCATCATCCATAAAAATATTCTTCTCATAGAGGTGGATACACACTATTGATAGGTGATCCCGCTATCACACGAGCAATTCTATGTCATCATCCTATTTGATTAGTTTTTCTAGACACACCCGATAGGATATTACTCTCCCTTAAGGGGCAGATCGACTTGTCTGTGTCCATTTTTTTGGGCTATCCCACTTCTCTTAGAGGTAGATCCGCTTTTTCTTGTTCATACTATTTACCCAATAGGTGATTGTGCTTCTTAGAGAGGAATATTTTTTCATCCTCTTTGTACCCCATCTTATCCTCTGTTAGGTGATCCCTTGCCTCTCATAGGCAATTCAACTTGTCCTAAACATTCCATTTTCCAGCTGATAATTGATCCCACTTTATTTAGAGGTGATTCCATTGTTCCCACATCTATAATAATTCCATCATTGATAGGTGATCCCGACACCTGGATAAGCGTTTACATTACCCCTATCTATATAGTCCAACTTTGATAGATGAATTTTTCTTTCTAAGTCAGTATCAAGTCTTCCCTGGATAGATGTTTTTTTGCTCCATTTCCATACAAAGTCAATATTTTATAGGCAATCCTATATCTCAGATAGGAATTTTAGTGACCCCTATCTATATAGTCCAACTTTGATAGGCAACTCTATCTTCTCAATTCCATACTGAGTTTCTATAGACAGGTGATTCTTCTACCTAGATAGGTGATTATGTTGTTTTGTATCTATACATAGTCAACCCTTTATGGGAGATCCCATTGTCCATTGCCATATAGTGGTCTTTAGATAGGTGAATCCATGTTACTTAGGGGTGATTCTACTCATTTTTTCCATACATCCAAATTTGATAGACAAATCCACACTTGTGATCTATACATCCCTCAGTCATTCCTAGATAGACGGTTTTGCTTCCTACAAAGGTAAATCCATTGTTATCTAGAGGGGTGATCTTGTTACCTATAGAGGTGATTGTTCTTCCCATAGAAAATATTGAGAACTTTAATCCTATTTACTAGTGAAAGACTACATTGTTATAAACTTAGTTCTATGATCAAAACATTTTTAACATCCTCTAAACTCCCATAATCACTATTTTTTATGCATTCAGATTTTCCAAAAGTCATCAAATCATCCATTCAATCACATATATCTGTCTTAGGTCATCCTTAATCATCATATCAATCATCATACATCTAATGTGAATCCCCTAGATGTCTATTTGAGAGATGTTTATCCAATTTGGCTAGTTATCCAACCTTTATCATTGTCATCCTTGCTCACTTAGGAACATAGTTCATCCCAAGTTAGTGATCACTATTAGTCTCATCAATTTTATTCCATCTAGAGGTGAATTTGTACCATAATCACCCCTTTTTTCATCATATCCAATCCAATAATAATAATCATCACAATCATTGAGTTTACTTAAGATCATAAGGCTATCTCAAGTAAAAATCCAAACATCATCCAATCAAGCTCTCAAGTCTAGTTTGGGGTCCCACCTAAATTAATCAATACACTCCAATAATTGACAAAATCCAATCCAATCACCCAATCAATCATCCAATTAATCAACCAATCATCTTAGTAATCCGTTAATTAATCACCCAATCATCATCCTAGGAGTTCACATCATCCTCATTTTCTAATCATCCACACTTTCATGCCCACTACCACTCTATCATAGGCTAAAAGGATAATGGAACAACAATAGTCATAATCATTAGTCACAACATCCTCCCAATCTACCCACTAATGGTGGATCTTAGCAATCTAATACAGAACAATTCCTATGATCTAATCCTCAACCTTACTTAGACGAAGGAATGGTTAATAAACCCAATCTCTTTATTGAGGAATATCTTAGAAATCTCATTAATGCAAAAATGATTGACCATATCATTGCTAAGTGATCCAATAAAATACTCGCTTCATTACTCATGAGAGGCACTAAACAACCACTAGTATTTGATATGACACAATATGCTAACACACTTGAATGCCTTCTCAATCACAAGATCCTTGAGCTCTCAGGTTTTTGTGGATTATTCCATCCCTCAAGCTCCTTAGGTTACACCATATGATACCTAGTATTAGCCAAGATTTGGGAATGATATGTGTTATCAAGTTCCACCTTTCTCTATCCGGATTTCAATTAGGGGAGCAACATTTGAATTTAAAAATCCACAAGGTCATCCATTCATTCCATCTATGCTACCTCTCCAACAATATTAGTCAAATCAGTCATTGGGAAATGTTGGAGGCACCATGTCCAATCTACTAGCATCTTCCCCCTCATGTCCCCCTCATTCAAACACAACCATTGATACAAAAAAAATCATAATTTAATCATGGATATTCCATTCCACAATAACTACCTTATCAAAAATCAACTCAATCTATCCTTCCACAATAATCCATTCAATTTGTTCCTCAACAAAAATCCACTCAATCCATTCCTCAACAATAATCTACACAATCCATTCCTCCACACCAATCAACACAATCCATTCCTCCACAAAAATCAACACAATCTATTCTCAAATCGCAAACATCCTATCAACAAAAATCCACACAATTCATTCCTCAATAATAGTCATCACAACCTCAAGGTAATATTGCAAACCAAAAAAATTATCAACCACACCCTCCATATAAATATTCCAATCCACCTCCTCATTAATTTTCCCCTTGCTATCATCAACCTCCACCCTTTATGGAACCGCCTCAACAATAGGTTTATTTTCAACCGCCTCTACCACCTAACACCCTACCACAATAATAAAACATACCTAATCCCAATTACCAATACTCCCAACACCAAACCAAACAATCCATATCCAGCACATACCATAAATAACCCAATCTACAACAAAAAACCTATAACTATCAATCCAATACATCCACTTATCAAACCTCCCAACCACAAAGTGGTATCCCACAAGCTCCATCCTAACAACAACAAACATCATCATCCTATTATCAACAACCACCCAATCAACAAAAAACATACACCAACCAATATCAAAAAGCACCATCATGCCATCAATCATCATACATTAATCCCACTTTTGACCAATCACTTTAGCCACCACCACCATATTATTAATATACTCCTTACAATCAATCCAATCTTACAGTTCCTTACTCATCCACACATGTTAATAAGAAGTGGGAAGAAATGAAAGCTTCCTTGAAGGATTTACATGTTGGCACATTATCCTCTAAGAAATCCTTCAATTTTGAGGAGATTTGTCCATATCCATTTGATGCATCAATCTCCACTTTTCCTTTTGCAAAACATTTTGAGATTCTAAAATTTGATAAATGTAAGGGAAAGGGAGATCCATGAGACAATTTGCAAGAATTTTACATACAACGATAATTACCTTCTTCATTTTTTCCCTCATAGCCTAAGTGGACAAGCTTTAGAATAGTTCCTACATCTCCCTCGTGGGTCAATTTCTACCTTTTTTGAGTTATAAAAAAAGTGACTCAATTCTCTTATAATTTGGAGAAGGAAATAGATACCATGGACCTCATGAAGAAAAAACAACATCATGGGGAGAATTTGCTAGCTACTTGCAAACGTGGTGGGGCATAGCCAATCATATCAAGTGTAGCCTTCTTGAAAAGGAATTGGTGGGCATCTTTGTTGAAAACATACATCCTAAATTGGATTATAACTTACACATTGATTTCATCTCCACCTTTCTGGAGTTTATCAAAAAGGGATTCACTATCAAGAAGGTTCTTATTGCTAAGGGGCTTGTCAAAATCTTTAAAGAAGACAAATATAAACAATCTAGTGATAAATCTCGTTATTGGAACAAGAATAATAATATAGTTAATGAAGGTGTCATTGATACCAAGCATGTTCAGGTAGCTAATGCCTCTCAATGACAACAAGTCCCTCCCCAACAACCTATGACCAATGTCATATATGTGCTACAAGGTGTACCTTGTCCTCCTAATCAATATAATCATTCGGGTCAAGGAACTACTAAATGAATGTTCACGCACTTAGGGGAGCCATTAGAGGTATTCTTTAGAAGGTTGGTTCAAGCTAATGTAGTTGTATATCATATAACCAAACATTCTGATGATTCAAAACCAAAGCTGAATGGGTATAGGGAAAATGAATACTGTGATTACCATAAAATCAAAGGTCATTCCACTAACAAGTTGCAAGGTCTCAAGAGCTACATCCAAGATCTCATTGATTGAGGAGATATTATAGTTGGAGGAAACCAATCTACATCATCTAATGCTTAGTTATAAATATTTGAAAATTCTTTCCCAAAGCACAATAAGGGTTCTTGTTCTTCCAAAACAAACACTGAATCCAATAGAAATAATCAAAACAAACAAACTGACAACATTAGTTATATTAAAGTCCCATTTAATTATGATGATATAGTTGGTTGCATCACACAAGTGGATCAAGGTTTCTCTATTATTCATGTAAAGGGAGAGGATGCTCAATGTGTTGTCACCATACACTGCACCCACACATTAGTTCCAAGACCCTCTACGTCATCCCAACCAACTCTTATAAACTCACAATATAACATCCTTGATCACCTAGGAAATACTCTAGCCCAAATATCTATCCTAGATTTGTTGAAGTCTTCCTTGACACTTTAGGAAATCCTCACTAAAGCTTTGTAGGACACCTATGTACCCAAAAACATAGATCCTACCCAATTTGAAGCTCTTATAGGACACTTATCATCTACATATTAGTTGGGATTCAGTCAAAATGATATGCCACCTATTGATTCCATATATAATCATGCCCTTCATATAGATGTCTTGGTTACTAAGCATAACGTCAAATGAGTCTTGGTAGATAATGGATATCCCCTCAATCTTTGTACACTGAATTTCATAAAATAGGTGGTGTATACTTATGCTAACTTAAATAATTTGGTGATCACCATCAAGGCCTATGAAAAAAAAAACTGAGATTTAGAAGGCACTATTTGTCTTCCTATTTAGGTTGTCCCTGCCATGTAGTATACAACATGTCATGTTCTTGATCTAGACCTTCCATATAAACTCCTTCTTGGTTGACCATGGCTTCATGCTATGCATTAAGCCATTCCTTCCATGTATCATTAATGCCTCAAATTCCCCCACAATGGAATTGAGGTTACCATTCCTTCCATGTATCATCAATGCCTCAAACTCCCCCACAATGGAATTGAGGTTAACATTCCTACTGATCAACACACTTTTTAGTATTGTCATGCTCTTGAGGCTTATTTTCCACATTTGTGCCATCACCTTGGAATTGAAGTGGGAACCTCTCATACCACCCCATCATCATATGAAAAAATTCTAATGCTTTATCCACTCCATCCATTGCTTTAAATTTCACCATTACCAAGGTCTAGATCATTGAAAGAGGTTGTAGAGAATATGAGATTCACGCTACACTTAATGTGGGAACAATTCCCTCCTCTCCATGAAGTTATGATTGGTCAAATAAGTCTCCACAACAAGTAGAAATAATCACCAAGACAATAAGCTCCAAGAATGTGGGATCCACTATAGTCCATAGGTTCCTTGCAAGATCAACTTGATGAGGATATCGATCAATGGGTGTATAGAGAAGAACCTGATCCTTCAACTCCTCCCATTGGGTATTTCCAAGAAGTCTATCCATATGCTTCCAAGTTGGCACATAAATACAATTATCATGGGGGAGGACTAGGGGTAGATGAACATTGAATGCATAGGCCAATTGATACAATCGTGCATCTAAAATAGTTGGGTCTTAGTTATGACAAGAATAAAAAATAATCTGCTATGCTTTCTAGTGCTTCAAATAACATTAGTGCAATATTTAGTATCCTTGATGAAATCTCTAAGGAGGAAACTATCACACTCTTAAAATTATTTGGACATATCCTCTTTTTTCGAATCCACTTCCATCTTCACCATTATCCTTTTGCTATGCCATCCTAACCTCATAGATTGGGACCTATGAGGAAGCACACAAATTGACATCTTTCATTCTAAAAAGGTATATCTACACTTCATGGGATTATAAGAAGACTATGGTTCCTACCTTGGGGAAGACGAACACCTCAACCAAAAAAAAAAAAAGAAACAAAGTAAAAAATGGTATCCTAGTGAAAATCTCCTTGAAGCACTTTCAGACTCATCAAAAGTAAAAATAAAGGGTGTATCCTCTAATTAAAACCTCCTCAAGGTGTTAGTGGATCGGGATGTTAATCTTCCTCTCATGGGTACTCACTTTTCTGAATGATCTTTCCTTCTAATCGATGAAACAAGAGAGGTGTATTTGGGAGAAGAAGAAAAACTAAGGATCACATATGTGGCCAAATCCTTGACTAAAGAAGAGTATTTTATAATTTTCAATATACTTCAGGAAGGAATCATTAATTTTGCATGGGCTTAATCAGATATTCCTAGGATTGATCCAACATTAGTAATTTAACACCTTGATGTTTGTCATGATATCAAAATTTTAAGGAAAAAGCTCCACAAAATGCATTTGCAAGTTGCTCTCCTTGTCACAATTGAGTTGGAAACATTATTGGCAACAAGATTTATCAAACCAATTGATTATTTTGATAGGATTTCCAACATTATCCCCATAGCTAAACCAACTGGGGGCATCTACATTTGTACCAACTTCAAAGACCTCAATAAATAATGTCCTAAAGATGACTTTCCATTGCCAAACATTGACATGCTTATTGATTTTATAGTAGGAAATTTTATGCTATCCCTTATGGATGAATTTTATTGAGATAAGCAAATCAAAATTGTACTCTAGGATCAACACAAAAACAATTTTACTACTCCTTGGGGCACCTTTTGTTACAATGTCAAGCCTTTTGGTCTCAATAATGTGGGTTCAACTTATCTACATTCTATGACAGTCATGTTTCATGATTTGATCCACCTCATAATGTAAGATTATGTGGATAAATTATTAGGGAAATCCAAAACTAGAGAAGAACATCCAAATATCCTAAAAAAAATCTTTGATAGGCTAGAAAAATACAAGCTAAGGCTAAATCCCAAGAAATGTGTTTGCAAAGTCACTTCAAGAAAATTGTTGGGATTCATTGTGTCCAAAAGGGGTATAAAATTTAATCTTTCTAAGGTGAAAGTGATTATGGAAATTCCCCCACCTAAAAATTTGAAATAGTTGAGAAGCCTGCAAGGAAAATTACAATCAATCTAGCACTTCCTAGCTCAACTTAAAAAAAAATTCCAGCCCTTTACAGATATTTTGAGAAAATATATTATCTTCAAATGGAATCTAGAGTGTTACTAGGGATTAAATAAAATTAAAGAATATCTTTCCAACCCACCTATTTTGATGCCTCCTATACTAGGAAAACCATTGTTTCTTTACATTTCCAATACAACAATTGCACTAGGGGAACTTTTAGAATAGCATGATGACAATGGGAAGGAAAGGGAAATTTAATACATCAGCTTCATATTAGTTGGGTATGAACTCAATTATACCCCTATGGAAAAACTGTTCCTTTCCATTGTATTTAGCTCTCAAAAGATTCTAGGATATCATTGACCTGACACATGGCTAAGTGGGTTATGTTGCTCAATGAATTTGATATTGCGTATGTATACCATAAAGCAATCAAAGGACAAGTCATTATGGATCAATTGGATGATGCCCATTTAGTGGATGCATATTCATTAGTGGAAGAGTTTTTAGATGAATTAGTATTCACCATTTCAGAAGAGGATACATGCAAAATTTATTTTTTATGGATTCTACACATAGAATGGAGTTGGTGTTGGCGTCTTTTTTTTCACTCCTCAATGTGACTATATTCCTAAGTAATTTAGATTGTCTTTTCAATGCACAAATAAAATTACTAAGTACGAAGCTTTAATCATTGGTCTTTGCGTTGTAGTTTAATGGAACATCACTCATCTCCATGTCTATGGATATTTATAGCTTATAATCAAACAATTCAATGATGAGTTCCAAACAAAGGATAATAAGAATCTTCCATACAAATACATGGTGGATGACTTTAAGAAATATTTCAATCATTTCCAATTTAAACAAGTTACCGGATTGCAAAATAAGGTTGTAGATGTAATGGCTACTATAGGATCTCTCATAGAAATTCCTTGAGATCATATATATTTTAAGTTTTTGGTCAAACAACTATTGGTCCCTAAATATGACATTCTTGATATATAAATTGTGTGCAAAATCATAGCTCCCTAATCCCCATGGTATCATGAAATATACACCTACCTTCATGATAACATCCTTCCAACCAATCTAAACCATAACCAATGAAAATCCTTCATCCACCATGCATCTCATTACACTATCCTACGAGACACTCTTTATTGTAGAGGGTATAAAGGAGCTCTTCTTTGATGTTTGACTGAATCAGAGTCTAAAGTAGCATTAGGTGAAGTACATAGTGGTTTTTTCGGGGTACACACTAATGAAATGGCCTTAACAAAGAAGCTTCTTTAATATAGGTATTATTGGCCAACTATGGAGAATGATTCATGTGAATTTGTCAAGAAGTGTCTACCATGTCAACGAAACACTAACTTGATCCATGCTCCAACACAAGACCTACAATCGATCACAATAATGTGGCCCCTTTCACAATGGGGTTTAGACTTAACTAGAAAGATATACCCTCCATCCTCAAATGGCGATACCTTCATCATCACTGTGATTGAATACTTCACCAAATGGATGGAAGAAATTCCACTCTCCCTCATTATTGGCACCCAAATATCCAAATTTATCCTATATCATATTCTCTACAAATATGGTATTCCATCCACCATCATCACTGACAATCAAAAACCTTTAAAAAACCAACATTTCAAACAACTATGTGATACTTTCTATATCCAAGATCGACGGTCCAGGCCCTATTACCCTCAAGGTAATGACTAGGATGAAGAAACCAACAAAACATTAATCAAAATCATATTGAAATTTGTCAATAACACTAATCTAGATTGGCACCTCCACCTTAATCCCACCCTTTGGGATTACCACACATCCATTTGTACCCCCATAGGTGCTACACCAAACTCTCTTGTATATGGCATTGATGCAATCTTGTCAATTGATGTTGAACTCCCCTCACTTTGTATATCTTTGAAGAACCTTATTAATGATGAGTATCGAGTTGCACACATCAATTAGCTAGAGAATATTGATGAGAAGCATATAAATACTTATAATCACCTATAGGCTTACCAAAATAACCTCAAAAGAAGCTATAACCCCATTAGTTCTAGATTGGTGACCTTGTACTCAAGGAAAACTAGCATACCCAGCAAGATTGAGAGAAGAAAGGGAATTTTTTAGTTAATTGGTTGGGTCCATATGTCATCATAGATAAGTATGGTTCTGGATCGACTTGCCACACTAGAGGGTGAACCCTTGTAAGAACCCATCAACATTTTGCATCTAAAGTGGTTTTAAACCTAAATCAATTGGGTTACCCCAGTTAGAAAATACCAAAAAAGTAAAAAAATCCCAAAAGCTACAAAAAAAGTGGAAATTATAAAAAAAATGAAAAAAATGATGTCAATAGTAAAGAGAAATAAATCATCCTATGGTGAGAACCACCCTTTATGGTGCTTGGGATAAGTACATTTGGTGAAAAGTTGGCAACAAGCACCATTCGTAGAGGGCTTAATCATTATCTACCTTGCATCTCATTTTCCTATATACTTATGTATCCACCCCATCCCATCTACATATTGAATTCATCATATTCCACACCACATGGTATATTTTTATTGAGCATTAGATAGTTTAGATTCACTCTCCCTAATCTTGAGCTTTTCTTGCTTGTTGGTGATGAGCTTCTATAAGTCTTACTTGGTACCCTGATCTCATTTTCTTATGCTAGTTGGGCTTTAGTTGATTATCATTGCTTGTATATAGTGTCTTATTGGTTGGTCTCACATCCTCATCTAGGATCAATCCTTGCATCTTTTATCATTAGGTCCCATATTTTATCTTTCATCTTTTTTTGGGTCTTTTTATTTAACTACATTGTGACTACGCTTTCACGTAAGCAATGCCATCTTTGATGAGCCCCCAAGGTTTTAGTATGTCCTTTTGAGTTTGTCCTCATCATCCATCTATCTTTCATCCATTACCCTTGTCTTTTTCGTGTCATCAAGAGTGTCTGTATCCCATTATAAATAACAAAGAAAATATATTAGCCCATAGAAAACACCAATCATTTTCAGTTATCCTGAGTCATCTACTCCACCCATATTTGGTCTTAGTAGGATGTATCCTTCCTCACATCAAACAATGTCAATCCCATCAACCTACCATCCTCATGGTAAAGGATATTTGAAATTTATTATAACTTCTTTGTGCTTTTTCCTTTTATTTATCATTTGAGCTTCTTACTATACGTACTCAAGGTCACCACGGTCCATCATATCATGGCATGCTTTGATTGGTAGACATAGGGGCATATCTTGGTTTTTTGTTTGATCATGTTTTCTTGGTTGTCTCATGTAGTATGCACCAAGATTCTTGGGGTCTTGTATTATGTTAGGGAATCCTTTGTGCTCAGGGTTTTTCCAGCATTGACCCTATCAAATCCCATATGACTTTGGGATGTTGGATTAACCTATTTATTTGTTGTGTCAATCCTATGTGTAGAATGCTAATTTCCCTTGGTTCCTTATAACCTAGTGCTTGGTATCCTACACTATATCAAAATCCAATGCTCCTAGTGTGATATCATAGCATTACATTTCATTTCATTCATTATCCTTTTGCATTTTCCCAATTCATACACCTAGCCTATAATTGTTGATTTATAGTTGTGCAAATGATTCCCCCCACCCATTATTCCTCATAAGATTCATCCAGTTTCGATAGATGTACTACACTCACTATCATTGCATCCTCCATATATTTCATATTGCATTATCATTTTCATAATCAATTAAGTTGTTTAGGATAATATAGATGTGTTATTTTAAGCATCTTAATACATGTCATGTTACATTATCATTTTCATAATCAATTAAGTTGTTTAGGATAATAAAGATGTGGTACTCTAAGCATATTAATCCATTTCAAATCACATATCATTTTCATAATCTATTAAGTTGTTTAGGATAATATATATTTGTTATTCTAAGCATCTTAATCCATGTCATTTTTCATTATCATTATCATTTGAGTTGTTTAAGATAATACAATTTTTTTATTTTAAGCATCTTAATCCATGCACATTATCACATCTCATTATCATGAACACTGCATTAGGAACATCAGATATATATCTCATTTTGTATCACACATACATAAAATAACATCCACATAGAACTCATAAATTGCATTAAATCACATCACACATCATAATCATACACATGTGTCATCACATCCTACATCACATAGTGCTAGTATCACATCACTTACCATCATCATAAAAATAATGCATCACATTTTTCATCACAAAAATGTTATTCACGTATATCATAATTGTCATGCATAAATATACATCACATCACTTATCATAATCATTATCATACATCCATAATGCACATAAACAAAATCACATAAGCATTACATAATGTGCCACCGTAATAATCTCTCATATATATGATAATAATGTCCATTAATGTCCATGAAATAATAAAAGTACATGTATAAGAGAGTATAATATGAGTACTAAAAGGAACATCATGTGTAATGAATCGGTATGAATAGAAAGAATCACTCAATCAATCTGTCAAATTCTATATATGGACTTTGTATATGAACATCATATTTTCCTATATGTTTGTCAAAAATTTACCCCCAATCCCTCCTATCTCATCAATCACTGCTACCTACATCAAATCACTAGGGCGAATCTGGTGTTCCTCTTACTCCTTCCCCTCCTGGTGGCCCCATCTATCCACTCGATGCCCCTAAGCCACCCGATTGTGTGGGTCCTGATCTTTGTTTCCCCTCACTCCTACTATGCACCTGGGAATATGATGGTGCCCAATGTGACATAATATAGGCCCATATAATATCCTACCTCATGGGTGGAATCATCGAATCATGCTCCTAATGCCCGAACTACATCCCTCTCTTGCTGGTATATATCCCTTTGTGCTTGTAACTTGTCTTTGTCCTGCTCTCAGGCATCCTGAGTAAGTATCATCCCTACTAGCTCACTCTTTGCTACCTTTTCCCATCTCTCTACCTCCTCTATCATCTCTCTTCCTCCTCCATCAATGCATGGAGTCCCATGAACACCTCATCTACCTGGTCCACCACCCATTGCATCATGTCTCTTTGTGCTATCATATATCTAAATCTCTCTTGTAACTTGGCTAGATCTCCCCACAACCTATACCACTCCTCCACTATCCCTCTATCCATTATAGCAATGCTTCATGTACTTTATCTAGATGTGTGCATGATCCCAGAATACTAGTTTACAATTTTTTTCCAAACTTGAAATTGAATTGAATTCTATTAACTAAATCTTCACTTTCAGGCACCTATAGTGGCTAAATCATGAGGAATTTGAAGATGATACAAACTAGTGGTTTGTGACATTTTTTCTATAGATTCTAAATATATTTTTTTCAAAAAATTTGCAATCAGATTGCACTTCTCTTTTAATCTCCTTTGAAAACTAATTTTTAATAGAAAACACCATTTTTAAAGAGTGACGTTACTGGCTAACACAAAAAAAATTCTATGAAGGATAATTTTTTTTTTTTTTTAAAATTTAGATTTGTAACTATGATATCTAGTACATGGAATTGGTTTCATAGCATTTAATTGAATATTTTTTTCTTAATTAAGCTTCAAAGTCAAACCAATTACAATTTAGACATGATTTAGTAGCTAAAACATAACTTTTTTGTATGTATCAAAATTCTTTTTTTTTTGTTGGATCAGGGACATCAATATCTAATACATTAATACTTTAAAAAAAAAAATTTGATAATCTGATATTTTTCCACATTTGTAGAATAGAGAGCTTGATTTTTGGTGAGAAACCTATGTTTAATCAAACTAAAAAAAATATAATAAAACAAAAAAATATAAAAAATATATTTGATGGATAGCTCATTCTTAGGACTACCATCATCCAATTGGGTTTGTGAAGTCTCCTCCATTTTCATCCTCAACCCAAGATTCAAAAGGAATTTTTTTATAGATATTTGGTAGAAGAGGAGGAGAAGGGGGGAAAAGGGGGTTTTGTATGGACCCCCGCTTCGAATGAACTCCCTAACCTTTTTGAGCGAATAGGGGTTCTCTCGAAGGGGGTTCCGAACCCCCATTTTTTTGAATTTTCCTTTGTCTTCATTTTAAAAAATGTGTCAAAAGGTGGGTCCCATCATTAAATAGGGTTTTCTCAAAGGGGGGTTTGAGCGAACCCATTTTAGGTCCATACAAACACCCAAGTTCATGTGAGCCCCTAAAAACCAAAAAAAAAATTCATGGGAGAATTTTTGCAATTTTCCTTCCTCAATGGAATTGTAAATCAATATTATGGGATCACCCATGTCTGTAGCCTATCTAGCTCCTCCAATATCTATCTCAACCTCCTCTCAAGGATTTTTATTCATGCTTGTGCCCCTACCAACCTGGTTGTTGTATCATCTTTTGATGGTGGCTAATACACCATCAACACCCTCTCTCTCAGTGCATCCTACTCCCCCTCGTCCTACACCTCCATCTCCACCTATTAGATCTCCTAATCCTCATCCTCAATAATCTTTCTAACCTAATAATCCTCCTCAATGGTCTCTCCTCCTCCTCCTCATCGCCTACTACCTCCTCCTCCTCACCCTTGCCCTTCATCTTAGGTACCTGTACTAGTGACTATACCATCCATGCTACTAACATAACCCTCTCTAGTAGACTCTCCTTCAAGTAGGCCACATATCTCTTTGTCAAGTCAGGGTCATCTAATCTACCCCTCCACAGCCACCCAACCTCTCCAAGCTAATCCCATATTTTTCATGCTCTAGTAGATGGCACACTCTACCCTCAACCCCTCTTCTTACTGATCTTTCAATACCTCTTCTTTGGCTTAGGAATATTGTAGGAACCTGCACTATCATGTAACTCTATCTAGTTTGTACATCTCAAGGATGTATGGATCTTGACCAATCAAGTAATATCTGTAAAACATATACCCCATGTACAATTAGTCCTCTACCCTGAACAACTAAAATTCATAGTCCATGGATGAACTCCATATAATCTGATCCTTAGTTAAATCTTCAAGAGCACGATGCCAAAAGGAAATTCTCTGAACATTTTCATAATGTCTCATCCCTTGGTATTCAAATGCAATTGCAAGGTAAGCTCCTCTCTCCTCTGCTTCCACTATATCTGGCCAAATAATTCATATATGTTTCCAAGCCCACACCTATAGAAATTTCATGTGTGTGATACTAGTTTCTCCTCTATAGCATACCATGTGCATATATTTGTACAAATATGCTAGGATGCACATCCCCCATGCATACACCCCTCTCCTCCTCTCAATTATGTGTCAAACAACCTTAATCAACTTGAGGCTGAGAAACTGACCACTCCTATCTAGGAGGAGGATCTTGCTAATCAATCCACATAGGTACAAAGGAAATGATGGCATTGTTCTAATATAGGTGTCTATGTTCAAGCTCTTTCCATCATAGGGGAGGTTTATAATCCCAAATACTGCCTATAGGCTCTGCTCTATTGGATACATAGTCACCCCACTCACAAGATGTCATTTAATAGGTAATCAGAGGATCCTCCGTACATCCTCCAAAGTCACTGTCATTAATGTCATCAGTAGAGGTCAATGAGCTCGAATCACCAGGAATAAGGGCATGTACCAAAGCCTTTCCCTATCTAGGGTACCATAATCCTCATCTATGAATCCTTTTATGGTCAGTGTGGATAAAAGATGCTCCCTCATCTACAAGCTCCCTATCTCCTGCATCCATACAACATCATCCATTAGATCTTCATCCAAACTTTGTATTTTTCTTCCTAACACCCCTTTTTTCACATTCACCCTTATGGAATGCACAATCGCCTATCCTCCTTTTTGTGTACTTGCCCCTATCCCCCCTTTGGTATATTTTACCATCCATAAGCGCATTCACCCCTATAGTAGTGGGTTCACCTATTTCCTTCAAGGGTGATTTTGCAATCACCCATTCCCTTTAGGGGTGATATCATAGTCACCTGTTTCCTTTAGGGGTGATAACACAATCACCCATTCCTTTTAAGTGTGATTTCACAATCACTCTTCCCACAATAGGTTTTCCCATTTCCTTCAAGGGTGATTTTTCAATCACTCTTCCCTTAGAGGGTTTTCCCATTTCCTTTCAAGGGTGATTCCTCAATCACTCATCCCTTTTAAGGGTGATTTACAATTAATCTTCCTATAGCAGGTTCAATCATTCCCTTTTGGGGTGATTTCACAATTGCCCCTCCCATCAAATGCCTACCCTTGCAAGCACATGATCATGCCTTTATACATGTGAAATTTCCCATGTGCTTTAGGGGCAAATGCGCAACCCAAGATAGGTGTGTTTGGCTTTGAATGGGAAAATATATTTCCTCTAACCTACCCCCCAATGTAAAATTTTTAAAAAACATGTGCAAATTCAAATAACAAGGTCCACTTTTTGAGGCATACCTACTAGGGAATGATACTCTCCTAGAAGTACTTTGAAACTGCATCCAAGTGATGCACAATGTCTCATTGATGTGCCATTTTTCTCTCCAACTCATTTAATCACACGTCTGCACAAAAGTCAAAAGTGAATAGTAATTTCCTAAATTATTATTTATACATAACTTTTTACCCCCACTTAACCCCCATTTTTAACTTTTTAACTTAATTTCTTCATTTGGTAGCCATTTGCACCCTATTCATTTGTTTTCCTCTATTCAAAAGCCACTTTCTACCATTTTTCATCACCGTCCTCATAGTACAATCCTTTTTTCCCTATGGAGATTCCTCTTAGGGCCCCTTTTCTCTATCCACCCTCTCGAAGGGGCATAACCCTTCATAGTTTCTTCATTTTCCTCCCCATCATTTTTCCTATCATACCGGGTCATCCTCTAGCTTTTTTCTTCCATTGAGTCATCTATATTTTATTTTTATTTGAAACATCATTATTTTATTGACATTTCAAAGAGGGGAAACAATTAGACACCTAAATTTGGCCAGTCCCATTTGGTCTGATCTATCTTAGGAGATTCATCATTTATTCTCAATTTACAACTAGTAACCATGGGAGTACATACTAGTTTAAAGTCCTCCATTCCAAACCTCTTTAGAATTTCCTTAACACATTTTTATTTTGTAATGAATATACCTCTTTTTTGATTGACTAATTTCCAGCCAAAAGAAGAAGGCCATCTCCCCAAAAATTGACATTTCAAACTAATTTTACATCTCCTCTATAAATTTTTTACACATTTTCTCATTTCCTCTAAATATTATATCATCAACATACATAAATATAATCATAATTTGATCTCTCTCAACTTTGAGGTAAAGGTTGTTATCTGCAATACCCTTTTTAAATCCCTCTTGCAATAATTACTTGTCTAATTATGGATACCAAGCTCTAGGATCCTTTTTGAGTTCATATAATGCCTTTTTTCAACCTACAGACCATATAAGGATCTTTTAATAACTAAAAACCTTTAGGTTGTTCAATGTATACCTCTTATTCTAACTCACCATTCAAGAATGTAGACTTCACATCCATCTGATACACTTTGAAGTCTTTATGTGTTGCAAAAGCTAAAAACATCCTAATAGACTCCATTCTTTCTATATGAGAAAAAGTATCTTCAAAATATATTCCTTCCACTTGTGAGTATCCTTTACACACAAGCCTAGCCTTGTTTTTGACTTCTCCATTATCATTCAACTTTTTCTTGAACACCCATTTTGTTCCTATCACATTCTCACTTGTTGGTCTTGGGATTAGCTCATATGTTTGATTCTTCTTAATCTATCTCATCTCTTCTTCAATAGCTTTGACCAAATTTTCATCCTTGCATGTTTTAGTGATTATTTTAGGTTCTATCTCAAAAAGTAAGAAAAATTTTACCCGTTCCTATTTCATAGTATCTTTTCTTCTTGTCAGCACACCTCTTCTTTTGTCTCCAATTATTTGATCATCAAAATGATTTTTTTTACATATTTAGGAGTCTTAGGATTCTTTTCTAGAGCTTCTTCCTATTTCATTGACATCTCTTTTTCTTTATCTTCTTCTCTACAAGGGGTTTCATCATATTCATATCCTTCTATCAACACTAAGCTCTGATGTTACTCTTATGATCCCACTTTGAAATTTTCACTTTCAACTATCTTCTTTAGCCTTTTGTTGTATCACTTGTATGCCTTGCTCTATGTAGAATACCCAAGGAAGATTCCTTCATTTGATCTTGCATGAAATTTTCCTAAGTTCTCTTCATCTCTCTTGATATAAAATTTACTTTCAAATGCTCTAAAATAATCCATAGTAGGATTTTTTCCATAACATGCCTCATAGGGAGTCTTTGAACTATTCACTCTTTCTTGACCTATGTTAATAATGTAAACTATGGTATGAATTTATTCTCTTGAATATAAATCTGATAGATTTTCTTATTTAAACATGGTTCTTGTTTCTTCCTAAACTTTCCTATTTTTCCTCTCCATAACCCCATTCTATTGTGGAGTCCTAGGAGATGATAAATATATTTTTATCCCATGATCTTCACAAAAAAAATTAAACTCATTGAAGGTGAACTCACCACCTCTATGAGACCTCAAAAACTTGATATTTGAATAAATTTCATTCTCAATCATAGATTTAAACTCTTTAAACTTATCTAGAGATTTTTATTTTTCATTTTTCTTTGAGAAAGGTCACCCAAGTCATTCTAGAGTAATCAACTATTAACAACATAAAAAATTTCTCACCTTGAGAGCTTCTTGTTCTGGTAAGTTCACATAGGTCTATATACACCAACTCCAAAGGTCCTAAAATAGAGTATTATTTAGTTTTGAACATCTTCTTTGTCTATTTTCCAAATTGACACTCTTTGCAAATTGCATTGATGAGCTTTGTAATTCTTGGAATGTCTCTCATAACATGAGTAGAGTTGATCTTCAATAGGCTATAAAAATTGACATAACACATTATCTTATGCCACAACAAAATTTCATTGATTTGAGTCATAAAGCACTTACCACCAACACCTTTGAGCTTATAAACATTCACTTCTATCCTCATTCCTACAACAACCAAATTTTTGAAGCTTATTTTTCTAATTTCATAATGATCATCCTAAAACACTAGATTTTATCCTCTGCTACACATTTTTCCTACACTAAGAATATTATTATGGAAACCCTTTACATAAAGAACATCATTTGTCTTGTGCTTTCCATCAAAACTAGTTGAACCTTTTCCATAGATCTTAGTAGATGTGTGATCACAAAACTTAACAAGACCACCATCATATTTGTCAAGTTTAAAAAAATTACTCTTATCACCTTTCATATGATTTGAGAATTCTTTTTCAATTATCCAGTAATTAGTTTCTCTCCTCTCTTGCATTAAAGACAATCAAAATAATTCCTTCAATATCATGACTTAATTTTAGAGAAATTTCCTTCACACATCTTTCAAGGTTAGTAGAATTAGTTCCAGAATTCAAAAAAATGAACAAGCATTCATCACTTCCATCATTCGAATATTCTGATTCCTCGTCATCACATGTACCATTATCTTCTTTAACACAATAACTCTTTTTAAAATATTTACCATTATAATCTTTTTGTTTATCATTTAAAACTTTGTGTAGAAATTTTAAAGCATAATGATCTATTTTACCACAATTGAAACACTTGAAGGGTAAATTACCTTTGTATTTGTTAGTTCCCTTTTCCAATTTTCATACATTTTTTTTTCCACTTCATCAAGATCATACAGATCAAATTCATCATTCCTTTATTTTTTGCTAACTTTAAAAGTAGTTTCTTTTCTTGAAGCATCTTGGTCAAACTCTCTTAATTCAAAAGTAGTTAATATGTACCAAATAATTGATCTCTAGAATATTGATCCAAATTATAAGCTTCCTCAATAGAAAAAACTTTAGCACTATAAGATTTAGGAAGGGTTCTCAATACCTAAATTACACAATTTCACTATCCTCCAGTTTTTCACCAATACCATTGATGGTATTGACAATTTGATCTACCCTTAGCATGTAGCCTACAATATCATCATATTTTGACATCCTTAGGGTTTCAAATTTGGATTCGAAATTCTACATATTTTCTTTCTTTACCTTAGTATATCCTTCATAAATGTTTTTCAACTTCTCCTAGAATTCTTTAGCAGTTTTGTAGCTTATCACTTTCACAAGTTCTAAATTAGAGAGCCCACTCAAGATATAATTCCTCTCTTTACCATTATTCTCATAATCCTTAATATCATCTTCAATTTTCAAAGGAGTCATAGGAATAATATATCCATCTTCAACTGACTTCCATACTCCAAACTCTAATGAGACAAGAAAGGCTTCCATCTTTTCTTTCCAAAAATAAAAATTTGTTCCATCGAGCATAGGGAATTTGGCACCATTCTTGTATTCCATATGTATCTACCTCAAGTGGTTTAGCTTCTTCCAAGGAACCTCTACTCTGATACCAATTGTTAAATAAATAGGACAACTAAGAGGGGTGGTGAATCAATTATACATTAAAACCTTCAAACCCTTATTAAGCGTTAGCATGAATGTAAACAAATGAAACATCAACACATCAACAACCATACACAATAGAACACCATATTTTACATGGAAAACCTAATAAAGGAAAAACCATCATGAGGATTATCTCACTATATTAATATCAACACTAATTACAAAAGGCTCATTATCGAAAGGGCTCATAGCCCAAAAGAAAGGCTCACTACCAAGGAAGATCACTTCTTTAAAAATACAAGAGAATAGAAAGATATTGTTATGAGGAGGTTCACTACCTTAGAGAAATAGGATTGGATAATCCACCACAACCATCCACAACCCTAAGATCACTACCTTTAGGAACTTCATACACACTGGAATGTAGACACCTTCTACTCACTTCTTCTGATAGTCTTAGGCGTTCATGCTCACACTTAGATATCAAAACTTGATCAAATACACATCAGTCTTCACCCCACACACTTCTCCAATAGTTGAACTTGCATATATACCTTCTCCAAGTTAGCTTCAATGCAACATATGCACCTCAAACATGCAACCACCAAATAGCACTAAACACTTCTACAATGGAAATAAGTGAAGGAAAACCACACCAAGGGTTAACTAGGACCTAAATCTACACCGTCATGCTACACTAGGATTTCACAATCCACAAATAAAATTTGAAAATAATGCTAACATTTTAGGTTAGAAAAACTAACATACATGCTACCAAGCAACCAAATTCACATTTCACCAGGTCCAGAAACATCCTACAAACAACATAGAAACATCACACAACATTATCGAATATTTAAACACCAAAAAAATATTTAAACACACTCATGCAAACAAATGCAACTAATAATACTATCATTTTGTGCAACCAAACAAACTACCACTAAGATACAACTCATGAACCAAGCTTGCAAAATAGCTAAACACCAAATAGTCCAAGGGAAGATAGATACATGCATCAATAGAATATTCCCAAATCTACAAGAGAAGGAACTTCAGTGTGAAGAAATGTGGCACAATTCCATTTCTCCCAAACAACCATCTTCATAAGCAAGACATTATCAAACACATCGTCTATTATTGCATGATCTAGAACTTGAAAATTTGAATATAAAACCTTTAAAGAATACCAATCACCATATATAAACCACATAGGCACATATTCAAGCATGAAGAAAAGAAGAGAACAAAAAAAAACACATCCTTGTCACTTTGTACATTCTCTATACAAATTTTCTCAAAAGCACTTGGAAACCAAGTGACCCCATTGCATTTGCAATAGCTACTCAACACCACAAACACATTTTCATCATGACCACACTAGAGTTTGACATCAATGACAAAACTAATGACAACATAGAGAAAAATTATGGATTATCTTAAATCTAACATTTAATCTATTAAATCCACTGCTAATACTTAAAAAAATTAAGAGGATAAGTGACATTACAATATTTAAAATAAAATATATATCTATATCCTATTAGATGGATAAATAATAGTTGGAAGTGTACTAAAAGAGTTGAGTTAACTTCACTCAAGAGAAGAGTTAACTCAAGAAGTATAGGTAGTGGTGACACTTAATGAGCTAGAAGGAGAAGTACTTATCTCATGCCTTGTAAAGATAAGCCTTATCTTGTGCCTTTATAGTAGGAGATGTACCCTTATGCCCTAATAAGAGGAGAAGAGTTTTAATATGCCATTTTTAGAGAATTCCTATCTTGCACCCATGTTAAGACCTAATCTAGAGAAGTTTATATCATTATTTGACTTGAAATTTTATAAGAAGATGCTTATAAAGATACAAAAAAATCTTGTGAATTAGTACCAAGTTTGGTTCTTCATATATATCTCTTAACTCAAATCACAATTGTTAAATACTAAAGATAATACCTATAAAATAAAGGGTCTTGTGTCTTTAAATTTACTATAATATATTACACCTAGAAGGCTATAATAAATGCTTACAAGTTATCATTCAAAGTATTATATTACATATTATATATTTGTACCATATTGGTTCAATACCATGAGTACAAATACACTTGGTTACATGCACTAGGAATCAATTCATAATAATGATTTTTTTGTTTGCACTAGAGATGTCAAAAATGGAATTAACTAGAAGTATTTTTATTTTCAATAATTTTTCTATAAATTAAAATGTCATTCAAATTTATAGAAATGTTGGTAGGAGAATTCAAATGATAGAACTAATCTCTATGTATTTTTCATGATACCAATAGAATTAGTCATCATGCCGAGGAAATGATAAAAGACTCTGACACCGAAGGAGTGTGAGGAGAAAAATGATAAGAAAAGAGAAAGAATGAGACTAATTCATGAAAGTATGAAATTAAGAAACATAGAATAAGACATAACATTATTTCTAATTGAAAATAAACATGAAACATTAGTCAAGCTTAGAGAGAAAAGGATTTTGTGGCACAAAGGTAAGGAATACAAAAATTTCATGGAATGATGAAATTGAATCCCGAAGTTGGATGCACTCAATTGTTGATGGGTGTTTTTGCACTTTCTCAACATAGGAAGCACACAAGTGAAATGCCTCTCTTGAAATACAACTTCCTACAACAAGTTGCAGAAAATTATCCCAAGGTCTCTTGGTTGTCAAGTCATGACTTGAAAAAATATCTCAGTGGATTGATGTGATTTCCTAGTAATCACAAGGGGAATGCAAAACTTACTAAGTTGGAAAGGATTCGATCTTAAAATGGAGTTTTGAGTGATTCTGTAAGTGAGGTGTAGTTGCTACAGATTCAAAACATCTGTCTAAAACTCCATTTTAACATCAGATTTAGCTTTACAAGGATGCTAGAATCTTGCTTTAACTTTTACTTCAAAGAAAATTCAAAAGGTAAAAGGGATAAGAGAGTTCCTAGACCTACAACTAATGATGAATAGTGATAATGGAGGCTGCTATAGTGGGCCTTCTCCCTAAAACTAAGTTCCACTTAACCAAAATGATATACATTCTCATGAAACTAGTACTATCCTCTAAGGTTTGCAAATTTTCAGTTGTTCATTCACCATAAAGCATGAATAAAAGATGAAATTTAAGTGCAACAATGAGTCAATATGCAGATTAGCTTTACACTACTATTTATCATCAACAAACAACAAAAAGCATGACCAAGAAAGAGGTCAACACCATAGCATTCTTCAATATCAATGTGTAGCATGAACTAAAAAGCTAAAGTAACATTGAAAAAATAAGAAAAAAAAAGTAATTTCAAACTAAATATATGAATTCTACAAAGATGAACCATGGAACATGTGAGAAACACAAGAATCCACCAATTGAAATTTCTTTAGCGTCTCTTTACAACTCAACTCTCATCTTGAAAATGAGAGGGGACCCCCTATTTATAGTTTTCAAAAATTAAAATGAATCACCAAGATTCATTCTTATTGTGTGATAAAGATTCATTTACATTAGGTTTTCACCTACCCCTAAATATATAGGCATATAAAATACATCTCTTTGTCTCATTCCTATTTTTTCCTATAGTGACCTTGGCACTGTAACTGTAGAAGTTTTGTCTTTAGTGGCTACCTTCCTTTTCAACTAAACTATTATAAACTCATCATCAATCACTTGCTTCCCTACATTCTTTTGAAGAGTGGCATACTCCACAAATTTTCCAATTAAATCTTGGAGCTTATCCTACTTCACAATATCGGATTGGAGGATCTGAAAAGATAACTTCATGAATCTTCTAGTGATTTTCTCCCAATGCTTAGTGCATCTAGGAATGGCCTTGACTACCTACTTATACTTTGTGAATGACCTTTCGAAAAAATCCATGAAATATTATTTAAGTGCATTGGTTGCCCCCTGCTCCATCTTCTTGTGGAAGTGTGGCTTAATTTTATCTAGGTCTAATTCTAGGGTGGGCATGTCATAATCTATAATCAACTTGAGGTAATATTCACTACCCGTTCTATGTTCTACAACCCATTCAAGATCTAGCTCGACCTCATGTAGCACTCTCTCAAGGACCTCTTTTCTGTGATCTAGGACCATTTTCTAGGATTCCACCAGCCAGTGATCATCATTAACAAGCTCCAAATTATTTCCTTATGTGTCTTCTGGCATCTTCAGAATGGCATCGAGCTTAGGATATGTAGTTCAATAAAGGTCAATGAACCTGTGACATGTTCTCTTAGTAGCTTCTAGCTACTTTCACAAATTTGGATTTTTTTTAACATTCTAGTAGGATGATGTATTCCCATGTCACCATTGTACAACACCTATTGGAACCAATCTATTGTAGCCTTGGTCTAGTTCTTCATTTTCTCCATTCGAGTGAGCTCTTCTTGGGAGAGGAGAGAGGGCACAAATGATGTATTAGGAGCCTCTTCCTCCAAGGATGTCCATTGTTGAATGTAGGTGGTGAGATCCACCACTTGTCCTTTCAACTCTTCCTTAGTGGATTGGTCCTTGTTCATCTATTGCATAATTATCACCACCGACCCCTGGAGTTTATCGATCTTTTTCTCTCTAGTGGATGGGCCTAAGCTAATAGTGGAGATTCTATAACTAACACCAACCTCCTTGTCTAAAATAGGGTGCCAACTTGTACTATTCTTGATCCTGATGCATCAACCATGATGTGAGATTAGACCCTTGGCTTCTTTTACTTTGTTTTTTTTGTGCTCGAGCTATTATTGCCTTGAGTCTAGCCTTAGGATCAATGATTGTAGAGGCCTTCTTTTGAAACTTCTTCCCAAGACAATAAGACATTGGGGCTTCTCCCTTAGGTGATTCCTAATCTCCTTCCACTTCTTTTTTGATATCTTCTTCTTCATGGCCCGAGGCCTCTTGATCTGATTTTTTTTCTTCATCAAAATCCTCAATTTGAATAGACATTTCTTTATTTATCTCAGTGGGGCTATGTTCTCTTTAGCAACATCTTCTTCTTGAGGGATTATTTCTTCTTCTCATTTTATATCATGGTGCTTAGGCTCAGGGTTCTTTGTTTGTGCATCTTCTAACTTGTTTGGTTCCTTTTCTACTTCTTTCCCCTCTTATTTATCTTTAGAAGGAACCTTTCCTTCTTGGATGGGACCTTATCTTGGTCAATATGTGGAGGCTCTTCAAGTATCTCTACATTCACTTCATTGTCTACCTTTTCTTCAGAAGGAGGTTTCTCTAGTTCAACCTTTTCACTTATATATTTGAATTTTTGGGACAACTTCTCCTCTAGCTCTTGATTTGATGTCTTGATTATATATTTTGTGTCGAGAATCTTAGTATCATCCTCCAAAGATTATCATCCTTCTTCATTGATCACTACTTTGTCCAAATTTATAGTTATCCTACCCTTTGGATGTTCAAAGTAGGGCTCTTAGGGCTCCTCCATTATTCCTTTTCCAATATCCTTCTAGCGTTTCTCCATCTCTTCAAATATTCTCATTGTTGCTTCTATCTTTGGTGGCTCTATAAGGGTCAAAGGAATGAGAAAATTTATGGCAATCTAGACCATCAAGGCTTGGATAGTGGGATTCATGATCACTCCCAAAATCTCAGAAGGTACACCCTGCACATATTTTTTGAAGGCTTCCGATAGGGTGAGTTGGGGCATAGCAATGGTGGTCATGAGCATTAGAGTAGAGAGGATAGGAAGTGGAGGAGGCAACAAAGAAGACAATGGAGGGGATGTCCTAGTCGATGAGGATCCTAGTATTACTACTGGATCCATTGGTGGAGTGGAAGAGAGGTGGACAAAAATTTCCATGGCAGGTGGAGATGAAATAGGAAACTCTTGAGAGGTGGGAAGTGGTGGAGTGGCAATGACAACAGTAGTGGTGGGAGCAAAGGTGATCAGTGGTGAGCGTGGCCACTCAATTTCTTTTTATCCCTCATGTTGAGGGTCCTCCTCAATGGTTGGAATTTCATTTGTAAATCCCCCTATCTTCTTTACTTTCTTAGAGGGCTCACCCTCTACGGACTTTCTTGAATATACCTTATGCTTAGGATGGCGCTTAGGCACATCCTTCCTTTTCCTTGATCTTATTTTCAGAGGGGATTTTGATGCTTCTTCTATGGAGGTAGTAGCAGCTCCAATATTGGTTTAAATTTTGAGCTCATCCTTGAGCTCACCATATATCAATGCTATGACCTGTACTTTGATTTGAGCCACCTGGGAATCCACCCACTACCTGGCTCTATCTACCACTAGCTATGTTATAGTGTTGATGTCATTGACCTCTCCCTCATTCTAATCTCTCAGTAGAAGTTGAAAATTGGCCACAAAATTGAATCTTTGACCAATAATTATGTCATCCTCCTCAAAAAATTTGGTCTAGCATTGGGAACAAGTTTATTGACTTCACATATTGAGTAGTCTTTCACATATAGTGTCTCATCCACACTTCTTTGTCATCTTGACAATTGGTTCAAAATTCCTCTATATGTGATTGGTGGGAATATTGCTTTCCCACCTGCTTCTTCAAATTACCATATGGATCAATCCTTGACTAATCTGTGTGGAGTTCAAGATTATACTACACTATCTTGTTCTTTGAGTAGTCTGCACATTGGGCAGCAGGACATGAATACATTCCTTGTTCGAAAGTTAGGGGATATGGGATTGCCACTCTATGCTTATCACTCAACAAGGCATGAGCATTATATAGTTGTCAAGTGACCTATAGTAGTATCATCTAGTTGTTGGGGTAGCACGACAACTTATAAGGCTTATCAGAGAAGCCTATTGTGCTTCTGTATGTAAATTTTGAGAACTGTATTAACAGGTAGCCGAACCTTTGGATAAATTATCTAGTGTTGTGTGAGACTCTTCTCTCGAAGTCTCCCCCAAGAAGTTTGATAATATGCCCGATAAAGGCATCATTCACCATTCAATGGTATTTCTTGAACTTCCTATATTGCAATTGAGGGCATTTGTCATATACTTTAATGTCTCTTCTTCTATCTAGGATTTATGCAATAGCAAGGCCTTTGTATGGGAATGGATTGGAAAGCATGTACACCAAGTAGGAGTTCATGCAAAAATGGGATTTCTTCTTCATGACCATCAACTGGCTATGGATGTTATCACTGATAATATTCACCCAGTGAAACTTTTTTTTTCCACGAATGATCTCGTCGATGAAATAAAACATCCACTCCTAGAAGTAAGCAGCAGTGGGGAGGTTCATTACCCTATTAAACAAAGTAACCAAATTTTGGTACTCCTCATGGAAGTCACTTCTGAATAATTCTTGTGGAACCTTGGCTACACTTCCCCTCTAATCCTTCAACCAATGTTGGTTGATAAATTTCTCGCATGTTAGGGGGTCTACCTTCCACATGTTCTTTGCATCTCCCTTCTTTATTTCTTTCATATTTTCCAATGTAGGGATGTGGAATGTCTGGCCTATAAACCTAGTAGATAAATTAGATAGCACTTTGCCATCATGGTTGATGATTTTCATGTTATGATAGCACTCTCTACATTCCATTACCAATTTAGGAGTGACAAGCGTAGGAGGGAAGCCAACCACCTTGGTCAGACCACTTTTTCTAATCTTTAAGGCATTCTCGATTCTTGGGTTGATTGTGAGCCTTTTTTTAAATTCTTTTATGTTTATGCACCCAAGGTTGGTGTCGGATATGGTGCCCCAATCAGAAGCAGGCTTGGAATTGATTTCCACCCCATGGAGTTGGTACTTCATTTGGCCATTGGCTTCCTTCCCCTTGGGAGCTTTAGTAGGCTTCTTTCCTTTCTCTTTCTCTATAGACACTCTCAATGGTCCTACAGTTGATTCCATAGATCCTGTAAACAAAGATGTAGTAAGCACATTCCTATGAAAAATAAGGGAAGTGTTAGTTGAACCCTGCAAAATAAAGGTTTAGATCCATCAATATATCATCAAAAGCTCATAAAATCCATTAACATTCCACATTTGGGATTTGTTTGAATCAATTATGGCAATGCGGGCCTAGGGATGTAGGTTTCCCTGGGTTGAAGGCCATTTGGAGTGCTTAGAAATAGAACGATGATAGGGGAGCAATAGTCCATAGACATTAACCTGCACCCAAAGTTCCACATTTGAAGATTGGTGGGTCAGTCGAGGCCTGAAGGCATTTGGCATGTGCGAAAATCAATTTTGGAGACCTTTGGAAATATATAGTTAGTCACTTTGTTCATGCGGGCTCAAGGCATGCAAAGGCAGGATGCATTACAAGAATTTTTGAGCTCCACCTTTGAGAAATAGTGGCTAAGAGTAAAAAACCTACATGTAATGCCCTACCATGTGGGGCCCATAGGAGACATGCATGGTCTAGGCAAGTTCTCTTAGGTTTATTCATTAGGATGTTTGCAGGTTAGGACTAGTGGAAGGCCTCCAAGATATAGTCATTTTGTGGATGACAAACATAGGATAGCGGCCCACACATAACGGTTTGCCCAGTCGAACCTGCAAGGAACACTATTTCAATTATTTTCTTGATAACCACCTTGGATTACCACACAGGGTAGAGGGGAAAGCGGTGAATAGCCATCAATGAACAACGGTCAGGATGAGGGTGAGCAACAGGCGACAGTCCATAAGGAGGGTTTCACAACACACTTGGAGTTAGTCATTTTTGTTAATCACTCAAACATAAAAGGCAAGGTTGAAATCTGCTAAGTGAACCGATGTGGTTCCTTGGCTACTTTGGTAGATGATGACAATATAGGGGTAGCCCACAGATGGACCCCCACAAGGCTTGTCCCACAAAGATTTTATACTTAGCATTTTTTTGTACAAACCTTGAGACAACAAGGAGAAACACGGGGTCTATGCGGCGAGTGAGTGCAAAGACCTCACCACCTTGTGAAAATAATTAAAATGGAACTGAAGGACGATTGACATCTTGTGAGGAATGACCCATAGGAGGAGACTTATGTTTTGGTCTTTTGATAGCGTTGGTCTCTATGGAACCCACAAGGAAAAAATTTGGCGGAGTTGGCCATGTTGGAATGGTAGTAAGAAGGGTGCCTATCACACGAGGCGGCCCATGAACATGGACTTGTGAGGGTTCATTGGTCTAGTGTTTTCTCCCTAATTTTTTGAAACGTACATTTTTTTGGCAGTGACCATAAGGGTACGGGCCGATAAGGCTTGACAAACCTGGTGAAGAATGGTTGTAGGGAGGTGGGATTCTGCATGGCCTAAGGAGTCGTGTTTGATCAAATTTCAAGGGAATTTCAAGTGGGTTTATGTAGAACTTCATGGTGACTTGGCCTTTCTAGGAGATTTATGAATTTTACCTTAATATTTTTTAACATTTTAGCAAATTTGAATAGAATAACATTTTAGGTTTAGTAGTGATGGTCATACCTAAAAATCCTAAAGAAATTGATGAATGCTTAGCCTGAAATCATCTTGGAGGTCATGTGGGCATGATGGAGGTGGTAGTGATCTTGGGATCTCACAAATTTTGAACTGGTAGGGTGGAAATGATAGGTCTACATGTCTATTTATAGGAGTTTTTTTCATTTATGACCCACATTGATTGTTCGTACAGTGGCTGATAGAGTAGCTAGGCACAGTTTTGAAAAGAGAGATAGTGGGAATATCAAACCCCGTGAAGTAGGTGGACCCCCGGGTAACGTCGTTTGGAAAGCACTGGGACAAGATGATCATGGAGGGTGTAGAGCTCGCCATGCAAGTAGATGTCTCGGGTCGACTGCCAAGAAATGATGAAGACAAGGCAGCAACGCACAAAGGGTGGCCCATAGCTGGAAATCTATAAGACTCAAAGGATGCCAGTAGTGGAAGACAAGGGAAATCTACCAAGGTAACCCTATAGAAGCCAAAAAATTATGAATTTTTGGGGTAGTGAATTTGGTCAATTGAGGATGATGAATTTTAGGATCCTTGACCATTTTGACACTAAAAAATAGGGGCACATAAAATGGGGTGTAGGCAAAAGTGATCTAGTGAAAGCAAAAAGAGAGGGTTCCCATTTTGAATGGAGCATGTGTGCTATAGGCACAACAAATGGCAGCTTGGATAGGAGAACACTCCTGAGCATTCTAAGGGTAAATTTTCATTCAGAACCTAGAATCTCTTGTTTCATAGACCAGAAGCCGGTTTCCATACGTGAACTAGGAACTCCAACGAGGATGAAATCCTTAGTTGAATCAAGTCACAAGAATATCTTGGAAGTGTATGCATAGTAAATTCATTCCCTTTCCTCAGAGACTACACAAATAGCCATAAATCAGGCAAGGCAAGCTATGTAAGTTGTCTAACCCTAAAAGTAACCTAGAAAATGCTCCATTGCCAATCAGGCATTCATAGCCCTGACGGAGTTATCAAAATGATTCTGTGAACATTGCTCTATTGCCAATTGGGCATCCATAGCCCTGATAGAGTTGTCTTCACACCCACATAGTTTCATGTTTTAAATTTTCTTATTTTTATTTTATTTTCTTGATATTATTTTTTGGTATTCTTTGTCTCTTTTTTCTAGCTCAACTATGTAAGAACTGAAGCTCATGGTGGGTTTGGACTCACAGTGGTCATTAGAGTAAACTTAAGATTTTTCACTTGCCCATACCTCCTAACATATATTGTACAACTCTTCGAAAACAATTGAATTGTGTTTTCATGTGTGATATGAGACAAGTTTAAAGAGATTCAAACAAGGGTGCCATCCTAGGCAAGGCAAAGTTCAAATAAGGAAATCAATTTCGCGGAGATGGCTAGAAATCAACAGTTAAGAATGAAGATTTATCTGGAGAACAAACAAGGCCAAGAAGCAAAGTGAACCATTGATCAAGCCAAGCACAACCACCATATCAAGAACGAAGGAACACCCTTAGCAAAAACAAAAGCAACTAGGAAAACAAGAAACAATGAAAAAAAAAAAGCAAAGCAAGAGAACCTAAGATAACCTATATATAACTATATACAAAGATGAGCTTTGAAGGCTCAAGCAAGAAAATAATGTTTGAGATGTCTATTGATTGACAATAGGACATCCTCTCTAGTGACTGTCTTGAGGTGAAATAAATTATCTCCTAATATTTCTGAAATTTGAAAGGGGCCAAGCAATAGCTTGTCTAATTTATCATGCCCCCCCTTCTTTTCATGGGCCTTGTCCCAACAAAAGACTAAATCAACAATTTTGAATTCCCTAGTGTTTGGCAAAATTTTCAAGTGCTTAATCACAAACTCCTTCTAAATGTAGTAACTCGGCTAGACAGGATTCTTAGTGGCCTCCCTCCTCATAATATGTGTTGTGAAAATGGAGGGTGGGGATATTTAGGTGGACATGAAGGATAGGTTCCAAGCCATAGAAGAGATGAAATGATGAGTCACCTAAGGAAGCCTTATAGCACATATGATCTTTCCAAAGGGAAAAATGCAGCTGCATGTGCCAATCTTTGGGGTTTTTGTTGAGCAATTTTTTAATCACAATTATTATATTTTTATTTGTAGACTCAACTAGGCCATTTCCTTGAGGGTAATAGCTAGATGATAATTTGAGTGCAATTCCATAATCGAAGGCCCAACTAGAAAACTTAAGCGAGGAGAAGGTAGGGCCATTATCACACACAATAGCATAGGGGCAACCAAAGCAATTCAAAATAAAACTTCCTAAAAACTTATTTACCACATCAGTAGTGCATTCTCTACATGCTATTGCTTATTTCCATCCAGTACAATAATCATAAGCGATTAGAATGTACCTATGGCCTATAGATAATGGTGGGCTTACTGAACCAACGAAGTTGAGACCCCATTGAGCATACAGTCTTACCTCCAGGACTAGTTGGAGCTTGAGAGAAGTTCCTTTCCCTAGTAGTAGCAGTTTGGAAAATGTGATAGGTCCTAACATGGTTGTGCGCATCTTTAAGCATCATCAACTAGTAGCACCCAACCCACAAAATATGATGGGTGGTTGAAGGGCCAGATCAATGGCCAATGCTAAATTTATGATGAAAATCTTTGAGAACTATGACTGCTTCTTCTTTTCCAAGGCATCTAAGATAAATTTCCTCATGATTTCACTTGTATAATATAGATCCTTGCAGCATATAGCTACTTCTCTTCAACATTAGAGCACACTTTTGTACTTCGTGCAGTCAAGACAGGAACTTGTGGTTTAGTAAGTAGTAGACAATATCATTGTACCATTCCCCAAGAGAGATGTACTCCAGTTGATATTGTATATGAAAAATTTGGATAAAATAAGAAATGATAAAATAATAATATGCATTACCTAATCCAAATATTCAATACCTCAAATAGATGCAACTGATGGATGAATGAATCAACTAATTTGGTATGTTGGTTTCTCAAATTAGAAATATAATGATATGATGAGGGTGATAGATGAAGGATGATAGATAGAGATAGATGAAAGATTCAATAATGATTTTTATAGCATAAGGATGCTTGAAGAATCAAACCCCCAAATGGCTTATGAGAGGGTTGATTTATAGGCAAGGTTTGATTTGGGTTGATGGTTGAGATTGGATGTCAATAAGATGTCTTAGTCAATGACCAAGATTGAAAGTTGTAGTATGAAATAGGGTTAAGGAAAATTTAGGTTAAAATTTGAAATGAAGGGCTTAGATTTGATTTTGTGAAAATCAAATCAAAAGTCAAGAATGCATGTGACAAGAAGATATTGGGCATGTAAAAAGAGGTTAGTGGAGAATCAAATAAGATTTTTTTTTTAAATGATTTAAGAGGTGATGTTAAACTTTTTAATTAAAGATAAATTTAATTCAAAAGTGGTGGTGTCATGTGACAATAAATAATTATTTTAAATTATTTACTTGGTGGGAAATTTAAATGAATGACTTTATTTTTAAATTTAGGGAAAAGTCTATAGGACAATTAAATAATTAATAAGACAAGGTGGACAATAATTAAATAAATTATAGGAATTTATTTAATTATAAGAAGACACGAGGAATTGATGACACATTTAAATAAATAAAATTTTAAATAACCAGGAAGAAATAATAGATAGATGATAATCAAATATATTTAGGAATTTATTTAATTATAGGAAGACATAGGAAATTAGCAACATATTTAAATTAAATAAATGTAATTTATTTATTTAAATATTTAGGAGGAATAAAATATATGAATTGATTAAATAATTAAGAATTATTTAATTAATAGTTGAATTTGGACTATAGGACATAATTAAATATTTTAATTATGCTGAGAAGAAATATGGAAAGATAAAGTTTGTAGGCCTAGGTCAATTTTATGTGTCTAAAATTTTCCCCTCTTTGAGATGATGTTCGAGATGATGAGATTTGTGTCAAGTAACATCATTTCAAAGAAGCTAAGGTATGGATAGAATAAAATGGATGATGATAGAAAGATAGGATGATGATGCCCCCTCGCGAGGATAGGAGGGTTGAACAAACATGGGTATGCTCTCAAAATTAAATGATAAGGAGGGACAAGATGAATGATGCAAGATAGTAAGTGGATGAAGGAGATAAATAATACATTATGCTGAAATAAAGTGAGAAACCATGATGTTTGATGTAACACTAGACATGATGCACCAAGGGATAAGGACTAAGGTGACAATGGGTCTCATGCCCCAATGTAATACAACCTTGTCTAGATATAAGATATGAATATTAGTTGGGAGTAATTCGGATTTGATGCAAATGCAAGATAAAAATGATAACACACACAAGCAAGCATGCACAAATGATAAAAAAAACAAGGTATTACCCCTATCAAGCTATAAACTAATCATTAATTGATTGATTTATTATGATGACTGATGATGATAGTGTTGTCATTATGGGGAACGACATACCCCTAGATAAAGACAAGGATAATTGATTGATTGATTGATCGACTTTGATCGATTGGGTCTACAACAAGATTAGGATCGAGAACAAAGGATGTGATTGGATAATTTGGAAAGATTGATCCAATTGATTGGTATGGATTAAGGATTAACTTGCATTTGGATTATTTCTTGGAATGATTGAAGATGATTGATTTGAGTTAAAGAATCAGTTTGGAATGATACGATTATTGATTTGATGATTTGAGTGGATGAAAGGATATGATGAATTGAATAGAAGAATTGATGTGATTGGATTGATATGGATTAACGATTGCCTTGCATTTGGATTATTTCTTGAAATTATTCGATTGATTTGATTTGAAGAAGTGGTTTGGAATGATATAATGAGTGATTTGGTGATTTGATTGGATGAAAGGATGTGATTGGAATGGTATGGATTAAGGATTGATGACAAAATGATTTGATTTGATGATAATGATTGGATTGATTAGAAGAATGGATTTGATTGGAAGAAATGATTTGGTTTGATTTTATTGGTTGGATTTTTGAAATGTTTTGATTTTTTTGGATTTTTGAAATTTTTTTAGATGTCAAAGGATGAAATTTTGGGCATCCTTTTTTCTAGATACCAATGAAAAGGGAAAACCAAGTCTAGGTGCAAGGAGATGGATGGGATTGATGGATGGAAGGGTGGGTGATAGGATAAGGGAAAAAATGTTCATAATAGATGGATGGATAAAAATGATAGGTCATAGTGAATGTAAAGATCATGATAAATGGATGGGTAAAAGGATAATATATAGTGGAATGGATGTAGGAATCATGAGGAGCTAGGATGTGATCTCCAAGGAATATGTTACATAGGAATAACATGCCCCCTTCTAGGTAGTAGACTTAGGATTTTTCATGGAAAAGGCCTATGAAAAGAGGGAATGATGGGATGGATTGGTGTAGATAGGATGAGGTATATCAAGAGATACCCAAAACATGGTTTAACCCTTTTTACCCTATATCTTCATCAATATCAAAAGGAGGAAGAGAGGATGAACAAAATCAAATATGATAGGGAGGTATGATGGCTAAAGATGGTAAGATAAAAAGATATGACATGAAAATGATAGGTTGGATAGATGAGACATTGTGCCCCCAAGTGTAAGTGGCATAGAAGATCAATCTACACATCAAACCTATTTGTCAGGTTTTCATCATGGTACTTATCCAGGGTGCCTATTTACTAGGTTTTCACCGTTGGATGAAGGGATTTCTCTTTAATTTTTTCTTTTTTCTTTGGATAGGAGAATGGGAATATGGATAGGAGGGACTCAAGTGTCTAATTCCATGAAATGTGATAGTCCCACTAGAGATGGATGTCATTGCATGGACTATGTCAAATGTGCTCATAGATGTTGGTAGGGGGATGCATGAAAAAGGGATATGGATTAGGTGGATAATGTATTGTGATATGGATTATGGAGGAAAATAGTGGATTATGATGCTGATTATGTAGGGAAGATGGTGGATTATGATAGGGATTATATAGGACTTATGCAAAATATGAATGAGGAGGCTTAGCCAAAATCATGGACCATAGGAAGGTGTTGGGGGACATATGTAGGATAATGAGTGAAGGGTGAGAAGATGGAGGTATGTGGATTTTTTGTGAAATGGAAGGGAACCATGACCAATGGTTGCAGACATTGTGATAAATGTTGAATATTTTGATGTGGACAGGGTGTAGGAAGCAATGGAGATGTTTAATTAGGAGATGAGTGATGAAGTGCTTTAGGTACCTACATAGACTTAGTATTTTTATGACTTTTATTTTTCTTGTGGGATGGAATATGATATTCTTGAATAGATTGGGAATGTTAGGTGGAAGTAGATGGTTGGGATTTTTGTGATGTAGATGCCTCATTTGAATTTATTTCATTTTTTTTAGGGACCCAAACTATTTTAGTTTTGGCCTTTAGTTTTGGACGTATGGGCTTATATAACTTTTTAGATGGATTTTTCTTTGACTTTTTGTATTGATATCCTAAGGCATGAGGGTCCTTAGGATTTTTTAGTTTATACGTAGAGGCATTGAATTTTTTGTTTTTGAATACCATGGGAATGGTGGAATGTGTGGAAGCTTCATGTTTAGACAATGTGTGCATTGCTTGGTCGTGATTAGGACTTTTAGAAGAGTTATAGATTGATGGATAAGGGGATTGTATAATGGAGATATTAGATGCTGGGAGTAATGGAGGTAGATTAGATGGAGGGATATTAGGAGTTAGAAGAAATGGTGGAAAATTTGATGGTGGAAGATGTACGACCACATGCTTTCGACATTTGTAAGATGATGGAGGAGGGATGGAAACATATGTTTTAGGTGTATGATAAGATTTATAATGGAAGAAGGTGGACTTAGGATGCATGGAGGAAGTACCAACATCTTGAGATTGGTGTCCTTGGGGTGTATTTCCAAGGCCATAAGAGTGTGTAGGGACTTTGACATGGATGGGCTCCAAAATACCTTGCTCATGAAGGTATAAACCTTTACCTTGGTGGTTCATGTTTTGGAGTATGCAATGGACAATGGGACTAGGTGTAGGTGGAACACTTGACACAAGTTCCTTATAGGATGGAGAAAATGAAGCAAGGGAAGGAATAGGATATGATTGAGAACTTGCAATGGAGTCAATAGTGGGTGATGGAGGATCATTAGGATCTTGATTAGAATTGTGTTCACTTAGATCCATTGTATTTTTTTTATATTCTATGTATGCTTGGGAGGTATATTTCTCATCAAGGGAAGTGGATGTTGATGGATCATGGATAGGACTAGGTAAAGGTGAATTTGGGATATCTTGCTCATAGATAGGTGAAGTGATAGGCTATTGACCATGGAATTCATAGATTTGGCTAATAATATTAGCATGGCCTTCTTGATCATAGGTAATGTCATAGAGAGGAGCTTGATCATAAATAGGACCAAGTATGTTATGAGTGAGATCATTAGAAGGGCATAGATCTTGATTAGAATGAGGGGTTAATGTTTCCTCATGCTTAGGATAATGATATTTACATACCTCTTGGGTTTATTGAATGGAAGTGGAAGGGGATGATTCCTAAATAGGCTCAATATGTTCTAGATGGTCAACAACATGAAGACATGATGGAGGTTGACTTGGGATCAATGGGGGAGACTCTTGAATAGGATCAAGGGGAAGAATACATGATGGGGTTGTAAGGATGGGCATGATTTTTGAAGACTCTTTGGTAGGTTCAATAATATGATTTGGATGACATGGTGATGTTTACTTCCTTGCTAGTAGCCCTTGGGTCACATTCTTTGTAGGTGGATGGGTGGATTTGGGTAATGCCATAGGTTTTCTTTTGAAATTTTTGAATTTAGGGTGTAGATTTTATGGAGGATTAGATGATGGTGAGAGTAATGAAGAGTTTTAAGGTTAGAAGGTAGAGAGACCAATGGATTAGGACTAAGAAATGGTGGCTTAGGGATAGGCATTTGATCAAATGGTGGTATTATAAAGTTATAGGGTGCATGAACTAGATTGTTTTTTCCCTTGTCAAATGGAGCATGAGAATTAAATGGCTCTCGATTTTGTTGCCAAGGTGGACTTGGGCTGCTATGTTCTTGTTGTGATATGGGTTGATATGTTGATGTGGCATTGAAATGATAGGTAGATGGGTTAGTTTGGCATTATGATGAAGGTGAAACATAGGATTGTGGTTCAATGTTTTGAGGTTGAAGTGGTGTTTGGACTTGTGGTATGATTTTTTTTTGTGATAGTGATGGAAGGGGTAACATGATATGTGGATGGATGAAGTTAATATATTGATATAGGTGACACATAAGATTTATGTGAATTATTTTGATGTGGTGATTGGAATTAATGTTGTGCTTATTGGATTTGGCAAGTGGCCATGAGGTATTGGGCTTGTGCTATGACCTGTTGCATTTGAGGTGATTAGTTTGTTTGAAGTTGAAATCATTGGATGAGGCCTTGGAGCCTATGTATAATTTGTTGGTCTAAGGGTTGTGGTGCTTGATAAAGTGATTGGAGGAGGTCTTGGTATTGGGGTACTAGGTATTCTAATTGGCATGGTGAAAAATGAGGTTGATTGGATTAAAGAGATGATGATGATTAGGATATGATGTCAAATGACAAGATTGTATGATTTGGATGATGTGGCAAGTGTTTACTGGAAGTTTGACTTGGGAAATATCAAATGAAATATCTCACATGTAAATGCATGAACACACACAACAAATATAATGATAAATTTGTCTTTCAAGATTAAATGTTATTATTAAGAGAACACTTGAATACAAAAAACCAAGCCTAATGTTAGTCAAGTGGATATGGCCAATTAGGTCTTAATCCAGGATGCACAAGGTTGACTAGGGATGATTTGAAAGAAAAATCCTACCACACAACTAGGAGAAAGGGGTAACCCACCCTTCACCTTCACTTCCCAAAGGTATAAAGTTCTTTGGGGCTTAGCCAAGAGTGACAAGATTTCAAATCCCAAAGAGGCATGCCTTTGCATGCACACCTTTATTGAGGTCATCTCTTGGATGCATGTGTGCTCCAAGAATACCTCCTAAGAAGTATGACAAAAGTGAACCAAGTGTGGTGCTTTTAACCACACACACACTTGATTCACACTCACAATAATTAATTTCCCTTAGAAATGAAATGTGTGTAAACAAATAATGGAAACAATTTTTCATTTTAACCCAAAGCCAAAATGTGTGATGGAAGAAAATGGTTCCTTTTAAGCCCAATTTCAATATGTGATTGCAAACAAGATGTTTGTTTTAAAGATCCAAATCCAAATGTGTGAAAAAAAAGATTAAGAGATGAAAGATGAAATGTGTGCACCTAGAATTTATTTAGCTCCAAAATTTTCTCCACTTGATCCAATTTGTCTTTTGAAGTGTTTATTTTTCTACACATTCACAAAACCAACAACAAAGCCAAAACCCTAACAAGATAATTGATCACTAATATTAGAGGGTTAGCTAGTCAAGGCGAATTTGAGTTTTGGAAAAAAAAATTGCCTCAAAAATAAAAATGCAGATAACATACCCTTGCTGATATCTCTAAGGATTTCAAAAAATGTAAAGAAATCTAAAAAAAAAATCGGTTTTGCACCCAAAGTTAATTTTTCATTAAAAATCATTAAAAATTTATAAAAAATTCAAAACAGGTCCAAATTTTTTTATTTTTGGACTGAAATCTCTTGACATCTTAAATTTGCGAAAATTGTTTTGTGAAAAGATCTCACATCGTTTGTGAGATATAAGCAAATCTTTGTAAAACCCTAATTTTCAAAGATCTATTTTTTGTCAAATTATTTTTCATCCAAATTACAAATATAAAGAATAGACTCCTATTATAATTCAAAGAGATTTCTAGAAATATAAAGAAATCTAAAAAATTATCTAATTGGCTCTCAAAATTGATTTTTCATGAAAAATAACACAAAAAATATAAAAAATTAAAAACATATCCAAAAAATCTATTTTTTGTATTAAAAAGCTCTTGATATTGTCCCCAACTTGTAGAAATATTTTTGTGAAAATATCTATAGAAGTTTGAGAGATATGGTTGAATCTTTGAAAACAAGGGTTTTGTCCCAAAATAATACAAAACCTACAACAAAAAGCTAACAAAACCTGCAAACAAAAAGGATCCATCTCCAAAATTCTTCAAAATTTGTCAAAATATTGAGTCAAAAATCAGTTAGGGGGTTCACGTCAGGTTCACCAAAATGTATACGAAATTTTTGGATAAATAAGAAATGATAAAACAATAATATGCATTATCTAATCCAAATATTCAATACCTCAAATAGATGCAAATGATGTATGAATGAATTGATTGATTTGGTATGTTGGTTGCTCAAATTAGTAGCATAATGATATGATGAGGGTGATAAGATGAAAGATTCAAGAATAATTTTGACAGCATAAAGATGCTTGAAGAATCGAAACCTCAAATGGCTTATCAGAGGGTTGATTTATAGGAAAGGTATGATTTGGATTGATGGTTGAGATTGGATGTCAATAAGATGTCTTAATCAATGGCCAAGATTGAAAGTTGTTAAATTTAGGTTAAATTTTTTAAATGAAAGGCTTAAATTTGATTTTGTGAAAATCAAATCCAAGGTCAAGAATGCATGTGACAAGGAGATATTGGACACATAAAAAGAGGTTAGTGGAGAATCAAATAAGAATTTAAAATTATTTGATTCAAGAGGTGATGTTGACCTTTTTAATTAAAAATAAATTTAATTCAAAAGTGGTGGGATCATGTGACAATAAATAATTATTTTAAATTATTTACTTGGTGGGAAATTTGAAAGTGGGAAATTTAAATAAATGACTTTATTTAAATTTAGGGAAAAGTCACTCAGACAATTAAATAGTTAATAAGACAAGGTGGACAATAATTAAATAAATTATAGGAATCTATTTAATTATAAGAATACATGGGGAATTAATGACACATTTAAATAAATAACATTTATTTATTTAAATAATCAGGAAGAAATAATGGATAGATGATAATCAAATAAATTTAGAAATTTATTTAATTATAGGGAGACATAGGAAATTAGCAACATATTTAAATAAAATAAATGTAATTTATTTATTTAAATAGTTAGGAGGAATTAAAGATATGAATTAATTAAATAATTAAGAATTATTTAATTAATAGTTGAATTTAGACTATATGACATAATTAAATATTTTAATTATGTTGAGAAGAAATATGGAAAGATAAAGTTTGTAGGCCTAGGTTAATTTTATGTGTCTACAAGTATTGTTGAACTGTGAGCTCAGGTCCCACTTCAATTATTGTTTCAGATAACATTCGAGTGAGGGTCCATCCTCACACTAGCTTCATGGGTTGAATTTCTGTATCATACTCTTGTAATAAAGAGACCCACTTTTCTCTTCTTTCTCCCAACTCATTCTACATTAACAAAGTTGTAATTGTTGGGTCAGGCACAATTGTGAACACCTTGTTCCACAACATGTAGTGCCAAAAAAATTTAATGCCTCTGACCAAGGCATATGCTTGCTTCTCTATATTTTGATACCTTAATTTTGCATCTTTCAGTGGTGCGCTCATGAAGGCAATCAAATGCTCATTTCCTTTATCATATTTCTGAGTCAATATGCTAGCACAAGAGTGGTCTGAGGCAAATGAATAGATATAAAACAACTTCAGATAATCCAGGCTAATCAACACACTGCATAAACAATTGCTTTCTTGATTTCTTCAAAATCTTGTTTGGCTTTCAGTGTCCATTCAACTTTGGCGTCTTTCTTTAGCATAGCGTTAAGTGGTTTGACAATTTCAGCAAAGTCGGTGATGAACTTTCTAACGAAGTATATCTTTTCAAAGAAAGACTTCAATTCCTTCTTGTTGCCTGGAAGCTAATTTTTTAGTATGGTGTAGATACGCTCAGGGTCTATTGAAATTCCTTTTTCCAAGAGCACGTGCCCCAAAAAATTTCCTTTTGTAACTTAAAGATGCACTTCTTTGGATTCAAAGAGATGTCAAACTCTCTACATTTTTGGAAAACCTTGTGCAAATACAAAACATGGTCTCTTCTATTCTTTGAAAACACTATAATATCATCCATATATATGATGATGCATCTTCCAATTAGGTCCTTGAAGGCGATATCCATCACATGTTGGAAGGTGTTACCAACATTGATTAAGAAAAAACAACATTCTTTTGTATGTAAATGTTCCCCACTTGGTGGTGAATCTTGTTTTGTGTCTATCCTCATATTGCACCATCATCTTGTTGTACCCTAAGTACCCACTCAAAAAGGACATCATATGTGATCCATTAACTATTTTTAGTACCTCATCTAATGAGGGTATTGGGTAATTATATTTCTCTGAGGCTCTATTCAAGTTCCAAAAGTCTACACACAATCTGATTTCTCTATTCTTTTTCCGTACTAGAACCATATTTTCTACCCAAGTGGAGTGTTTGATTGGGAAAATAATTCTCACGAATAGAAATTTTTTAACCTCTTTGTAAATGACGAGCTCTAGCAATGCATTGATCGAGCGCTACCATTGCCTATAGGGTCTCACATCCAACTTGAGAGGAATGGTGTGAGTAATGATCGCGGTATCATATGTTTTCAAGTCTTCATAAATCCAAGCTATCACATCATGTTACGTGCGTAGAGTATCGAAAATATCATTCCTTTCTTCTGGTGTGCACACTTTGTCGATAAACACATTCCTCGCTTTTTCAATTGTTCCTAGGTTATATGAATCACACTAATTATTAATTGAGTCTTTCTTTTTTTGATGATTTGGGTCCCTTATTTGGTCTAGATCGAATACCTGCTCTAGTTGAACCATACTTCGTGGTGTTGTGTTTGTTTTGAGATTGATGACTCCTTATATATCTAATTCATCTTCTACAGCATCTGTCTCATCAATGATTTGTGTTGCAAACACATCAAAGCTTGTAATGAAATCAAAGATATGCTTGTCATCATTGAACACTTGGAAATTGGTAACATTGTTTAGTATAGATGATGTGGAAGTAAGTTCAACAATGAATTTTTTTAGGCCACCTAGGGTGAGGGGCTATCAGGTACTAGTTGCTTGGGCTAAGGCATCAACAATATGATTCTTGGAGTGAGGGATTACCTTAATTTTGAATGTTTCTAATATTTCTATGAGATCCCATACCCTATGCCTGTAATTTGCTAGTCTTCTATCATGGAAGGAATATAGTTTCCTCACTTGTTTTATAACTAGCTCAAAGTCACCAAATACTTGGAGCATCTTAAATTTGTTTCTTAATGCCATCAAGAGACCAAAAACTAATGCCTCATGCTTTGTTACATTGTTTGTACAATAAAATTGAAGCCTATGAGCAACAAAGTATGTCTTACCTATATGGATGATTAGTTCAAAACCAACTTTGGCTCCTTTCTTGGACTTGGACACATCAAAGCATGGTGTCCAAAACTTGGAAGAATCTTCGGTCTTGGGACTCATGAGGCTCACAGCCTTGCTTGGTGGAGTATTTACTTCAACAAACTTAGACGGTTGCATAGATTCAATATGGATTTGATTTGACTACCTTGTTTGAAGTTCTACTTTTGGGGTAACCTATCCTTTAATATGTTCAATTTTTGTTTGGCATAGGCACCATTCAAACTCTGAGTGGGCAGCATTATGCACTCTGCACCAACTAGGCAATAAGAGATCTTGAAAGTCCATTCTTGCTCTTAGACTGAGCTGATCTTGCACACATTTCTCCATAAAATCTTGGAAGCCATCCAACAATCCAAGATTACCATATTCATAGGATTCTTCATCATCTAATTCAATCAATGCATCCATACTCTCAGGCATGTGGGCCAAGTTGATAGTGAGCTACATAGCACAAGGAGGACTTCTTCAGCCACCTCTTCTTCATAATATTCTTTCTCATTCGGATAAGGTAGAGGGAAGTAATTTCCCAACTCTATTTCAGCAAACAATACCTCATTTTTGTTTTTGTACTTCATGATTATGAATTTCATTCAAGGTTCTCTATCAATAGGGATCTATTTTGGCAACCCTTTCCATGGAAGCCATAAGTGATAATAATCTATGGCAACATATATGTTCAGTGCCCAAGTGAAATCCTTTCCTAAGATGATGTTGTAAGTGTCAAGAATATCGGTAGCTTGAATGTAAATTGTTTGTTGCACCCTTGGATCAACAACAATCTGTATAGGTATTCTATTTATTTCTCCATCTATGTTGATCTTTGTCTTGTTGAGTTGAGTTACCTTCCATCAGAAAGGGGTCAGGACTATTCCCAGAGCTTTACATAGTGCCAAAGGCATAAAATTGGTGGAGGCTCCCAAGTCAAGCAAGCAATTATAAATATTATTTCCAAAAAAAATGATTGTAGTCAAGAAGAGAGGGGTTTCCAACTTCCCTTCAAACAACTCCACCGAAATGTCAACTTCAGCTACCTGGAACTTGTCTTTGCTATTGTTATTATTTTGGGTTTGGGATTGATCCTATTCTTTAGCAGGTTGTTTATTTATTTTCTGATTTGAAGGTTGATCCATTTTCTTTTTCAATATTTTTCAGATTGTAGGCTCATTTTGTGAGTCATCGAAGGAGACCCTCTTAGCAAGAACCTCCTAGGTAGACTTGAATGAAGTAGTCTCATTGAGAATTTAAAAGAAATCATTTCTAACTGTTGGGACTTTAAGCAATTCGAAGGCTGATAGGCTCAATTTGACCTTCTTGAATTTTTTTGCCACATACTCCCCTATTTGTTCAATTTCAACTTCAAGAGAATTACCTTGGGAAGAGCTTGCAAGATGAATTTTGCTTTGGCCTTGATACCTATTCTTATTGAGGTACTAGGTAGGCACGTGAGGTTAACCCACATTATTGCTGGCATTTGGGTTAGGAGGAGTGTTAAAGTTATTAGATGTGGTAGAGGTTGTAAAGGGGCTGCCTACTCATCTATTCCTCAAATCGTATATGGTTTCCCTTTGATGGAACATTTGGACCTCATCTATTGGACAATTATCTACTGAATTGTAGAGCTAGAATAATGGGATTTCATTACTTTCCTCCTATGCTTCTTTTTCCTTTGGGGCAACAATCTCCTTTTTAGGTACGTTGCTTTAACCTTTTGGAAACAGGGCTTAATTAACCACTAGCATTGATGAATCATATGGTTTAGATGGAATAATGTCTCTGTAACCTAAAATATCAATGACATTCTGAACCTCCACTTGGAAGATCTCATTGGTTTTCTAGAGTTCCGAACAATCCAACTCAGAATGTCTACTTGTCTTGTGAATGTGACACCAACTAGATAAGTCAGCCTCAGCCAAGTAGACTCCTCTTTTCATCTTTTCATTATTGCTTGGATGGTCGAGAGGTGTGGGAACACCACCATTTTTTGGCCTTTTCTTCCATGTCCAATTTTTTCTTTGGGAAGATCTTCTTTCAAATTTCTACCTTGAATTTTTCCCTCTTTCATAATTCTTCCTACAAGAGGTACCTGTGTCATGGTTGTCACGGTTATAATGGTTGAGGTTAGCCTGAATGCTTCTTTGAGAGGCTTGAAGCTGGTTATTCTAATTCCTAAAGTGTGTCATTTTAGTTGACATCTCCTTGATAAACTCTATTAGCTCATCTATCTGAACCTTTTTTGCATTGTTTGGTTGTGAAGTTGAATTCTGAAGGATGACCGGTTGTACTACTAGTTGGTTTTGTTGAACGGGTGGGAACTTGAAACTTTGGAGGTATGAAAGCACCTAGGGCTAATAAGAGTAGATTTTCTACTACTATGGCTACAAGTATTGAGGCACAGGAGGCACTTGGTTCAATGGCTACCCTAGGTGAGGCACTAACTGGAGTTGAGAAGCTTGATTCATGAGTGGTATTTGATGTATCAAGTCATGAGTAAGTCCTTGGATTTTATTAAAATGTGCAACCAACCCCACAGAAGGAAAAGGGCCAACAATGTGTTGTCCTAGATTTCTGCTTGTTGTGATTGCCTTTGTATAGTCTTCCACCAACCCAGTAGGTGGTGTGCGCATTCTTTTGACTAGTGCACCAGTGAGATTATCCAAGGCTGCATAGTACACTAGGCAAGTGGAAGGATCATCAACCACATAAGGTAGTTGCAGCTTCATGTAATCTCGGTGAAATTTTTCATTGAAGGAGTTGATTGGCTCATTGACCTCCCTTCAGACATACATGAACTAGTGGTACAACTTGGAAGGGTTGACAAGAATCTTGAATTTTTGCAAGAAAGCATTCTTTAATTGATTCCAATTTGTGATAGAACCTATTGGCATATGGATGTACCAATAGAATGCTTCCTCCCCCAAGGAGTAAGGGAATATATTGCAAGCTACATATTCATTATCTATTTGCATGTCTTTCAAATCTATTTTAAATATCTTGATATATTCTTTGAGCTATCCTCTATGGATCCCGAGGGTGGAACTTAGTATAAAAGCCCTCTGGATTCTTAGGCATATCATGGTAGTCATTAAAGAAAAAAGGAGATATATTGTTACCTAAAAATTCCATTGAAGGTGGAGGTGGAGGTGGAGGTGGAGGTGGCTACACCAAAGTGACCTGAGGTTGAAAAGGGGTGGCAGTAGATAGGACAGTCTCCAATAAGTGATGTGATGGGAGAGGGGTAGTGCCATGGTTGTGGGAGATGGAGGTATGGAAGGTAGTTGGGATCGGTTGGAAGGAGGAAGGGGTTGTCGGATGTGAAGGATAAGGGTTGGGAAAATGGATGGAAGGAAGGGGTGAGGATGGAGGTGAAGTGGGTTGCTCGGATGTGGCAAAGGAGGATGCTTCCCCTCTTTTAGATCCCTTAGCCTTGGTAGGGGGTGTTAGCTCTTGGAATTCCACTTTGTTAGGTTTAGATCTCAATAATCTTTGGAACCTCTCAAGGGAGAAGGAATCAACTTGATCCATCTTAGCAAAAGGGAGGCCCTCCCTCTAGTGTCAATTCTCTTGATGGGTTTTTTTGCACTTTCTCAACACAAGCAACACACAAGTGCACTACCTATTGTTTGGTGTTTTTGCACAACAACAACTCAGACAGAATGAAAATTATCCTATATCTCTTGAGAGTTTGATCTCTATGAACAAAGAGATAACCCCAAGGTCTCACGAGTGTTAGGTTATGATAATGTACTAAAATAAACTCAATGATAAAATGTGAAAATTCTAGTAATCACAAGGCGTCTTACGCAAAAATACTGGAAGCTCTAAACTCCTCAGATTTCAAGATATGGTGATACTTTAAGTTCTAGTTCTAACCATATAATAAAAGAAACAACAAAAGAGGAGGGTTTCAGAAGTCCTAATGTTAACACTAGTTCTAATATTAACCATGCAAATGATGAAATACTTGGAATGGACCAATCCCTTAAACTAGTTTTTGGTCGACTCAAGCTATACTTGCAATCCTGCAAAAAACACTGCAATCTTCTAAGGTGTTAAAGATTTTCAAACTGTGGGCATTCATTCAATAAGACTGAATGAATATCTATAGTTGAACTAAGAACATGAATATGAGGTACAGGTTGACCTTGCACAACATTCCCACAACCAAGAAGTTGTTCAAAGTATGAACTAAGGATTGCTACAACACTCTAAGCATTAAATCACAAACATTACTAATTAAAACTAAGATATATTCAAACATATCCAAGTGATTTGAAAGATAGAACAAGAACCATGCAAGATTATTCAATGTAAAGAAGGCACCAGTCATAAAACAATGTCTACACTTTGTATTAATCATCTTGTTCGCAACAATCCCAGTCTGTTACAACACTTGCTTAAAGTGTAAAAACTAACTTCTAATCTTCTAACATGCTACTCTACTACTAAATCTAATCATTATAGGAACATGTGAACCAAAGCTAGGGTTTCAAAGAAGCTCGACCACTAATCAAATCTGCCCCGACAACCAACAATAATTTTATATCAAGAAATGAATGTAGCAAGGACCCCCATCAAGTTGATCTAGGATCACACAAAGTCTGGGAATAGATCCTTGAGCCACACCCATCAAAATACTTCACCCATGTGAACAACAATGCTCACGAAAACACCAACATGAACACAAGCTGCCATCGATCAGACCCAAGCTAAGAAAACAAACAAGCCAGATCGAACAATACCAGGTTGAATCCAGTAAAAAAAATTCCTACCATTAGTGAACACGAAGCACGTCAACCTTGCATGTAGGGATAGGTTTTGTCTAACAACAGCTACAAAGTGCACTTGATTGCACCCACAAATCATGCCAAATCCTTAAAGTACACCCAACAACCCTAGCCTAATCCAACCTACATCCAAACAGGCCACCATTAATGCTCAACACATCATCAAAATCCAAGCAAATCCATTAGAGTTCCTAAGGCAAGAGAAAGTCATGCACAAACATAAGCGGAAGCAGAGCCAAAAGCAGGTGGAGGCAAAGACAAAATAGGAACAAAGGCACCAAACAGGTGGAGGCGGAGCCATAAATGGAATGGGAATGGAAAAGGAAGGGAACCAAGTGGGGCAAAGATAGAATGAACCTTGACGGAAGCAGATGTGAAACGAGAACAGGAACAAAAAATAGGCAGAAGCAGGGCTGGAAATGGAATGAGAACTGAACCGTGAACTTTATGAAAGTTCATGATTCAGTTCCATCCCAGTTCCACCTCCAAAGAACGAAGGAAAATAAAAATTGAGGAGAACCTAAAGGGGGATACCAAACCTTAGGTCGAAAAAAATGGGCAAAGCCATGAAGAAAATGAACTAGTGGGAAGTGGAGCTGGAACGAGAATGAAACCTGAATAGGGAACTTTACCAAAGTTTAGAGTTCAATTCCATCCCGGTCCTGCCTCCGAAAAACAAAAGAGAAAGTGAATCGAAGAAAACCTAAGGGAGGAAGGTGACCCTTAGGACAAGAACAAACAAAATGAAGAAGAAAGAAAGGAAGTAGGAAGCGTAGCCAGAAAAAAAAGGGAACGAGAACGAAACTGAGAACTTAGTGAAAGTTCAAAGTTCAATCCCATCCTAGTTCTGCCTTCGGCAGAAAAAAGGAAACAAGGAAAAAATGAAAACCTAAGGTGGAAAACCAACCCTTAGGACCCAAACAAAAATGCCAAGGAAGAAAATAGAAGGCAAAATAATACCACCCTAGAGAGGACATCCACAAGACTCCAAAACCACCAGGAACTCAACACAAAGGCACCCACAACCAAGGCAAGCACCAAAGACCAAAAACCCCAATATTTTCAAAGATAACCACAAAAAGGGGGCAAGCCACAGGAACGGGGCCAAAAAAGGAAGGCCAAGAGAGGGTCCCCACTTTCAGTGGGGTGTGTGTGCAAAACTACACAACAAATGGTGACTCTGCTGGGGAAATGCTCTAGAGCATTTTGATGAAAAACTGGCATCAAGAACTCAACATCTCTGGTTTCAATCCAAGCATCAAGTTAAATCTAGACAAGGTTTTAGAAATCACCAACAAGCCAACCTTTCCTGTACCAGGGTCAAAGTGTGTGCATATGCATTCATTTCCCCTTTCCTAAGTTGCAACAAGGACTAAATTCAATTTGACAAGGCTACATAAGGATCCTAACTCCAAAAGCAACCTGGATAGAGCCTCACTGCCAGTCAAGCATCCATAGCCCTAGTGAGGTTATCACTGTGACCCTCCTTAGCATAGCTCTACTGCCAACTAGGTGTCCATAGCCCTAGTAGAGATACTAGGATACCCTTGAAAAGGTGAACATTTTCTTTTCTTTCCTTTTGATATTCTGTTTTGGAATTTAATTTTAAATCTTTAATTTTCACCTTATAGGCAATGAATCCCACACTCAAGGATGAGAACCATAGCAGAACTAAAGTAGAATTTAAGATTTTTTCACCTAGTGAGACCTCCTAAAGACCATATGCAACCTTGGAACTCTTAAGATTTGTGTGAAGATATAAGACCCACATACATTCTAGAATTTAACTTTAGTCAAGTGACACTAATTCTCAGCCCATGCAACATCAGATGAAGGAAATCCACCAGTTTGAACAACTCTGAAAAGATAATAAGATTTTGTAAAATAAATTTCAGAGCAGCCCCAGAAAAATAGCCAATTGTACAAATGCAACAAGCCCAGAGGAAAGTAGGACAACCCCAAAACACGGAGCAACAGGGAAAACCAACCCAGGCAAACCAAAGCAAACCAAAATCGGAGCAATAGACAAGCACACCAAAACCCAAAAGAAACCCAAACCAAACATAGCAACAAAACATTAGAAAGGAAACCTAATCTACTTATGTACAAGGAAAAAGCTAAGAACAAATCAAGACTGAAAATAATGCTTCAAATACTGCCCATTGGCAGGTAGTGAGATATCTCATTCAGTGAGGGTTTTCAAATAGAAGGCATTATCTCCCAAAAATATCTACAATCTGATAAGGGTCAAGCCAAAGTCTGTCAAATTTTCCATGCTCCTCCTTTTTGTCACAGGCTTTATCCCAATAGAGAACCAAATTATAGATTCTAAAGGATTTCACCTTGGCTCTCCTATCAAACAATATTTTCACTATGCCCTGATATTTGGAGAAGTTTTCTATGGCTACATCTCTTCTCTCCTCAAGGTGTCACAATTCAGTTAAGCGGGCTCCATTCTTATCCTCTCCATCATAATAGTCATTGATGAATTGCAAGGTAGGGATCTTCAGCTGGATGGGAAAGATGGGTTCCAAGCCATACTCTAAGTGGTAAGGAGAGGTTCTTAAGGATGTTTTCTATCTAGTGTGGTCTTCCCAAAGGGAAAATCTTAGCTCGGTATGCCAATCCTTGGGGTTATTTTCTATTAGTTTCTGAATGACTGTCAAAAATTTTTTATTGGAAGACTCAACCAACCCATTCCTCTATGGATAGTAATTGGATGGAAATTTTATGAAATTCCATGATCATAAGCCTAGTTAGAAAACTTTAGAGATGCAAATGGAGGACCATTATCACAAACTACAACAAATGGACAACCAAAGTGATTGATAATACCTGATTCCATGAAATTGATTACTACTTCAAAAGTGCATTGTTTGCATGCAAGAGCTTCAATCCACCTAGTGAAACAATCAGTTATGGTAAGAATATACATGTGGCCTATAGATGAAGATGGGTTGATTGGACCTATGAAGTCCATTCCCAATTGTGCAAATGGTTTTACCTCTATGACAGGTTGAAGTGGAAGAGCTACACACTTCTCCCTGCTTGATGCAGTTTGACACACATGGCAATTTCTCATGTGGTGATGTGTGTCCTTGAACAAGGTAGGCCAATAATAGCCTACCCTCAAGATCTGATTTATAGTGGAAGGTGTTGAACCATGGCCTATGCCATATTTGTCATGAAATTCAGTCATTACTCTCCCTGCCTCTTCTTTCCCTAGGCATCTCAGGTAGACACCCTCATGATTTCTCTTGTATAAGACAACTCCCTTCATCATAAAACCCCACTCTTCAAATGTAGAGCTCTCCTTTGTACTGAATTAAGGTGTTTGGGACACTACTGATTCAACAAGTAGTAGATAATATCATCATACCAACCCCCTAGAGAAACATCTTCAAGATTATAATGTTGGGCTATGAGGCCAGGACCCACTTCCGCCATTGTCTTAGTCATTCCTTGCCCTCTTACCAACTTCATGGGTTGAATTTCAATATCATATTATTGTAACATAGTTACCCACTTGGCTTTGCATTCACCCAACTCATTTTGCATCAATAATAGCTTGACTGTAGGATTAGGGACTATAGAAAAGACCTTGTTTCTCAGTATATAATGCCTAAAATTCTTCACAGTTTAGATCAAGGCATAAGCCTATTTTTTAACATTAGGATACCTCAGTTCGACATCTTTCAAAGATGCACTCATGAATGCTATGTGATGTTCATTCCCTTGATCAGACTTTTCTATCAGCAAGCCAACACAAGAGTGACCAAAAGAAAATGAATAGATGTATAATGGCTTAGCATAATCATGACTTACCAAAAAAGGGGCCCCAACAATAGCTCTCTTGATTTCTAAAAATGCCTCCTTAGCCTTTGTATTCCATTCAACCTTTTCTTCATGCTTCAACATGGCATTCAATGGCTTGATTATTTCTGCAAATTCAGTGATAATTTTTTTGACAAAGTTAATCTTTCCAAAGAATGACTTCATTTATTTCTTTCTTACAGGGGGTTGAATTTTCAATATAGCCCCCACTCATTCAGGATCAATGGAAATACCTTGTTCTGAAATAACATATCCTAACAACTTTCCCTCAGTGACTCCAAAGATGCACTTCTTTGGATTAAGTGAAATGCCAAATTCCCTGCACTTTTGGAATACCTTGCATAAATCTGCAACATGATCAATTCTATTCATGGAAAATACTATCAAATCATCCATTTAGATGATTATACACTTGACAATGATGTCCTTGAAGGTAATATCCATAGCTCTTTGGAATGTAACTCCAACATTGATTAATCCAAAGGGCATTCTTTGGTAAGCAAAAGTTTCCCATTTTGTAGTGAAGGCAGTCTTGTGCCTATCTTCATATTGAACCATGACCTGATTGCATCCAGAGTATCCATCCAAAAAGGACATCATTTGAGATCCATTGACAACCTAAATCACCTCATTCAATGAGTGGACTGGATAATTGTCCTTCTTTGATGCTCTGTTCAGGTTCTGGAAATCAACACACAGTCTAATTTCTCCATTTTTCTTCCTAACTGGGACCAAATTTTGCAACCCATGTTGAGTATCTTACTGGGAATATGATTTGTGCTAAGAGTAGCTTCTGTACTTCCTTTTGAATAATGGGCTCCAACAAAGCATTAATGGTCTTTGTCTTTGCCTGAATGGCTTAACATTTGACTTGAGGGGGATAGTATGTGTAATGATTGAAGTGTCATATGTCCTCCAGTCATCATAACTCCAGGCTATCACATCTTGATATTTGTGCAAGGCATCAATAATTCCTTTCCTCTCCTCTGGAGTGCATACCTTACCAATAAAGACATTCCCGACGTCACCTCGAGTCCCCATGTATGTTTCACACTAATAGTTGAGGGATTCCCTTTTCATTTTCTGCTCCTGATCTCTTATCATATCCAAATAAAAAATCCTTTCCAATCGCACCATGCCTCTTGGGATGGTATTAGTTTTCATATTGAGGACTCCTTCTAGGTCAATTTCAGCCTCTTGAGGCTCAATCTCATCAATTAATTGAGAAGAAAACACATCACAACGATAAAATCAAGAATATGCTTATCATCTTCAAATACCTGAAAATTGGTGACATTGTCAGGCATTGAGGGTACTGGAACAAGTTCTACAATGAACTTATTTAAGCCTAAAAGTGATAAGGGTTGCAATGTACTTGCTGCTTGTGCCAAATAATCAATAAACTGATTCTTACCCCGAGGTATCAGCTAATTGTTGAAGGCATCAAATCCTTCAATAAGATCCCATATTATGTGTCTATAATTGGCCATACTTTTGTCATGACATGAGTATTTTTTTCTCATTTTCCTGACCACTAGCTTGGAATCTCCAAACACTTGCAGAATTTTAACTTTCTTTCTTAATGCCATTAATAGCCCATGAACTAGAGCTTCATACTCAGCCACATTATTAGTGCACTAAAATTGGAGTCTATGAGTAGCAAAGTAGGTTCTACCTTTAGGAATGATTAGCTCCAACCCAGCTCTAGCACCTTGCTTGGATTTGGATCCATCAAACCTTAATGTCCACCATCCATTAGCTCCTACTTTTATTGGGATAAATTTTTCCTTGTTGCCACCTAGGGGTTCTTCAGGAGGTTTCGGGTCCTTTCCCTTTTGACTATTTTGAATGCTCTATATTTTTGACTCAACAGTTGGGGTGGCGTTAATGTGCCTTTGTATCTGTTCTACTGAAATTTGACACAAACAATATTCCAGTTCAGAATGATGAGCATCGTGGACTCTGCACCAATTAGGAAGAAGCAATTCTTCAAAGTTCATATTTCTACCCAACTGAACTTGATCTTCTACAAATTTCCAGATAAACTCCTGGAAGTTATCCAACAAACTGAGTTGTCTATCTACCTAATCACTAAGTTCCTCTATTTGTTCAAATTGCACTTTGAAGCTACTGGCCTCTGATGTGGATTCACCAGAACAGCCCTACAACACCAAGATTTCCTCTGTGTCTAAAGCGGGGGAGGCTAGGACATAGTTCCCCATACTGACTTTTGATACGAGTATCTCATTTGAAGTATTCTGATATTCAGTAATGACATACTTCATTCTAGGTTCTCTCTCAATTCTGATCTGATTTGGGACTCCTTTCTAGGGGAGCCACATGTGGGAACGATCCATGGATGTCTATCCATTTAGTGCCTTGGTGAAATATCTACCCAAGATCAAACCATAAGTGTCAGGAATGTCATCCACCTGAATATTAAGTACTTGTTGCACTCTTGGATATGAGGCAACTTGCATGGGAATCATGTTTAGTTTTCCTACTATATTCACCTTTGTTTTGTCCAATTAGGTGACCTTCTTTTGAGAGGTTGTAGGGGTAATAACAAGAGCCCTAAAAACATCAAATGGCATAACATTTTTGGATGCCCCTGAATCCAGAAGGCAATTGTCCAGATTTTTACCAAATATACAAATAGAAATTAGAAAAGGAAGGGTGTCCATTTTTCCTTGGAATAGACTCAACTCTGAATCAACTTGTGCAACTTGACTCTTATCTTTTTCTTTACCCCTATCCCCAAGTTGTGATTGAATAGGACCTTTGGGTGTTTGTGAACTAGGAGGCATTACAATTGCCTCATTTGTTTCCACTCCTTGAGTTACTATATTCAAATTAAAGGACCCTAGGACTATATTTCTAATTTTAGGAACTCTTAATAAGTCAAAAGTAGAAAGATTCATCTTTACTTTTCTAAGTTCCATAATGACATATTGTCCCAACTGTTCCATGTTCATGTCTGTGTGGACCTCCTTGGTATGACCAATCTTCTTATCCTTTGCTGCATCAACATTGCTTCCTTTGGAAACATCTAGTTGTACCTCTTTTGTGAGGTATTGTGTTGGAACCTAAGGGTAAGATGGATTGTTATTGGCATGTGAATCTGGTGGAGTAGTAAAATTGTGTCGAGGGGAAGATGTAGTAAATGGTCCTCCAGCTTGTGGATTCCTGTGGGGCTTGCTCCTCAGATCATACTTCCTGACAGGTTGTTGAAACATCTGCACTTCTTCAGCTTCAACCTCTCCTTCATCCAATAGGCCATTGCTGTTCTTAATTTCTTCATCAAATAGTTGAGAGATTTCATCTTCATTGAGCACTTTTTCAGCCTCTCCATTTTGGCTACTTGAATCCTCTTCTAGTTCATTCTCCTCATCCCTCAAGAAAGGAGCATGATTCAACACCAAAATTGGGGAATCATAGGGATTTGAGGGTACCAATTCTTGGTTGGTGGAGTTGTTTTCAACTTCATATTGAAAGATGGAAGTAGTAGTTTGAAATTCAAGGTAGTCAAGCTCTGAGTGTTGAATTTTCTTATGAAGCCTGCACCATCCAGGAAAAGTGGCTTCTGCTAAGTACACCCCACCTAGAGGCTTCTCTGGGTTGGAAGGTTGATCTAGTGGAGTAGGAACTCCTCCATTGTTAGGCCCAGTGTTACATGACCTATTATGTCTAGGTGGTTGTCTTCTTTCAAGTCATTTTCCACCTTGTTGACTTCTATCAAAGTTCTGACCAAAACCTTATCCTCTTTCAAAGTTCTGATTTCTATCATAGTGATGCCCTCTATTATAAATTGATTGCAAGATCTTTTGATTATTTTGGAGTTGATTTTTCTAGTTTCTCAAGTAGGTTAAGTCCATGTTCAGCGTCTTCACTTGCTCAATTAGCTCATCCAACCTTTCTTTATCAGGGTTGTTGTAAGGGACTTGATTCATAGTGTTTGGGGGGTATCCTGACAATCCTCCAGAACTAGTAGACTAATTCAAAACTTCTGAGTTCTACAAATATGTAGGGGAACTAGCTTGCTGTTGTGAATGGAGGGGATGGTTAGCATTTTGCTGGGGATAACCGGGTATTGGTTGGACCTGGTTTATTGGATGACCTAGGTGAGGGACCAAAGTCAACTGTGGAATGGGATTCATGATGGGCATGTGAGTGGTCAGTGCCTGGTTGAGAGATTGGACTTGGCTTGGGTGTGTAGAAGGTCCCAGAGATGGCAGAGGTCCTAAAAAGTGTTGTCTTAGGTCTATATTGACCTTAACCTCTGTATATGCAGTGAGAAAGGTAGTCGGGGGATTAGTTCTCCACTTAAGGAAGGTGGATGTAAGGTTGTCAAGGGCTTCGAAGTAGACCTCTAGGGTAGTGTCCTCATTTCCAACATAAGGTGCTTGAAGTATAGTGTATGCTCGGTGGAAACTATTGTTGAATGATCCTATAGGCTCATTAACCTCTCTTTTTACCCCAGTAAATTGCATATATAGCTCATTCGCACTAATGGGAATCTTAAATTTCAGCAGAAACACAGTCTCAAGCTCAACCCAATTACAGATGGATGCAATAGGTAGATGGTTATACAAATAAAAGGCCTCCTCTCCTAGAGAATAGGGGGAAAGTCTACATGTAACATCCTCTTGATTAATCCCTCGATCTCTCAGAAAAGTCTAAAAGATCCTAATGTGATCCTTTATTGTCCTATTTGGGTCATTTGTGTGAAACTTAGAGCAAAAATGCTCAGGATTTTTGGGCATAGCATTGTAGTTGTTGAATGTCAGAGGTGATGGGTTATTCAACAAGAAAGACATTGGTGGAGGTGGTAATAGTCAATGGATGACTGGTTGGGATTGTGGAATGGACCCTGTCTCAAAATTAGATGAAGATGAAGTAGATGAAGATGGGGATGATGGAAATGATGGATTGGATGATGGTTCCTCCCTTCTTCTAGTCCTTCTTGACCTAGTTGGAGGTGGAAATTCTTGAAACTCTTCTTCTTCTCTTGGTATATATTTGGTTCTCCTCCTGAGCCTCTCAAGAGAAATGGTGTTTAGAAAATGGTCCATCTTGCTTGTTAGATTCCTCCTTCTAGTGCTAATCTTATTGTTTGGTGTTTCTGCACAACAACAACAAAGACAAAATAAAATTTATCCTATATCTCTTGAAAGGTTGATCTCTATGAACAAAGAGATAACCCCAAGGTCTCATGGGTTTCAGGTTATGATAATTCAGTAGAACAAAATTAGTGAGAAAATGTGAAAATGTTGGTAATCACAAGGGGTCTTACACACAAATAATGAAAGCTCTAAACTCCTCAGATTTAAATATATGGTGATGCTTTATTTTCTAGTTCTAACCATATAATAAAATAAACAACAAAAGAGGAGGGTTTCAAAATTAGTAATGTTAACAATAATTCTAAGATTAACCATAAAAATTATGAAATACTTGGAATGAACCAATCCCTTAAACTAGTTTATGGTTGACTCAAGCTATACCTACAATCTTGTAGAAAACAATGCAATCTTCTAAGGTGTTAAATATTTTTAGACAATGGGCATTCATTCAGAGACTAAATGAATATCTATAGTTGAACTAAGCACATGAATATGAGGTATAGGTTGACCTTGGAAAAGATTCCCACGATCAAGAATTTGTTCAAAGTATGAACCGGGGATTGCTACAACACTATGAGCATTAGATCACAAACATTACTAATTAAAACTAAGATATATTCAAACATATCCAAGTGATTTGAAATATAGAACAAGAACCATGCAAGATTATTCAATATAAAGAAGGCACCAGTCATAACACAATGTTTGCACTTTGTATTAAATCATACCATTTGCAACAATCCCAGTTTGTTACATCACTTGCTTGAAGTGTAAAAACTAACTTCTAATCTTCTAACATGCTACTCTAATGCTAAATCTAATAAGTACAAGTCTTCTAACTTAGTCAACCAATCTGAATCCAACCTATCCAATTCCAACTGAACAAATGAGGCATAGTGCCATACTTATAGAAAACAGGCTCGTGTGAACCATAACTAGGGTTTCAATGAAGTTTTGCCACTAATCAAATTTTCCTCGACAACCAACAATAACTCACCATCAAGAAATGAATGCAACAAGGACCCACATCAAATCGATCTAGGATTGCTCAAAATCTAGGAACAAATCCTTGATCCACGCCCATCAAAAGACTTCACCCGCACAAACAACAACGCATGCAAAAACACCAAAATGAACACAATTCATCGATCAAATCCGAGATAGGCAAACAAACTACCTAGATCGAACAATACCAGGTTGAATCCACCAACCAAATCTGCCCGCCATTAATGAACACCAAGCAAGTTGACCTTGCATGTAGGGATGGGTTTCGTCTGACAACAACCATAAAGTGCACTTGAATGCACCCACAAATCATGCCAAATCCTCAAAGTACACCCAACAAGCCCATCCCAATCTAGCTTGCATCCAAACTGGCCACCATTAATGCTCAACACATCATCAAAATCCAAGCAGATCCAATAGAGTTCCTATGGCAAGAGAAAGTCATGCACAAACCTAGGTGGAAGTGGAGCCAAAAGTAGGTGGAGGCAGAGACAAAACAAGAATAGAGGCACCAAATAGGTAGAGGTAGAGGAAGAAATAGAATGGGAATAGGAAAGGAAGGGAACTAGGTGGGGCAAAGACAAAACCAACCCCGACAGAAGTAGAGGCGAAACACGAACAGGAACAAAAAATAGGCGGAAGTGGAGGAAGAAATGGAATGGGATCCAAACCGTGAACTTTATGAAAGTTCATGATTCAGTTCCATCCCAGTTCTGCCTCCGATGAATGAAGGAAAAGGAAAACTGAGGAGAACCTAAAGGGGGATAACAACCCTTAGGTCAAAAAAATGGGAAAATCCATGAAGAAAATGAAGAGGCAAGAAGCGGAGCTGAAACAAGAATGAAACCCAAATAGGGAATTTTACCAAAGTTTAGAGTTCAATTCCATCTTGGTCCCACCTTTGACAAATGAAGGAGAAAGAAAAGTGAAGAAAACCTAAGGGAGGAAGGTGACCCTCAGGACAATAATAAACAAAATGAAGAAGAAAGCAAGGAAGCAGGAAGTGGAGCCAGAACCGGAACGGGAACATTTTCAAAACTGAGAACTTAGTAAAAGTTCAAAGTTCAATTCCATCCTAGTTTTGCCTCTGAAAAAACAAAGGAAACAAGGAAAAAATAGAAAACCTAAGGGGGAAAACCAACCCTTAGGACCCAAACAAAAACACCAAGGGAGAAAAAAGAAGAGAAAAAAAGACCACCCTAGAGAGGACATCTGCAAGACTCCAAAACCACCAGGAACTCAACACAAAGACACCCACAACCAAGGCAAGCACCAAAGACCAAAAAACCAAATATTTTCAAAGATAAGCACAAAAAGGGGGCAAGCCACAGGAACGAGCCAAAAAAGGTAGGCCAAGAGAGGGTCCCCACTTTCAGTGGGACGTGTGTACAAAACTACACAACACTACCTCTCTTTAAAGATAACTTCCTACAACAAGATGTAGAAAATTATCCCATGGTGTCTTAGGTGTCAAGTCATGACTTACAAAAATAGCTCAGTGGATTGATGTGGTTTGTTTGATATCACAAGTGGCATGGAAAATTTTCTAAGTTGGAAATAATTGAATCTTCAAATGGAGTTTCCTATGATTTTGGAAGTGAGGTGTAGTTGTTGCAGATTCAAAACAATAGTCTAAAACTCCATTTTAATATCATATTTGGCTTTACAAGGATGCTAGAATCTTGCTTTAACTTTTACTTCAAATAAAAGTCAAAATGGAAAAGGGATAAGAGAGTTCCTAGATCTACAAATAATTATGAAAAATGATAATGGAGGCTGCTACAATGGGCCTTCTTCCTAAAACTAAGTTCCACTTAAGCAAAATGACATACAGTCTCATGAAACTAGTGCTATCTTCTAAGGTTTGCAGATTTTTAGCTCTTCATTAACCATAAAGAATGAATAAAAGATGAAATCTAAGTGCAACAATGAGTTAATGTTCAAATTAGCTTTACACTGTTCTTTATCATCAATAAACAAAAAAAAGCATGAATAAGAAAGAGGTCAACACCATAGCATTCTTCAATATCAATGTGTAGCATGAACTAAAAATCTAAAGTAACTTGAAAGACTAAGAATAGTAAAATAATTTCAAACTAAATATATGAATTCTGAGAAGATGAACCATGCAACATGTGAGAAACACAATAATTCACCAAAATAATGAAATTCTATTGAAATTTCAGCAACATGTCTTTACAACAACCCAACTCTCATCTTGAAAATGAGAGCGGCCTCTATTTATAGTTTTCAATAGTAAAATGAATGGCCAGGATTCATTCTTATCGTGTATCCAAGATTCATCTACATTACGGTTTCACCTACCTCAAAAAATATGGGAATATTAAATACATCTCTTTGTCTCATTCCTATTTTGTCTTGTAGTGACCTTGGCACTATAGCTGTAGTAGTTTTGTCTTGAGCAGCTGCCTTCCTTTTCAACTACACTGTTAGAAACTCATCATCAATCACTAGCTTCCCTGCATTCTTTTGAAGAGTGGCATACTCCACAAATGTTCCAATTAAAGCTTGGAGCTTATCCCACTCCATAATGTCGGATTGGAGGATTTGAAAAGATAACTTCTTGAATCTTCTAGTGATTTTCTCCCAATGCTTAGTGCATCTAGGCATGGCCTTGACTACCTACTTAGATTGCGTGAATGCCCTTGCAACAAAATCCATGAAATTTGATGTAAGTGCATCTGTTGCCCCCTACTCAATCTTCTTATAGAAGTGTGGCTTGATTTTCTCTGGGTCTAATTCTAGGGTGACCATATCATAATCCGTCATCAACTTGGGGTAATATTCATTGTCCATTCTATGTTCTACAACCCATTTGAGATCTAGCTCAACCTCATGCATCACTCTCTCAAGGACCTCTTTTTTATGATCTAGGCCCATTTTCTAGGTTTCCAACAACCACTGATCATCATTAACAAGCTCCAAATTCTTTTCCCATATCTCTTCTAGCATCTTCAGAATGGCCTTGAGCTTAGGATATGTAACTCGGTAAAGCTCGATGAACCTATGACATGTTCTCTTAGTAGCTTCCAACTGCTTTTGCAAGTATAATTTTTTTTTGAACATTATAGGAGCATGATGTATGCCCATGCCACCATTGTATAGAGCTCATTGGAACCAATTTGTTGTAGCCTTGGTCTAGTTCTTCATTTTCTCCATTCAAGTGAGCTCTTCTTGGGAGAGGATAGAGGGTATGAATGATGTAGTGGTAGCCTCTTCCTCCAAGGATGTCCATTTTTGAATGTAGGCAGTGAGATCTGCCACTTGTGATTTCAACTCCTCCTTAGTGGATTGGTCCTTGTTCATTTATTGCATAATTTTCACTGTCGATGCCTGGAGTTCATCGATATTTTTCTCTCTGGTGGTTGGGCCTTAGCTGATAGTGGAGATGCTATAACTAACACTAGCCTCCCTATCTATCACTGGGGTGCCAACTTGTACTATTCTTGATCCTAAGGCATCAACTATGATGTGGGATTCGACCCTTGGCTTCTTTTTCTTCTTTGTTTTTGTTTGTGCTTGAGCTAGTATTGCCTTGAGTTTGGCCTGAGGAACAATGATTGTAGGGGCCTTCTTTTGTAGTTGCTTCCCAAGCCAATAGTGCATTGGGGATTCTCCCTTAGGTGATTCTTGATCGTCTTCCTCTTCTTGTTGGAGCTATTCTTCTTCATGGCCTAGGGCCTCTTCATCTGCTTTTTCTTCTTTGTCGGAATCCTCAATTTGAATAACCTTTTCTTTATTTGTCTTAATAGTGGATATGTTCTCTTTAGCAACATCTTCTTCCTAATGGATTCTTTCTTCTTCTCATTCGAGCTCATGGTGCTCAGGCTTAGGGCTCTTTGTTGGTGCATCTTCTAACTTTTTTCTTCCTTTTCTACTTCTTTCCCCTCTTCTTTCTCCTCTTCTTTCTCTTCAGAAGGCACCTTTTCTTCTTGGATGAGGCCCTTATCTTGGCTGATCCATGGAGGATCTTTGAGTATCTCCACATTCACTTCAATGTCTACCTTTTCTTTAGAAGGAGGTTTCATCATTTCAACCTCTTCACTTATATCTTTGAATTTTTAGGAAATATCCTCCTCTAGCTCTTGATTTGAGGTCTCAATTATATATCTTGTGCTAAGGGCCTTAGCGTCATCCTCCAAAGACTGTGACCCTTCTTCATTGGTCACTACTTTGTCCAAATTTATAGTTAGCCCACCCTCTAGATGTTGAAAGTTGGGCTCTTCGAGCTCCTCCATTATTCCTTTGCAAGTATCCTTCTAGTGTTTCTCCATCTCTTCAAATATTATCATTGTTTCTTCCATATTTGCTGGCTCTATAGGCAATGGAGGATTGGGAAAACTAGTGGCAATCTGGACCATCAGGGCCCAGACAATGGGATTCATGATCACTCTCAAAATCTCAAAAGGTACATCTTGCATATATTTTGTCAAGGCTTCGAGAAGGATGAGTTGGGGCATATCAATGTTGGTCGTGTGAATTGGAGTAGAGAGAATAGGAAGTGGGGGAGGTAGCAACGAAGATGATAGAGGGGATGTCATGATCAAGGAGTCTAGTACTACTACTAGAGCCATTGGTGGAGTGGAAGAGAGGTAGACCTAAATTTCCACAATAAGCAGAGATGAAACAAGCAGTACTTGAGAGTTGGGAAGTGGTGGAGTGAAAAGGAAAACAGTAGCAATGGGAGTGAAGGTGATCGGTGGTGAGCGTGGCTACTCAATTTATTATTCTCCCTCATGTTTACGTTCCTCCTCAATGGTATGTGTTTCAGTTGTAAATCCCCCTGTCTTCTTAACTTTCTTGGAGGGCTCACCCTCCACAAAATTTCTTGAATATACCTTATGCTTAGGATGGCACTCGGGCACATCCTTCATTTTCCTTGATCTTGTTGCCAAAGGGGATTTTGGTGCTTCTTCTATGGAGGTAACAACAAATCCATTTTCAGATTCACTTTTGAGCTCATCCTCGATCTCGCCATATGTCAACGTTGCACCCTATACTTTGAGTTGAGCCACTTGGGCATCAACCCACTACTTGGTTCTGTCTACCACTGGTTCTATTATAGTGTTGAGTTCATTAACATCCCTCATTCCAATCTATCAGGGGCAACATCCCATTGGCCATGGCATCAAATATCTGATCAAGAATTGTGTCATACTCCTCCACAATTTGGTCTAGCACTGAGAATAATTTTATTGACTTCAAAAATTGGATAGTCATTCCCATATAGTGTATCATCCACACTTCCTTGTCATCTTGAGAATTAGCCCATAAGTCCTCCAAATGTGGTCAGTGGGCATATTTCTTTCCCATTTTCTTCTTTAGCTTACCATATGGTTCAATCCTCAGTCGAGCTATGTGGAGTTCTAGATTATACTCCACTATCTCCTTCTCTGAGTAGTATGTGCATTGGGCAACACAACAAGAATACGTTCCTTGTCTGAAAGTTAGGGGATATGGGATTGCCACTTTGTTCTTATTGCTCAACAAGGCATGAGCATTCTTTAATTCCCAAGTAACCTCTACTAGTATCATCCAGTCTTTGGGGTAGCACAATAACTTATAAGGATTATCAGAGAAGCCTTCTACTCTTATGTATGTAAATTTTGGAAACTATATGAACAGGTAACCAAAAATTTAGATGAGTGCTCTGGTGTTATGTTAGACCCTTCTCTCAAATTATCCCCCAAGAAGTCTAATAATATGCCTGATAAAGGCATCATTCACCCTTCGATAGTCTTTCTTGAAGTTCCTATATTATAATTGAGGGTATCTGTCATATACTTTAAGATCTCTTCTTGGATCTGGGTTTTGTGTGATAGAAAGGCCTTTGTATGAGAAAAACTTGGCAAGAATGTACACCAAGTAGGAGGTCATGTAAAATTGGGATGCCTTCTTCACAACCATCAGCTGGCTATGGATGTTATTGCTGATAATCTTCACCTAGTGAAACTTTTTTTTCCATAGATGATCTCCTGAATGAAATAGAACATCCACTCCAAGAAGCAAGTAGCAATGGGGAGGCCCATTACCCTATGAAGCACTAAGTAGAGTAACCAAATAATGGTACTCCTCATGGAAGTCACTTCTGAATAACTCTTGCAACACCTTGGCTACACTGCCCCTCTTATCCTTCAACCAATGTTTGTTGATCAATTTCTTGCATGCCAGGTTGTCTACCTTCCACATGTTCTCCGAATATCCCTTCTTCATTTCTTCCATCTTGTCGAATGTAGGGATGTGGAATGCTTGGCCTATAGACTTAGCAGATAAACTGAAAAAAAACTCTATCATCATGGTTGATTATTTTACTACTGTTATGATAGCACTCTCTACATTCCATTGCCAATTTAGGAGTGACAAGCATAGGAGGGAATCTGACTGCCTTGGCGAGACCATTTTTTCTAATCTTCAAGGAATTCTCAGTTCTTAGGCTAACTGTTACCCTTTGTTTGAATTCTTCCATGTTTGCGTGCACAAGGTTGGTGTCAGATATGGTGCCCCAATCAAAGGCAAGCTTCGAAGTGATTTCCACCCCATGGAATTGGAACTTCATTTGGTCTTTGTCTTCCTTCCCACTAGGAGCTTTAGCAGGCTTCTTTCCTTTCTCTTTCTTTGTAGACACTCATGCTGGTCCCACAACTGATTCCATAAATCTTACAAACAAAGATATAGTAAGAACACTCATACGATAAATCAAGGAGACATTAGTTGAACCCTACAAAACAAAGTCGACATCCATCAATATATCATCAAAATCACATAAAATTCATTAACATTCCACATTCGGGGCTTGTTTGAGTCAATTATGGCAATGCGAGCCTAGGGATGCAGGTTTCCCTGGGCTGAAGACTATTTGGAGTGCTTAGAAATAGGACGATGTTGGGGGCACAACAACTCGTAGATGGTCACCCACACTGAAAGTCCCACATTCGGAGTTTTCAGGGGGTTATGTGCAAGATCATCATGGAAAAAACAAGCCCTTAAGTGGGCAATAAAATTCAGAAAAATCAGAGCTAGGCAACTTGACGTAAAAATTTGAATAAGTTATCTATATTATTTCAAAAATATGCAAGAATAGAATCAATAGAAAATTGAATGTAGTTTCTAAACTACTAGGTTTATTTAAAAAATAAAAAAATATATTTGGTGAAAATTTGAAATTTCAATGCAGTAGTACTTAAATTTTAGGGAAAAAATAAGAAGTAGATGTTTGTCTAACCACCCTAACCACAATAAAATGATAATATTTGTTTATAATATTTTAGATATAAGTAGAGGACTCATGTCCCAATGTGATGCATATTCTTTTGTAATTTTTTTCCAAGTAAATAATTTTTATTTTATTTTTTATTACAAATTTTAAAAAATATAAAAAATCGTATGTCTCACCACCTTAACTTGGTCAAAACTTAATGAAATTCAATTTTTTTTTTTTTAATCCTATAGTATGTGAAGCATAGAATGTGACGCATGTTTCAGATTTAAAAAATGTGATACCGTTTGAAATCTATAGATTTTTTTCAATCAACCTATCAATCAGGACTTTAGTCCTAATTCAAATAGAAAATGAATAATAATTATTCATTAAATTAAAATGAAAGCATAATTTATATTGATGGAAAGTTGAGAATCTCCTTTAAAAATCCTTTTTGTTTGATCATTTTTTGGTAAAGAAAAGTTGTTAGCCACATGGGTCATCATATCACTTACATATCGCAACTTTTTGGCCCATCATGATCCTGCACATACCCAGGGTCAGTCGAGGCCTGAAGGAATTTGGAACATACAAAAATCAATTTTGGAGCCCTTTGGAAATATTCAGTTAGTCACTTTGTTCATGCAAGATCAAGGCATGCAGAGGTAGGAGGCATTATGGGCATTTTGGAGCTTCGTCGTTGAGAAACAGTGGCCAGGAGGCAGAAACTTGCATGTGGCACCCTACCATGTGGGACCTGCAAGAGACTTGGATGGTTTAGACCAGTTCCCTCAGGTTTAGTCATTAGGATGTTTGTGGGCCGAGACCAGTGGAAGGCGGCCAAGAGATAATCATTTTGGGGATGGAGGACATAGGACTATGGTCCACACAAGGTGGTATGCCCAGTTGAACCGGGAAGGTACCCTACTTCAATTACTTTCTTGATAACCACCTTGGATTACCACAAATGACAGAGGGTAAAGCAGACCTCACAATGTGGGAGGAAGGTCGTGAACAATCTTCAGTGAATGGCAGTCGGGACTACGATGAGCAGCAAGCAGTGGTCTGCAAGGAGGGTTTTGCAACACATAAAACATGGGGTTGGAATCTACTAAGTGGAATGGCATGGTTCCTTGACTTCTTTGGTAGACGACAACACTATAGGGTCAGTCCACAGACAAACTCCGACAAGACTTGGCCTACAAAGATTTTATACTTGGTGTTTGTTTGCACGAACCTTGGGATGGAAAGGAGAAATGCAGGGTCCATTGGGCAGGTGGGCGCAAAGACCTCACCACCTTGTGAAAACCATTGAGATGGTGACGAAGAACAAACGATAGCCTACGAGTAATTATCTGTAGGGGGAGACTTGTGTTTTGGCCTTTTGACAATGTTGGTCTATGTGGAACCCGCAATGTGGAAAGCAAGTAGAGTTTGGTCATTTTGGAATGGTGGCAAGAAGGGTGCCACCCACACAAGGAAACCTACAAGGGTTCATTGGTCTAGTTTTTTCTACCTAAGTGTTTGAAACTTACATTGTTTTGGCGGTGGCGACAAGGGTGCATGTTGTAAAGGCTTAATGGCGCTAGTGAAGAACAATTGCGGGGAGGTGGGGTTCTGCATGGCCTATGCAACTATGTTTGATCAACTTTCAAGGGAATTTCAAGTGGGTTTACTTGAACTTCATGGTTACTCGGCCTTTCTAGGAGATTTAGGAATTTTACCTTAAGATTTTTTAACATTTTAGCAAATTTGACTCAAATAACATTTTAGGCTTAGTGGCAATGGTCATACCTAAAAATCATGAAGAAACTGATGAATGCTAAGCCTTGAATCATCTTGCAGGTCATGCAGATGCAACAAAGGCAGTAGTGGTCTTGGGCTCTGACAAATTCTGAACTGGCAGGGTGAAAATGACAAGTCTGCATGTCTATTTATAGGAAATTTTGCATTTATGACCCAAATTGATTGTTCATATAGTGGTTAGTAGAGTAGTTGGGCATAATTTTCAAAAGAGTGGCAGTGGGAACATTGGACTCCACGAAGCAGTGGACCCCCGAGCAATGTCATTTGGAAAGCGATGGGACGAGACGACCATGGAGGATGCGGGACCCACCATGCAAGCAGATGTCCCAGGTTGGCTACTAGGAAATGAGAAACACAAGGAAGCAACACACAAAGGGCAGTCTGTAGCTAGATATTTGCAAGACTCAAAGGACACCAGCAGTGAAAGACAAGGGAAATCTGTCAAGGGAATGCCGCACAAGCCAAAGAAATAGGAATTTTTGGGGTAGTGAATTTGGTCAATTGAGGATGATGGCTTTTAGAATCCTTGACCATTTTGACACTCAAAAATAGGGGCATGCAAAATGAGGCAAAGGAAAAAGTGACCTGGTGAAAGAAAAAGGAGAAGGTCCCTATTCTAAATGGGGCATGTGTGCTATAGGCACAACATCAATCTTTCGCATCTCAATTTGAAGGTACATCATATTTTCCATCAAAATTTGAAGGTACGCAATCTATCTCATCTCAATTTAATATTGAAGAAGCTCCCAATGTTGAGGAAAATTTTTCATTGAAAACACCTCCAAGAATTTTGCATAGAAAGTTACGTAAATTTTTTATTGATATTGGTGAGAATGTTTTGCAGCTAATGGTTTATAAGATTCCTAAGCATACTTGTCAAATACATGGAAATAAGATATGGAGATTATTTTTTGAGAAGTTAAATAAAACTGGAAGATGTCAACTATTTGTCGAAATGATGAGAAATCTAAAATTTAGGCCCATTATGAGGATTCTTGTCCTAAGAATATCAAATGATTCAAGTGAGAAATTTATTTTAAATAATATAATGAGTGCATATGAGAGCCTAGGTTCAACCTCACAAAATAAATATAGTAATGCCACATGACGTGTCATTACACTAACAATTGTAAGTAATCAAACAAGGAAAGATTGCCTGATTAGAAAGGAAAGTCAAGCATTGAAAATAAGTAGAAAAACTCTAATGAGAGCTATTAGAAGGCATGAAAGAGTGCAGGACCCAAATAGAAATGAATTATGGTCATTCTCTAGTAGAATCCTATGGAAAGATAAACCAATTGTTGAAGCCTTGAGATATCTAATCGAAGAATATTAGAAAAATAACTCAAGGGTATCTCCTAATAAAAGAGATGTTGTAAGAAGTAGAATTGGTTGTTAAAACTGTGAGGAAAATCCAAAGCATATTTTGGCTAGACTAAAACACAAATTTTCTACGAATTTCAAGAGATGTATCCTCAAACTAAAATTAGTCAAATGTATTTAATAAAATAGAAAATATTTTTTATGTCAAAATAAATTACACATGCATTGTTGTAGAGTACTACAGGGAGACAGATTTGTGGATTTTGGTTATACCAAAGTGGCGCAATGAATTCATGGTGTAATATCCATAAGATTAGTATGTGATATTGGTAATTAGTCAAGGTATACAGATACAAATTTCTTGGGAGCAAACAATTTCTTAAAAGGGTGGACTATAATGTCCCTGATTTTTGAATAGTTGCCACTAAATATTTGTGGAATTTTCTATTTAATCAATTAATAGAACATTAAAATAAATTTCTTAAATAATATGCTCAAATATTAAATAAATTTATTTTATAATGAAATATATTTAATATTAAAATAAGAAAAGGTGATGGACTATCAAAGGTGGCAAAAAGTAATTCATTGTATATTTTGGAAAAAATATTTTTTGGAGAAATTTGAAATTTGGAGAGCTTGGATTTTTGGAGCTTAAGGATGAAAACCCTCGTGTTCGAAGGATTGGATAAAAACCCAAATCTCAAGATTCAAATTTAAACGTCCATGAATGATTGACCGATTTGAAGAAATTTTTAAAGTTTCCTTAAAAAACAAGTTTTAGTTATTTCTTAAGGTTTCACGTTGATAAATTCAGGTCTTCATAAATATACCAATATAATGTAGATGAATTTTACCTGTAGCAATTGACATGTGAAGTCATTCACACCTCTCAAAGAAAAATACAAAGTGGGTATTACAAAACTTGACTTATCAATAAGTCAAATAATAATAATATTGTCAGGTGTTTGCGATAGATAAGTCAGGTATGAATATGGTGGCAGATAAGACAAATCAATATGCAGTTCAAAATCAGGATTCGATTGCTATAATCAGGCTAAACTAATTTAGAGAAGTGAGAATTTATTCAACAAGGGGTGATCTTATTCATTTTTCCATCTACTTCTTTACAATGAACGTGCATACAAAAAATAAAAGTGGGATTCCTATTCAAAAGGAATTGTGGACGTGTGGGGAGGTTACGGTTAGATAATAACTAGTTTGCCACCTTAATATAAAGTTGTGGTAGTATCTTTATTAACAAAAGGAGAATATTATGAATGTTGTGTAATATGGTAAGTTCGACGCAGTTCATATTATTGGGCATAATTATTAATGGAAAAACATATGAGATATTGTGTCTTCTAAATAATTATTCCTATATCATACGAAAGACAGTGAGTGGTTATAACTGGACCAATATTCCATAGTCAGCAATCCAAATTAAGTTAAATACTCAAATAGCTGTCGAATTTGATATGGCTGATGGTTCATGGTTATAAGGAAATGGATCATTAATATTATTCTAGGTATTTTCTTCACCCTAGAGATCGATAGATGGATCCCAAACCTATACGATTTAATGCCTTCCATCAAGGAATTGATCTGACAACTTCCAAGCTAGAAAATATATGAACTTGTATTTTGGAGGTGTTTAAATCTTGGAAAATAATCATTTAATTTTTTTTCAAAAATATTGTATGCCATGTGTTTACAAAATTATTAGAATATCAAACTTGAAATTAGGTTGATATAGATAGTGATCAGAAGTTACAGTCATTAAAGTCTCAAATTTGATTTTACTTACAAATTGATTTTCATTATGTCTTTGAGGATGAGTGGAAGTATTTCAATGTGACTGGGAAAATTATCTCAAATTTTGCATATACCTTTGAAGTGGTAAATATGTATTCTATTCAGGGTACTGTAGCTAGTTTGAGAAAATTCTTACATTATAGAATACTCCTTTGATTTGAAACTCATCCAGTTTGCTTTTCAACTTGACACTATTTGCATATTGTATTAGACGGCTTTGATATCTTCGACATGTCCCTTATGGCTTGCTTATGGCTAATCTTCATAATATTATCGAAGTTCAAATGCCTCATCCTTTTGTGCCACAACCAACTCTCATCTTCTTATGCCATGCAATACTTTTCTCCTTTGACTTCACTAAGAGTATAGAGATTGTTTGCAGTTTTATTAGTATCTACAAAAAAATCGCTATTCTTGTCTTTCTGATTTCATAACCACTAGGATGAAATGTGAGAGTGTGGCCTTGATCACACAATTGACTCACGCTTAGAAGATTGTTCTTCAACCCTTCGACATATAATATATTTTATGTCTTTGTCTTTCCATTGTCAAAGCTAAGAGTGCCTTTTCCTATGATCCTTGCCATAGCATTATCTCCAAATTTTTCAGTGCCTCCATTTATTTCCTTCAAAGTGAGGAACTTTATTTTATCCCCTATGATGTGTCTTGAGAAACCATTGTCAATGTACCACTATTTTTCTTTATTTTGCACATGGAGGGCTGCTTGTACTAGCATGGATTTCTCCTTCATTTCAAACTCCTTCAAAAAAAAATTAGATTCCTCTTTTGGCTTGTCAAAAACATCCTCCTCTTTTTTTTGTTTCGAAGGTTCAACAAAGTCACTTCTACAATAATGTGTTGTATGACCAAAATTATTGCACTTGTAGCACATGATGTTGTAGTCCATTACAAGAGTAAATGGATTATATTTCGTCTCTAGTAAACCCAAATCCCTCCTTACACAAACTCTACAATCCACTACCTTATGGACAAACTTATTGCAAAATAAAAAATAACAATAAAATGAATGTTGAAACCTATTCATTTGTTCTTGCCTTTGAGGAAATAGTCTTCGTAACCCTTTATTGTTGCCTTTGTGAGGAATATTGATTTTTTGAGTAATATTACCCTCTCTCTTCTTATCACCATTAATGGATACTTTGAGCACATTTGCATAACTTTTGGAAATTTACTCATTTAGTTTCTTTTTTAGCTTTATAGCCTAAGAGCTTTAGCCTTCTTTGATTGTCTTATGTTTTCTTCAAAACCAAGACCTTGATGAGAAATAAATAGGTTCTTATACCAATTATTGGAAAAATCAATCTCTATCCAAATATGACTTCAATGAATAAGATACAAGGCTTGGACTACATTAACATGAAAATCTGAAACTTATATGCAAAGCTGAAAATTAAGTTGCCTTAATATGGAATTACCATGATTAGATCCATATTCTTTAAAATGCCAAAAATCAGCCAACATAATATGCTTATAAACACTACCTTATGTGAACTTATAATAGCAATATATAAAGAATAATATCATCATAAAATAGCATCAATGAAGAAAAAAAAAAAAAAAAGAGCATCACATAACATAAGATTTATGTGGACAAACCCTTACAAAAAAATCTCCACCAAGAAGAGAGGCCAAGTATGCATTATCTTCAAATAAATGATATTCTAATATAACTACTTCTATTCTCCTCTTTTCCTCTACCATGGCAGAACTTGTGCACCTATGAACAACCTCTTTATGCCTCAACCTATCCTTGTTCCTACAATGAGACCCTAAATTCAATTGTTTCTCATGTTTCTACATCCAAAGAGCTAATTTTATTGATGCCTACAGAAATATTAAGCCCCAAACATGGCTCCCAAAGATGACCCTTCATTCTAAACATCTCCAACCCTTGGATTACCTTCTCAGAATATGAAAGGACACTTATTTTTTCTCCAATACTTTCCCTCCAACATGGGTGCCCAAACCTAGGAGATAAACATAACATTAAATGTAATAAATGATAGAATACCAAGAGACACTTGTTGGCTCATTCCAAGCTCCCACTTGGAGAATCCCAACAGTCACTCATTTTTCCTTTTCCTTATCATTTATTATCCCCTTCTAGGAGACCACATGTGGGGAAAACAATATTAAATATTTAAGTCCACCAATCACTTTTACCACTACTAGTGGACCCATCACCCCTTATGAATATATTACAAACATTGGTGAGAATCAATATTATAGAATATTTTCCCAATACACCCTAAGTTCTTAGAGACACTTTCCAAGGATGTTGGAACCATCCAATATGACATAGGATTTACAAGGTAGATGACACCTTAATCCTAATTGTCCTTTCTTGATAAAAGGTGATCTTTGGGAGTTAATAATATTCTCCAAAATTTTAGAGCTCTTTTCAAACTTCATTCTTCGATTTAATTGATCATTTGATTTTTCAAATTCCTTCCTAAAGGAAACAACTTCAAGCTCCATTTTTTCACACTATAATTCCTTTTCCTTTAGTTGATCTCTTACAAATTCTTCAATTCATTTTGCATCCTTAATTTGATCTTTAGATCCATGACCATCCTTTTCAAATCTTCAATATTTTGAGATGATTTTTCTTTAGTCTTGTCATCCCCTTGAAGTTGTGACTTTATTCTTGAATTAATTTTCTTGAGATTCTCAATCTTATGATAGAAAAATTGGTGTTCCTTCTTAATATCCTCTTGTTCATCATCTTCAATATTTTCTTCTTTTAAAAATCTCTTTCTTTCCTTTTGTTTCCATCATCCTTTACCTCCATCATCATAAAGTGTATCTCTTCTCTAGATCACTATCAGATAAGCTTTCACTACTTTCTTCGGATGAGCTACTTGTTCTTGAATGTAAAGACTCTTTTTATGCCTTTAAAAGTACTTATTTTCTTACTTCCCTCATGTGTCCTTTTTCTTGTTACAATGATATTTCCTTGCTTTATTTTTTTTGTATTCTTCTTCCTCTTCACTTCTTTTCATCTTGGCCTATGAACATTTAGAAGAAAAATGGCCCATTCTACCATAATTGAAACATTTAAGAGTAGACTTACCTTTGTTTTTTTTGGATACTTTCTTGTGCTTTCTTACAAAGTGTGATTCTTCATCACTTGAAATTTCACTCAATATATCCTTTGTTCTTCATCTTCTTAGATTATTTGAAGGTGGCTTCAGATTTTGATGGCTTCTCTATCTCCATCCTCATTTCGTATGTCATGAGGATCCCATGCAACTCATCCATATTTAAAGTGTCTAGATCCTTCATTTCCTCAATGGCTGAAAATTTTGCATCAAATGTCATGGGGAGAGATCTTAAAATATTTTTCACAATTATTGCATCCTCAACCTCCTCTCCAAGACCATGTATAGTTTTCATGATTTCATCCACTTGAAGTAGATAGGCAACAATATTTTATTCATCCTTCATCTTCAAACTCTCAAACTGTCTTTTGTGGGTTTGGAGCTTGGCCTTTTTAACCTTATTGTCTCCATGGTATATATATATATTTCAACTTATCCCACATGTCCTTAGTTGATTTTTAGTGCATACCCTTCACAAAATTTAATTCAAATGATCCACACAAAATTGCATTTTTGGGTTTTGCATTGTTCTCACTTGCCCTTTTTTGGCTTGATCCGGTATTGGGGTTGTAGGAGTATAACCAACTTCAATGGATCACCAAATATCATATCCTAGATCATTCAAATAATTCTCCATCCTCATGCTCCAAAAGGCATAATTTGATCCATTAAATAGTGGTGCCCTATTTGAGGAAAAACCATATCCTTCAACCATGTGTGCTTCCAATATTTACCTTCAAGAGGTTAGGCTAACTTAGAAGGAACCCAATCTAATTCCAATTGATGAGGGTGATCCCACAATGTTGGTTTACAATTTTTAGGAGATTTTGATTTTTTGTTGAAATCACATATTTTTAGAAAATATAATGATTTGAGGCTTAAAAAGTTCCATTTTAAGGATTCCAATTGAAGAGGGTTTGATCAAGCCACCTTAGATCAAACCATTTTAGATCAAACCCCCTTGAATAGAACCCCGCTAATATTAAACCATACCTATAATAGAGTCTCTTTTACACCTATCAAAATGTTGATACAAAACCACTTTTGATTTACCTTTTGGGGGATCAAATGAATTCATTTAATTCTTATTTATTTTAAGTATGTATTTCTTATTATAAGATTCCCAAAAAGTATAACTTTAAATAAATTTAATTTAATTATTATATTTATTTTTTATTTCTTGTGAATGTAGGTTTTTCACCAAAAATCAAGCTCTCTATTCTATACATGTGGGAAAATAGAAGATTATCAAATTTTTTTTTGAAAAATATGAGTGCACTAGATATTGAAGTCATTGATCCAACAAAATTAAATAAATTGAATTTTGATACATTCAAAAAAAATTGTGTTATGTGGTCCAGTTATGTCTAAATTGTAATTGGTTTGACTTCAAAACTTGATTAAGGAAAAAAAAATCAATAAAACACTATGAAACCAATTGGAAGCACTAGATATCGTAGTTAAAAATCTAAATTTGAAAAAAATAGAATTTTATCCTTCATGGAAAAAAATTTATGTGTTATACGGTGAGTGTCACTCCTTAAAAATGGTGTTTACAAAAAAAAACTAGTTTTCGAAGGAGATAGAAAAAGAATTGCAATCTAATTCCAAAAAAATTGAAAAAAATTATATTTAGAATCTACAAACAAAATTTCACAAATCACTAGTTTGCATCATCTTCAATTCCTCACGGTTTAGCCGCTATAGGTGTCTGAAAGTGAAGATCTAGTTAGAAAAAATTAGTTGAGTGTTCAGTTTGGCCAAAAATTGTAAACTAGTATTGTGGGATCACCCATGAAACACACACTTATATGGAGAGGGGTGGTGAATCCATATAAATAAAAACTTTACTTTTCACAACTTAATTAATCACAATATTATTATTTCAAAACTTAATCATCCATAAAAATACCACACATACAAGATCTAGCAATTAATAACACACATAAGAGACACAATTTTATGTGGAAACCCTTACAGGAGAAAACCACGAAAAAATATTGCTTGTATTTATCTTCTTACAAATTTCATAGGAACCAACCCACTAGAGAATCCAATCCCCACCACTTAGCACCAACCCAACAAGAGACACCGATATCTTCTAATAAGAGGCTCCAACCTCTAAATATCCTCAAATAGGAAGCTCCAACCTCCATAAGAATAATATAATAGTTTTATTTGCAACTTATTAGATCTTCCCTATGAACTGCTCACAAATTCTCTATACATCTACTCATGAACTTGCAATATAGTGTTCAATATTTTCTCTTAAAGAGTCGCCATGATCTTGCCTTTAATTATTTTTTCTTCTTACAAATTCGCTGCTAAAAATCTCTCTCAAATATGCTCAAATATCTCTTGTATATCTGCTCAAATATCCTTTTATTTTTTTCTTTTCACATGAATGATTTTTCTTGAATTGATTACCTTTAACCCTCTCACAACCTTCTATTTATACTTGCCAATCATGCCTCTTCACCCAAGAAGGGTGACTCTCCAAGGGGGCCAACCCACTAACAAATAATAATTTTTATTTATTTTATTTTATTTCCCAAAATTTGGGCACACCTTTCTAGGGGGTCACCCCTCTTTTAAAAACTAAATTAATTTATTTTTCTTTTAAATCCTACTAAATTGGGCACCACACAAAAGAGGTTCGTCCACATTGCATACATATTTTATTTTAGTTATTTTGGAAACCAAACCTTAGATTCATGGGTCAGTCATCACCTTTGACATCAATGACAATAATTTTTCAACACAATGTACTCTTTTCCACAAAATTGAACTAGAATATTAGTAGTTTATGTAATATGGTTGATAGAAGTAAATTATTGTTTAATCCTAGAGTATACCTAATGATTTATATTAGAAGTTTGATTCCACTATTGAGTGTTATTTCAACATCTCTTATCCCCTTCACTGTGTGTGACTTTCCATCACCAAGCGACTCATAATCCCTATGACTATTATTAGTAGTGAATTGAACATACCAATCCATGTGACATGTGAAGTGTTTGGATGTATCTAAATCAAAGAGCTATCAACTACTTAATATTATATGAAAATACCATAGATGCATGTATTAATTATCCCTTTAAAAAACAAATCATTTGAAAATAAGTGCCAATGCAATGTCCTTATCACTTTTTGATCACCCAGTTTTCTAGATGGGCAAGGTGAGAGCATATTATTTATAGGATCACACAACTATCTAGAATGTAACAACTTAGAAGGAAACACACTAGGTGGTAAGTTATCCAATTTGACTTTTGTAGTGGAGTGTGATATGTAAGAATTGAAAAGAAAGCATTTATTCACTCATTTAGCATAGCATGTAGTTAAAATAAGCATAGGCACTTTCACTTCAATGGTGAGTGTAGTAACAATTCCTCCACTTATTCAGTGAGTGCAAAAATAATAATTCCATTTATTTAGTTAGGTAAGTAAATACATTAAAGTAAATGAGAGACTATTGGCAATACTACCATTCAAGAAATTACAAAGTTATATTGAATACATATTGCAAAATAGAAAATGATAGATAATATTGCTGCAATAAATTGATTAAATATTCTAATTTTATAATCAAATTGTTGTAACATCATAGATTAGCCCAAAATAGGCATGATAGACATAGGATCTAAATCTCACCAAAGATAATACATAATCAACTGAAAAAATACCTCTTATAAGGGATGAACTATGTTGATTGCAAGTTTGATATACTTTGAAAATTTGATAATATTGACAACCTATGTCTAAAAATAGATATTTTACAGCTAATACAACTATAGAAAAAAAGGATAAGGTCATTAAAAATCATGCCAATCACAAGAGTCCACCCCAAAGTGGATTGATTTTCATTCCCATAGTTCAAACACCACCAAACAAGTTGAAATTATTCCTAGAAATGCTATGCTTCATTATATAAGTCACACATCCCCATCTGCATAGTACAAATTGGTAATGATGGAGTACGACTCATGAAAGGTCTCTAAACACTTTCTTGAACTAGATGGTCAATAGAAAACCTTGGTAAATGCAATGCAAATAGTAGGAAATAAAGATTTTATCTTCTTCATCAAATGCATTGACCTCCAAATAATACAACCTAGGTAAGATGTATGTAAGAGAGGGGGACCAACCACATCTAGGCTCCAGATCATGGAGAGCTGAGAGTGGAGGGCTTCTCTAACTTACCTCACACTAAAAGATGTCTTGGGGTGAGGATCAAGAATGAAGAGCACTATGACGTGCCTCTATCACTCTATGAACTCAAGTTTCAGGTTTAGGCTAGGCGAGCTACTTTTTAGGATCAATACTGTACCTCAAATAGCTCTCTATCTGAGGATGAAAGTGTAGTTTTGGGATGAAAATATGGCGCATTGGAGTCTCTCTGGCACATTAGTGTATGTATGGCCAGAAAATGCAAGACATAGGAAAAATACCAAAAAATTTGGCTAAATAACCTAGCTAGTTAACTTTAACGAAAATGAAAAAATAATGAAGTACAAAAATAAAATTCGTAGATAATGGAGCAAGTAAATAAAGACTAAAGTGACAAAGATTAGCTCACAGAAACACCAATTTACTAGCTAGGTCCACACATGCATATTCACCTACACATAAGAAGGAAAATTGTTGGGGTTGTATAGGAGTTTGCCTCAATCAAACCCTCATTTTGGTGTTTCCACCTCCACAGATAGCCAAACAATAATGAAATGGAATAGTACGATAAAAGAAAGAAGAACTTAGTAAACATTGCAATGAACACTACAAATAAATACTATGCTACTCTATCAAATCACAAAGGAGAGGAGTGAAGCGTCACCACCTCCACCTAAAAGCTCACTAGCCAATGGAGGAGAAAGCAAGGTATGGACTTCGAAAAGTCACCATAGCCACAGTGGTGATGAAGGGAGGTCTCACAAGACTCCAAGCCCACACATCTAAACCTGCCTCACACTTGTAATGTGGAATTGACGGAGCTTCAAAGATACTATAATAGAGTGCTAGAATGTTGCTTGATAGTGAAAGAGTGAAGTGAAAATGCTAAGAGAGTTCAAGAGAGATGCTAGAGGATGAAATGAAGGGAAAGTGAATGTTTTTGAAGGTGGGGTGAGAGGGAATAAGGTATTTTTAGTTTGGTCAAGGTCAAAGAGGGATGTTACAATTTGGCATTAATCGAGTGTGTAACACCTTTGCCAACTTTAGACGTAGGAATCCGTCAAGGACGATAGTGCACCACACAGACATCTGCGCATCACACTTTCGTCCCCGACAAATATTCTCTCACTGACACACATGATGAATGCCAAGTGGATGGAAGGTAGGTAGGTGATGTGGAATTTCACATTCAGATTTGATTTTTCTAAGGTGAGGGTATATGAAAGTGAAATTCACCTAAGGGGTGCAAATTAGCTCCTATATAGTGTATGGCCAACACCTAATACCTCAAAAACTCCTTGAAACTAAGCACTCACAATCACAACATTAAGCCAACATATAAATTAAAATTATATCAACTATCTCCATTTTTTAAGCAACACAAATTTGTAACTTCACTTACAGGCACAATTGTGGCCTTTATTTGAAACCACTCGAACTAGCGAGGAGTTTTTCATTCCCAAAACTAGTAATTTAGAGAGTTTTCATCCTCAAGATATTTGAATAATACAAGTTCTCTCAACATGTAAGCAAATATCAAATCATGTTTAACCTCTCAAATGATCCGTCAACTCCTTTTTATAACATTCTAGAGGGAAAAATATAATAATAAAAAATAACAATTCCTTTTTCCTCCATAAACTCCTTTTTGAAAATAATAATTCATCATGTACAAAAAAGACCTCTTGTGCCTAGGCATCCCCATAGAGACACACTTAAAACAAAATTTTAATAAATAATTACACTTAGTTGCCTTTTTAATAATTTTCACCTTTAGACAACATAATTAATATTTTTTTAATAATTCAATAAATTATCCAAGTTGCAAAAAGTATCAAAATGACACAAACACAAAATTCTAATTATACCAAGACTTCATTGAAGACTAGGACAATGATATGAAGCGACTGGGTGAATTTCTAAAAATAACATACTTATCCAAGAAGTTTGTAGAGATCCCAAAAGGTCAGAAAACATTTTTGAAAGCATCAAGTGATTCACCAAGACCAAATGAACTCATCACCATGAACAACACCTTAGTTAGACTAATCATGTGCTCTTCAAGAAATTTGGAGTTCGTCCTTACTCACCAATTAGCCTATGGGAAAACTCAGAACAATAGGTTAATTGTCCACAAACTGATCATGGTTGAGAAGGGAACATTACAATGCATACTTAACATAGTCTTTCTTTGTAGTCATTTCCACATTAGCTTCATTTTGTTGCTTGTGGGATACATCATACTCTTGTGTCTAGCAATCTTTCTTCATATACCCTATTTTTTAATAGTAGAAGCACTTTACCTATCTCCATGATTGTGAAGATGAAGAATGAGAACTAGTTTGAAATTGTGTAGCAAGTGCATTTTTTGAACTCCTAGAAGGAAATCCCCTCAATTGTACTTATTGTCATTCTTTTTGAAACAAATATGTTTTGAACTTGTCAAAGGTCAAACTTTGGCTTTCCACCAATAAATCTAGAGACTCCACAAAAGTCTCATAAGAGGGTGGTAGATTTTTAATAGCTGGAGCAGCCATATACTTTTTTTCTATGGCTTTGTTGATGGCAGTGAAATGATCACTAAGATTGTTGATTTTGAGAAGATGTTTTAACAATGATCCACTCATGCAATTTTGTAAAAAATAACAAGTTTTTAGATACAAGACTTGGAATTTTTCTAACACTTGATATTTGTTTTGTAAACTATTTTTATAAGGTATTTGTAAATGTAGTGCCTCACACTTTAGGGATTAAATCATCTAAGACTAACAACTTGATAATCAATAAGGCTTCTCTATGACGCTTTTCATAGTCACCTAGGTTATTGGTTGGCCTTGTTTTGGTGCCTAACAAGATTTAGTCACATTCCCAACACTCAATGATGGCTAGTATTGTGTATCTCCATATGTTATTATTTTTACCATTAAGTTTTTGTGCTTTTGACAACACCAAATTTAAAATAGTAGCCATTACTCTAGCAACTCAAAGAAAATAACCTTTCCCCTAAACCTTCCAAAAATTATGTTGATATTTAAACAATAAATTTGACCTTGAAAATATGAATTCAGTTTATTTTGAATATGACCTAGAAAACAAAACTATTTCAGAAAATTTAATTGTTTTGATAAAATGAAAATGCAGATTTTGAAATTAATACTTGGAAATAATTCGCGTTGATGTTCTAGCCACAGGATGAACATTTGCAAAAATGGCCGCCACAATTTTCAACTAGATATTTTCTACCTCAAAAATTAGCCCTAGCCACATGACCTCTATTGACTTTCCAACGTGATTTGTATCACTTTTTGTGGCTCCATGACTATTAATTTCATCTTCTTTAACCTTTCAATCGTGTCTACATAAGTTCGTTGTGTGCAGATGTCCTTTTTGATAGAAAATGTGATAGGTAAGTTGTCATTTTCATGAAGTATTTCTGTTGTGATCTCTGGTAAACTGCTCACATTTTTTTCTGCCTACAACTGTGACTTTCAACTTGGAAATTGTTTAAAACACGTGTGCAAGAAAGCTCAGTAAACTGGTTGCAATTTTCTTTTGTCATGTGACTGCAACATGTGATCAATAAGCCCACAATTTTTCTTAGAAAACCCTTGCAATTTTCTTTTAGTTTCAGGCCGTGATTCTCTTCACGGCCTCTACCAATTCATGGCTGCAAAAGCATAATTTTTAAGAACTCTACAACTTTTATTTTTCACACGACCTTCGACACCTTTACCTTTCTCTTCTCTACCTTATTTGCATTCCATGTGATCATCATGATTTGGCTTTGATACCAATGTTGGTAAAAATCAAAGAATGAGATGAAAGAAATTGGCATATGTTCCAATGGGAGAGCATTTCATCATATTTATGATTATATATTAAAAATAGGCATAATCTATTAATAGGAAGAAGGTTACAACAAATTAACAATCAACCGGTCAATTGACAATTGTACATAGACATTTTATTATAATATTAATCTATATTCTAATTAAACGTGCACCAAGCTTGGGTGGAAATTTATATCATTTGAACCAATTTTCCCATTGGGCAAAGATTTTCTTCATTGCTACCACCTTGTGCATATTTAAAACATAGCAAGCCCTACTCTAGCACATGTCGTTTTACTTAATACCATCATTGAGGACCTAGGCAAATATTTCCAATAGTTAAATTGTATAAAAAGTGTGCCTTAAGTCACTTGGGTGAAGATCCTATCCACTTAAGCCATTTATTGCTCATTTGGGTGGAAAAGTTTAATGGTTTGCTAAAATAAAAGTATACCCAACTAGTGAGGTGGAAAATTGAGCTAGTTAAAACCAACCTCTACTTTCAAGGTGGAATTTGAATTAGACTTCACCACATTTTATGTTATGTTGGGAAAGGTTTTAGGTGGTATTTGTCTACACTTATGTCAAAATAAAAAGTGTTCATGACTTAAGACAGTTTTTAGAGTTTGAGTAGAATTACCATATGGTTGATCCCACATGAATGTGCCTCCAATGATTTGAACAAACCCTACCATGTTTATTTAGATCTTTTGGGGAAGGATGTTTTGTCTTAGCCCTTTCTTTCCTAGGTGGAACTTTGATAGGACCTTACCAAGGCAAAATCATGATACAACTTTTGTTGGTGGAGGAAACCATTACTTTTTCCAATACCGTTCTCCTAAATTCCCTTGGATGTTGCTGATCTCCTCTTGTTTATACTCATCATTCCATACAAAAGTGTTAGTTGAAGCATAGACCATGACAAGATAACCTTGTAACGTAACAAGGGAAACCATAAATAACTTGGATCAACACAAAACTGATGATCAATTTAATGACAAATGGACAAAAAGTAAGTTTACAAATTGAGTTTCTGAGGGGGTGTAATAGTCTAGCCATGTTCATAATTTTATCAAAATCCTTTGGATTCAAAAGTAACATTCAACCATGATGTTGGTTAATAGGTTATTAATGGGCTCTCCTCACTATGCTAGCAGTGAATCTTAAAATGTAGTTGCAACTTGATGATATCTTGGGTCACCATGCTTATCCATGATTATATATTGTAGGTGATAAAATTTATATTATATTCTTTGGGCTACTTAATACTTGGGTTAGTGAATAAATTGAACTACATTACAACCTAAAGTTTTCTTATAATAGATAACAAAATTTATGTAAGCCTTTTGCAAGAATAAAGTTAAAATGGTTGTGAAAAATTAGATATAGCTTATAAGCTTTATGTAAATAGTAAACATGTTACAATGTAATGAGTGAAATATAAAATTTTAGGTTTTTGTTTCTCAAGATTTAGTTATCCATGCTTGTGTTTTTGTAATTATAATACATAGTTATGAAATATGTTAATCCAAAGTACTAAAAACCTCTATTTTTGTGACAGCTAGAGGAGGTTGGTATTTTAGGCCATGTTTATACTAGTGACAAAACTTTTGCTATAAATTTTAATTCAAATATATCTACAAAGATGTTTGATGTTATTGTATATGAAGCTATGGAAGAGATTGGTGTTCCTACACAATCTCTAGTATGGTAATTGCAAATATAATATAATTTTATGTTTCAAAATTTCTTTTCAATAGTGGATATTAAATTGATCATTTTGGTAGACAAAATGTTAGAATACATTTTTATATATGCATTTATTGCTTATATTGATGATGTAATAAGACCCTGTTAATTAATTGTTATGTCAAAAAAAGTAACTCATGATTAAAGTTACAACCACTTTGTAAATCATTCAATAATAAATAGAAGCCATAGTCCTTGAAGTGTGTGCCATCTAATTTTATTAAACTCAATGAGTTCATTATTCCAACATTTGTAGTAGAGCAAGGAATCCATAATTTTAATTTTGAAATATCAATTAAAAAATAATTATTAAAATTAAAAATGATGAAAAAATTGTAAGGATTTGAAATTTTGAAATTTTGGACTTTGACATGACAATTTATGACTAGACCAGAAACATCTTTTTGATTTTGATTTTGACACACAAAGGATTAGTACTTTGACAATGGAGAACCTAATAACACAATTGAGTTTCATATTTTCAAACTGGTTGTAATAACTATCAAATGAGGATTTCATCTCATTCTAATTCAAATTGTAAGTATCACTATATTTTTCCATTTTCTTAGCATTAGAAATTTAGTTTTGCAAGAACAAAATTCAATGGAAATTCAGAAAGGAATATTGATGTTGTGCTTATCAAAGATCATCTAGTGAATCTAGGCAATGCTAATACTCAATGAACAATAAATTTTCACTTAAAAGTTAAATGTTTGGGAAGTTCAAAAAAGTCACCTCATGTCTTTCTTAAAAATCTTATTTCTTGGTATCTCTTCAAGATCCCAAACAAAAACACGAAAGCACTACTTACCCTTTTGAATGGGATTTCTCATGCTCCAATTTTAGTTGAGCATATATTTTTAATATGTGAGTGAAAGGCGGTAGAGGACCAACTTTTTTCAACCCAAACAATGTTCCCATTTTAGCAAGACCACATACCATCAAGTTTTTCAAAAATCTAGACTCGACATTAAATAGGTAAGTATTTTGAACTTTAAAAAATAGTAGGGGAAGGGTACCAGTAGCTATTATAACTAACTTTAAGCAATGCAAGCTCTTGAACAATGTGTTAGTTTGGATTCTTTTTTCTGGGTTTTATTCAAACATGGGTTAATAGCTTATAGCTATTCTTTTGGTTTGTAGTGGTTTTTGGTGAATGTAGGAGGGTTCAATAAGTGGGCAAGGGTCAAGAAGTCACCATTTAGACTTGGTTCCCAAAATGTGCTCTCAAATGACCCAATAGCCACCCCCTTTCACCGCCAATAAATATTAAAAAAAACCATATTTGTGTCAATATTAGGGTATAATTATAAAAAAAAAAGTATTCATAAATACTTCAATATGAATGGGTAAAATCCATAGGTTAATGTTGGAGGTTCTCTTTAGCAGTCATAACAGTCTGCAACACCACATGCTTCGCCAAGCCTTAACACTAGAAACCACTAGGCATTTAACCCGATTGATAACTATCTTGGTTCAGACATTGGATAATTTCCCATGCTATTTTTTGAAATGAAGAAATAGTGGTGGTTCTCCTTTTTCTTCTAGGGTTTTGGACCTAAAAGGAAAGAGAGTATTTTCTATGCTTCAATCAAGAACAACCCTTGATATTCCAATGCAAAGGTAATTGAAATATAACAAAGGGTGTGTTCTAGGAGATTGAATGATGTAAGTGAGGGGTTCACCACCAAGTGTAAACTTGGAAAGACAATGAAATGTATGATGAAATGCAAAAACCCTAATTTGATACAATGCTTCAAAGAATGACCTAGAAATGCAAGCAAACAGTAATAGAAAACTGTAAAATTGGATATGTGCACCTAGGAAACTAGAGAAGGTGGAATGGAGGTCTGAAACCCAGAAAATTTCACTATTGAAGCCAACTGGGACTCATTTTCCAAGCTGGGTGAATCAGTCCAATATCGAGAAAACTGTGTCAGAACAGGTTTCAGACAAAAGGGTAGTCAGATATGCAAAAACCTCTAACAGACAGTAGCAATGGGACTCATTCGCTAATAGTGGTGAATTTGTCCACTTCCAAATTTCTGAAAATTCAATATTGGATTTTGTAGCCCTCTTTATGCTCTATTGTTCCCAATTTAGATTGGGGTCCAAAACTACGAAATTCAACCTGTAGATCTTCTCCAAGCTCCTCCAAGGTTTGTTCAAAATCTTCACAACTTTGATTTTCTTTGACAACTTGATGACAACCTTTTCAATCTTCCTCTTTGATAAATCTACAACCTAGACCTGCAAATCACATGCAAAGAGAGGGAAAAATAGTTGTGGGGTTAGAGAATAAGGGTTTTCCTTGGTCAAACCCCTTGTTGGTAATTAAACCTTGAAATGGAAAGAAAATGTAAAGGATATTAATGAATGAACAAAAGGTGAGGTTGCAACTCACCAAACCCTTGCAATAAAGTGTTTTAAATATGCTTGAAATGGCCACAATGGATGTGGTTCTTGACAATTGCTTGAAGGAGATAGATTTTAGATGCAAATTTTTCTTGGTTTATGAACTCTAAACCACAATTATAAGCACAATAAAAAACATGAGGAATGTGATATTTAAAATGATGATTTATGGTTGAAGAATGCTCTTGAATGCTTGATAATCTGCCCTTGAAAGCCTTGAATGCTCTTGCTCAAATGCTCTTGTGAACTCAATTTTCTATTAGGATGAGTACTTGAATGCTTGGGGGGTAAAATGAGATAAAGAACCTTGTATTTATACCCAATTATGCAAGAATTCCTGAAATTACAACACTACAAGCCAACATTGGATCTTGGAGAATAAAATCTCACCAAAGATTTAATTGAAATTTGATTTTTGAGTTAAGGGGGACTCATTCGCCACCTTGGGAAAATGGGTCACACCTAAGGGGACTCATTCACCCAAAATGGAAAATGAGTCCCACATTAGGAATTTGAGGTGGGTTTTTGGGGATTTCATGTTTTAAATGCCATTTGTCGAGATTATCATAAAAAATACACCAAAATAAGGCTTGTGGATGCAAAAAGGGGCCAATTAAAGCATAAGAGAGCCCAATTATTAATAAAAATCCTAGAGGAATGTGAAAGTGTGTTACAACACTTTACAACACACCAAATAAGGCAAGGATAAGAGAAATTATGATGGAAATAAGGTTAATTATGCTTAGGAATCCTAGAAAGATGTCAAAGTGTGTTACAACACTTTACAACACCTTTACAAGGCATCATTAAAGTACACTAGTTCACAAGGGCCCAAGACCTAATGTGAATGTGGTATCCACATTACAACACTAAATCAAGGCCAAACTAAGCCAAAATCCACAAGAGGAGCTAAACAAGAACGAAAAAGGCTAAGGACCTGTTGGTTCCCAAATCAACAGATCTAATGAGTCCTAAAGAAATAGCCACTTTCTTATACTCAAACTCAAAAGTGGATTTGGCCAACGAACGAGATTCAACCAAAGTGACTGAAATCTTCTAGACTTTTGGCTGTATTAAACCAAGGTGGGTCTCCCCAATAGTATGCTTATACATACTTTTGTGTGCCAAAGTACCTAGAGAAAAAATGTGACTGCACTTGAACTTTGCAACAATTCTGGTTGAAAATCATCAAACACAACTTAATGGAGAGATAAATGCCTTAATTTTTACCGCAATAGAAATAACAAATCAAAATTTGCACCGAATATTGCCTCCAACACTCTCCCCGTGATCTTCTCCTACCATGAAAAAAAGCTTCCACAGGCTCACGGGCAAAGCTAGAGAACAAAGCTCAAAAACCTAAAAAACATTGTAAGGGTTTAAAAAAATATTTATAAACCTTATGCATCCCCACATACTCCCTGAATCAACTCCCCGCTTCCCTGTAGCCTCTGTTGATGGCAACACTACCGTGCTCTAGGCTCACGGGTAAGACTACCATATAATAAAAAGTATAAAGTCTGAACTTTATAAAACACCAAATATTAAAACATGCCCTAATTTATCTCTTTTCTTGTGCACTTTCACTTTTGAAGGCATTTAAAACATTTTAAATATTTTAAAACATTTGAATTTTAAACTTTAGGAAATAGTGAAATTTTAATTTCGACTATAGACCAAATATAGGAAATTCACTGCGAGAAAACAGGGACACCTCGAGCCATGAAAATTTTTGTATTGACTCCATAATTTATTTAGAGAAAAACCATTTCCTCAAAATTTGTCCAACCATCAAGAATCAAGTACCTCCTTTGTAAACTGGCCCTCGAGACGTGTTCGCCACACCAAAAATGCATTAAAATAATGCATCATGTGACCTCCATTTTTATGAAAATAGAGTTGTAGAATTTTTAGACTAAAATAATAAATTGGTTGTCCTTATATTTTCAAAATTTGAAAAAATTTGGGACACCAATTTTGGCCATGTTGCAGTCAGAAAAGGATTAGTTAACCCACCAAAACTCATCCAGGAGGCATGAAAATGAGCATGCATGTTACCATTTGAACCAAAAATAAAGTGCAGCAAATGAAATGATAGAATTCTTCTTGAGGTTAAAAATATTAAATACCAAAGTGGCTCACTCAGGCTTTTATGTAATTTCACTTGTCAAAAACCAACTCGAGCACACCAAGTCACCTTCTTCAAAAATTATCAAATCTTCTCCTAGGGAATCACCACTAGACACACTAGGTCATTTGGGTACACTGAATATGTGTGCAAGAGGGATTCCTTTCATTCCAAATTCGTCAAAAGATATTTAGGGTCAAAGATTACCACTTTGAAGCATTCTAAAAATGCAAGTGTAAAAAGTGAACAAACTGCACTTGCTTTTGACCCTGTAAAACTATCAAATTTGATCATGAGACTCTGAAAATGGACCAGGGAGCATATGAATGTAGTGAGAATGGAAAACAATAATCCGTTCATCATGAAAATCAATTGGCTCTGAATTGTGACCCTCCAAAGTAGGTTACTTGGGCAAATTTTCAGGTGCACTTTTGAGTGTGCAGATCAAATTTTGCAACATGGGTACTCAAAATTTTGAAAATTTTGAAGGTGCATCGGTGGCTCCGACTGGGGACCCATTCCTGTTGTGGGCATGGTGAGAATGTAGATCTATGGGAGAGCGGGCCAAGTACGAAGTCCATTGGGAGCTCAAGAACTGCTCCTTTATGCTGCATTGGAATTCATTTTTCAAACTTCATTTGGTGGCCTCAGGCCACCAAAATGATGTACCAATATCTACCTCTATCAAACACTTTGTTCTTTGATGTCTACAGTAGGTCAAGCCTTAATACACTGCCATGAATTGCCCACAAACTAACCCTGTCACTAGCATTGCCATTGACCATTACTACCACATGTCTGAACTTATCACTATCACCATTATCTCTATTAATCTGCAATTTTCACTCAGAAACTAACTGAAAATATTCATCATCGCATGACACATATGTGTTATATTCATCAGATGAAACATGTTTATACTGAAAATAACATTCATTTCTCTTCATATTATTGTCATGATCCATCAAAACACCTTTGAACTAAACTAGAAAGTTAAAGTATTCATACTCCTCCAAGTAATTTGTATCATGATACTCAACCTTTTCGACAATGTTTGTATCAAATGTGAAACATTCATAGGAACTACCCTCGAGGATCTCATCAATATATTGGTATGTTTTCTTGAAACACCATACTCTAATCTTGTGCCAGTTGTATCATCAGAATCCTCAACAAAAAGTGGATTATCTCTGCACCAATAAGGATCACTATTTTTGTCAACTGATGAAGATTAAGGCTCATCAAATAAGGGGTTTTCCATCACATTCCTTGTTGTCCTAAAAGCCTCATCCTCCTCAGCATGAAGGTCAAAATCAATCATATCATCACTATATTCTAAAACACCAGAATCAATGTCCTCTTCATTTCCATAATCACAATCATCCCTGAACTCATAGCAACCAATACTATCTTTCATGTCATCCTCTGATTGTTCAATACACATATCTAAATTTTTTGTCATATCCACATGATCTGAGATAGCATGGTAAAAAGGCTCTTCAACCTCCATAGCACTATCAACCAAAAATGGTAGCATCCTATTACTCAAATTCTCATCATTGTCAACATATTTCTCATATGCATTAAATGATTATATCTCTTCTTCATGAGGACAATCACAATCAACATAGAATTGACCATACTCAATGTCATAATCATTACTACAACAAGAGGACTCATCAATATTGCAACTATGTTTTGAATTTTTAAACTGAATGGTTAGTCTTATGTTATCCATAGGACTACAAGTATTGGAATCTTCAAAAGAATCAAAACTACACATTTCACCAGTTAACCTAATGCATGCATTCTCAACCTTTTCTCTGCTCTCTTCTTCTTCATGTGATATCTCACTACTTGACTCATATGGAGTAGAAAAATCATTATCATCACGGGTTCACAACATTATAGCTCCTTGATGGTCATCTCTAATATTTTCAAAAAGGGAAAAGTATTCACACACTTGGTCAAGCCTAACAGGCTTCAACTCCTTTGGCAAAGCACTCAAACCTGGTTCATAAGATTCATAAAATAAATCAATGCACACTGAATTTTCAGGTCTGTGATATTCAAGAATTGCAGCCAGAGTATCCATAAATCTTGCATAGATATCATATGATGATTCTCCTTTGTGCTTCCTTATGCAAGAGAGGGCTTGAACATAGATCGTATGATCACAAATGCATGCAAATTCTTAAAAATATGTTTGGAGCTCTATGTGATCAACATTATAGAATGATGTGCAAGCTGAAATAGTATGATGTAAGTGTTCTAACCTTTATTTTCAATTTCTAACCTACACCTTTCATCAACATTTAGAGTCTTAGGGCAGCAAACACTTGTATTCAAATAACTCCTTTGCATTCCATATTTCAAGTTTTCTTCAATGTTCATGGCCATCCCATATTCCTGATGTAGGGTTTTAGGATCCTTATCTTTCAACAGATAGCTCATCTCATTATCAAAAGCTCCCAAATAAACAACTAAACATACGACATCACTTAGTCTCAAAAAATTGGGAATATCCATCAATGCTTTAGCAAATATTTGGTTAAATGTTGGGACCATCTCATCCTCTTCTTTCTCAATGCTCATAAATTTATTGAGCAAAGAACTAGAACTGATTCTTTCACCAAATTGCTCCATGAACACTGCCATAAACTCACTCCAAGGAAAAATAGAGCATGTTGGTAAATCGGAGAACCAATCTTTTGAATCTCCTTTTAGAGACTGAACAAATAGCCTCATGATCAACTTCATAATCATCCATCAAATTATTGAATTCTTGCAAATGCCTACTTGCTAATTCAAAAATCTCACCATTGAAATTTGGTAACTTATCTCTGATGTTAGATAGAATAACAATCGGGTAACCATTAAAACCAATGAAATTTCTTTTATTACATGATAGGGGTTGATTACTGAGCCACCAAAAACATATACTAACAAGGGAAATAGGATTCCCTTACTAGGGTCCTAGGGTTTTTCACCCTAAGAGCACTTGGGTTTAGGAATGACACTTTTTCCTCTTTGTTGATATGTTTATGGCGTAGGTTCATTCAAAGGGGGATGGATTTTATGATTGGGGGTTTTGAATGTGTGTGATGTGTAGCTAGAACTGAAAGTAAAATGATTTAATCTAAATGTATGCAAATGCAAGTAAAGTAAAAATTAAGCTAATGCAAACTAACCAACTATATGCCCTAAATGCATGCTTTCTGGAAAATAATAGAGGAGAGGGGGTGTGCACCTGGAGAAATGATGTTGTAGATGAATTCTCCCAGAAGCCTTTGGATAATGCTTAAAAATTATAGGACACTTACGCCAAGTGGGGCAACCTAGTCCTCCAACCGGAAAATCTACCAAAACTGGTTTTAGGGAAATGGGTGCCCAAAAATATAGAAACCATTTTTTGGGCCTAGCATAGGGACAAGGTTGCCAATAGGGGTGAGCTAGTCCTCTTGTAGCTTTCTGAGGAATCAGGCTTTGATGTTGTGGGTCCCGATTGATGTTTCCCTTTTCTGTAGCAATCTGTGATAGGAAGCGTTGAAAGTGACCTGCAACTTGTATTTTGTCCTTCCTAGGGTTGGAGACTTGGATGTGACTTAAGGAGAATATTGTTACTTCTTGCAACACTTTGTCCTTCACCTAATCTGCATCAAAATATATGCAAGCACATGTAAAGACCAGAAATTTTTGAGGTTAGGAAATAGGGGTTTGCCTAAGTCAAACCCATTTGTAGGTGATTAAACCCAAATGAAATGAAAGCAAAGGAAAGAAATATGGAATGATGAACTTGAAAGAAACACTTACCAATCCTTTTTTGATCTTGGTCTGCAACATGCAAGAGCAACTCTAATGGAGATAGCTTGAAAACCCTAATGCTTTTTTTCTTGCTGTGGAATACTTGAGTGCTTGTCAAGAGGAGGGGGAGTGAAAAATGAACCAACAGTAGAAAGAAAATAAAAATGAGCTAAGAGGAAGGCCAAATGAGGATGAAGACCCTTATTTGTACATGCAAAACCCTAATTTTCTTGAAAATGACTTATGATAGGATGTCCTTAGGGTTTTGGGGGAAAATTCCCACAAGTTTTATGTTTTAATGTTGAAATTTATTTCTAAAAGGACTAGGTTGACCAAAGTGGCGACCTGGTCCACTTGGGAAATTTCAAGTGGTTTTCAGGAATTAATTTGTGTTTTATAAAGTTAATTAACCTTACCTCCCGAAACAAACTTTAATTGAGCCTAAAAGTACATTAAGGGGACAAAATTAGCATTGAAAAGGGTTAATTTAGGGGTGATAAGCCTTGATAAGTGTAAAAATGCAACATAACACTTTACAACACTTTGTCTTAAGGCTTAGGAATGTGTAAGAAGGTGTTATTTAGGTGAATTATGTTGAAAGGGTCTTAGAAAAGTGAGGAAATGTATTACAACACTTCACAACACCTTAGTAAAAAATCGTTAGGTTGTTGATGAGTTGCAAGCTTACAAGGTTGAATCAATGTGAACAAGGCCAAAATCCACTGGAAAAGGCTAAAATGAGTGAAAAAGTGACAAGGTATACACTTTTTTGTGACAGATTTAGCCGCCACTTTAGTGAGAGTATGAACGTTCTTCAAATTCACACTAAAGTAGCTGAATCATGTGTGTTGAGCGGGATCAAAATATATTTTTGGTAGTAAGGTGAGATGACTATGATCAAGAGGGATGATCAAGCCCCTAGGATGAAGATCCCATGGAAAACTAAACATAAGTATATCAGATCACACTAGGGGTGATGATGTGAAAAGAGGTGAAGAGAGATGGAAGAGTTGGATTAAGCTTCGACCATTTGTCCAACTAGTTGTGGATTAGATCTAGGTTGTTTGTTCGAAAAGAAAGAGGGTACTCACTCTGGGCTAACGAGACTTTCGGTTGTCCATCAGGTGAGAATGCCAAAAGGGTGAGAGAAACATGCATTCGGTTTGTATGCACTCACACACACAAAGGTGGCTATGGGGAAAGTCGTGCCATTAGTTGGGCTTCCCACTCAACCATACCAAAGTTATAGTCCTTGACAAATTTGATAAGGCGCCACAAGGACAAGGGTGTAGTTCATGAGACAAGAAAATATTTGGATGCTTAGAACCCATGAACAAGTGCAAGATGGCACCACAGGCATGCAAGTTGTGTTATGCAAGGTGGCCATGTATACATGAATGAAAAATGTGCAATTTAAAATGAAAAAAGGTAAAATAGAAAAGAAATGTTCAAAGGAGTCTAGTTTTGTTCATGCGGGGTCTTTTAATTAGGGCACATTGTGTGTAGTGTCTCCAAGAGAGGACCAATCAAAGAATAGAATATGCCCAACTTAGGGGATGCAGTGTGTCGCATTAGGCCACTAAGAGGAATATAATTTGATAGGATAAGTCACTTTCATGAAGGAAATTACACCCCATGTCATCCACAAAGTGAGAGACTCGTCGTATGAAGTGGAAATTCTACACTAAGAACCAAGGAAAGGAAGATGCAAAAAGAAATAGTGCTAGGGTATGCCCCCACTTTAAAGGAATTGCTAAACACCGTTTTGTGAGGAATTTCTTTAAAGTAGAGAAAGGCAAGAATGTTACAAGGACATGAGAACCTACCTGGAAATCCCATGTCAAGTGAGATGTTTCCAAGCAAGGCTATGTCATGGAAAGAATAGTATTTCACATGCGAGTTAACCTTAAGACATGTCATCCACATCTCAAGCTTTCTCTTGTATGTTCATGAGATGTTAACATCTAGTCAAAATATGTAACTACAAGTGAAATTCAAGGACAAGGCTAATGAACCCCTTGCCCCAACTTAGTGTAAGGAAAAGGTGAGCCAAAGAGGAAGAAGGTATGGATTAGGGAGAGGAATTAGGTGCCCCCACAGTAGGGAGAGCACCAAGCTTCATGAGATAGTTGAAGTTTATGTTGTGAAGGAAAGGGAGAGGAGGGAGGTAACCCTAAATCTCTCTTGAAAGAGTATGATATGTAAGGTGGCATTATGTGTTCATTGAATCCATCTGTAGGAAGGAGATGGTGGAAGATACCATAACATTTTTCCAAGTCAGATGAAGGGGTTGGGTTTTTTGGAGAAGGATTCATTGCTATATAAGAACACAAATCCTTTTTAGTGTTATGTGTTGTGCCTCCATGAGGGATGGGAGAGGTATAGCCCCCATCACCACCATGGTGTTGATGTGGAACCAAGCTAAGTATAGAAGACATAAGGTGGTTTTGGTGTAGGTCATGAGGTTTCACATTCTCCTTTAAAGGGAGGCATAATCCCCCAATCGTTATTAGAACTTGTATCGGAAAATGAATTGTTTGTATAGGAATATTTGGACCAAGAGGGTGAGATTGTAGAGTTTGTATTGGAAGGAGGTGTAGAATATAATGACCCCCAATGATCAGTAAAGAGTTTTTTTGGAGGTGAAGGAGTAGCATCAACTTGGATAAGTTGAGATCTAGGAGTGAACAGATTTAGGGAGTTGGAAAGGTTGTAATGAGTCGATGCATAGCTTTGTGCATCCACATCAACTATGTATATCTTGTTATTGTTCTTGAACTTCATTGTACGGTGAAGGGTAGATGGGACTCCTTTCATAGCATGAATCCAGGGTCTCCCTAGGATAATATGGTATAAAAGGGGTCCTTGCATGATATGGATAGGAGTAGGCAACACTGTGTTGGTTTGGAGCTTGATCAGTCTCCAAGTGGGAGATTATTGGTATGTGGCAATTGATCATGCTATATTGTACACTTTTTAGTACTATAAACTCTTCATGTATCCTTTCTGAGGTCCGGGTCGGGTTGGGCCCTGAGCGGGGGTTCAGGGATGATAGCCACCGAGAAAAAAAAAATTGCTTTTCTCGCTTCATCGCCGAAAAAAAAAAAAGTTGACTTTGTAAACCCTAATTTCTAAAAGCTTCTAAAAGCTTGTTATAAGTGACTGGGATGGAGAGTTGTAGTATGGCATTATTTGCGATATTGTAATATGTTTTGCACTAGATAATAAAATCATTGGATGGCTGCAGTTTGGTGGATGTAGCCCATATTGGGTGAACCACGTTAAATTCTTTGTGTTATATTTTATGTGTTTTATTTCTTGAGTTATTGATAAAATCTGCATTTAACTTGTTAGATATCTTCCTTCTAACCCTAACAAGTGTTATTAGAGTGGGTTGTTTTCAGTTATCCTCTGCAGGAAGGTCTCATGGTTGAGTGGGAGCAATGGAAGATGAGGGTAAGTTGAATGTTGATAATTTCAATGGGCAGAACTATCAGTTATGGAAGATGTAGATGGAGGAATACCTCTATCAGAAGGATTTATGGCGGCCATTAGAAGGGAAAACCAAGAAACCCTTAGCAATGTCTGATGAGGACTAAGATATTTTGGATAGAAAGGCACTTGGCAGTATTCGGTTATGCTTAGAAAAATTGGTGGCATTCAATATTACAAAAGCAAAGACAACTCAAGAGTTGATGGAAACCCTAGCAAAGTTATATGAAAATAATTTTTCTTCGAATAAGGTATCTCTTATGTAGTGTTTATTTAATATGAAAATGGTAGAAGGTGGGTCAGTTACTGATCATTTAAATGAGTTTAATAAGGTTACTAGTCAATTAACTTTTGTAAATGTAAACTTTCATGAAGAAGTTAGGGCTCTTTTGGTTCTGTGTTCTCTGCCTAAAAGCTGGAATAGCTTGGTAATGGTTGTTAGCAATTCTATTTCTGGTTCGAATACATTGAAATTTGATGATGTTATTGGTGTTATTTTGAGCAAGAAAACTCATAGGAAAAGCTTAGGTGGAACATTCACGCCAGGCAGTGTTTTGAATGCAGAAAGCAGGGGCAGAGCAAAGGAGAGAGGAAAAAATTCTGGAAGTCATGGGAAGTCACCAGGAAAATCAAGGGACAAAAGGTCCCAATCTAGAGACAAGAGGTATTGTTGGTATTGTGGTAAGCTAGGTCATTTAAAGAAAGATTGTTGCTCTCAGAAAAATAAAGAAGGAGACAAAAAGGAAGGAAATAAAGAGGAAAATTTGGTAAGTAATAAATCTGATGAGGATGCTTTGATTCTTTCCCTTGACAATATTGATGATTCTTGGGTGTTAGATTCGGGGGCTTCATTTCATGCTATGCCCTATAGAAATTATTTTCTTTATTATGTCCAAGGGGATTTTGGGTTGGTTTATTTGGGAGATAATGAACCCTGTCAGATTGTTGGAAAGGGAAGAATCAAGATTAAGTTGTAGAATGGGAATCATTGGCTACTACATGAGATAAGGCATGTTCCAACGTTAAGAAGAAATTTAATTTCAGCAGGGCGAATAGATGATGAAGGTTGTGTTGTTACATTTAGTGATAAAAATTGGAAGATTACAAAAGGTGCCTTAGTGGTAGAAAAAGGTGTGAAATTAGGCACCTTATATCTTTGTACAGGTCATATTGTTCCTTCTACTTTAGCTATTGCAGATAAAAATCAATGTTTAGGAACAGTTGTTGTAGTTCAATGGGTAGAAAATCAAATAGTTGTTGTGGATTCTGAATCAACACTATGGCATAATAGAGTTGGGCATATGAGCGCAAAAGGTATGAAATTACTTCATTCAAAGAATGTTTTACCAGGTCTCAAATGTGTTAATATGGATTTCTGTGAAAGTTGTGTTTATGGGAAACAAAAGAGAGTTAGTTTTCTCAAAGATGAGAAACAAAAGAAAAATGAGAAATTGAAGCTTCTACATATAGATGTATGGGGACCAGCTCAAGTATCTTCTCTTGGTGGCTCTCAGTATTATGTTACATTCATTGATGATGCAACTAGGAAGGTATGGATTTATTTCTTTAGGTAGAAATCTTATGTATTTGAAACTTTTAAAAAATGGAGAAGATTGGTTGAGAATGAGATGGGTAAAAAGTTAAAATTTCTTAGATTTGATAATGGTGGTGAGTATTGCAGCAAAGAGTTTGGAGATTATTGCTCCTCTAATGGTATTTGTAGGTAGAAAACAATTTCAAGGACTCCATAGGAAAATGGAGTGGATGAGCACATGAATAGAACAATAATGGAGTGTGCACGAACTATGAGATCACATGTTGGGATGTCTTTAATCATGTGGGTAGAGGCTGTAAACATTGTTGTTTATTTAATTAATAGAGGTCCATCTAATCCTTTGGGTTGTGGTATTCCAGAGGAAGCATGGATAGGTAAGAAGGTGAGTTATTCTTTTCTCAAAACCTTCGGTTGTGAAGCATTTGCACATGTAGATTCTGAAAATAGAACCAAGATTGATGAAAAATCAAAGAAATGCATATTTGTTGGATATGGAATTGATGAATTTGGTTATAGGCTTTGGGATTTTGAAAATAAGAAAATTGTGAGAAGCAGGGATGTCATATTCAATGAGAAATTGTTGTACAAAGATCTATTGCAACAGCATAAGAAGAAAGAAAAGGACTATGTAGTGCTAGATGATATTATAAACAACAATGTTCCAGTGGTTCCTCATGCTCTACAACAACAACAAAAAGAAATACCACAAACTCTAGTGAATGTTAGGTGATCTTCAAGGATAAGTAGACCTCCAGACAAATTTTCTCCTTCTTTGTATTCTATTTTATTAACTGATGTTGGTGAACTAGAATGTTATCATGAAGCTATGCAGGTGGATACCAAGGTTCAATGGGAGCATGGGATGGAAGAAGAAATGGACTCCTTGCTAAAAAATAACACTTGGGAATTATGCAAGTTTCTTGCAGGAAAAAAGGCTTTACCAAATAAACGGGCTTATATGGTGAAAGAGGAGGATGGAGGTAAGAATTTAAAGCCAGATTAGTTGTAAAGGGATTTGCACAAAAAAAGGGTATTGATTTTGATGAAATATTTTCTCCAGTTGTTAAAATGACTTCTATTCATATTGTTTTAAGTATTGTGGCTACTAAAAATTTGCATTTAGAACAACTTGATGTTAAAACCACCTTTCACCATGGTGATTTGGAAGAGAAAATATATATGGAACAACCACAAGGATTTGAGGTCAAAGGTAAGGAGAAACTAGTGTGTAGATTGAAGAATAGTGTATATGGCTTGAAGCAAGCACCTCGACAATGGTATATTAAATTTGATAGTTTTATGGTTGAGCAAGGCTACAACAGGTGTAATTCAAACCATTGTGTTTAATTTAAGAGGTTAGCTGAAGATAGCTAGATTATTTTATGTTTATATGTTGATGATATTCTTGTAGTGGGGTCTAACATGGATCACATAAAGGAGTTAAAACAAAAGTTAGAAAATTCATTTGATATGAAGGATTTGGGGGCAGGAAGACAAATCCTTGGTATGAATATTACAAGAGATAGGAAAAAAATAAATTTGTTTCTAACTCAGGCTGATTATATTGAAAAGGTGTTGCAGAGATTTCATATAGAGAATGCAAAAGTTGTCAGCACACCTTTGCCTAGTCATGTAACATTGACTAAGGATATGTGTCCAACAACACAAGAGGAGGAAGAAAAAATGTCCAAGGTACCATATGCTTCAGTTGTAGGCAGTTTAATATACACCATGGTATGCACGAGATAGGATATTGCACATGCCATAGGAGTTTTTAGCAGGTATATAAGTCATCCTAGATTTGAGCATTGGAATCCGATAAAATGGATTCTCAGGTACTTGAGAGGTACATCCAATAAATGTTTATGTTTTGGGGGCTCTAATATAGATTTAAAAGGCTATGTTGACTCAAATTTGGCAAGGGATATAGACACCAGGCGGAGTACGACAGGTTATGTATTTACTGTTGGTGGGACAAAAATGAGTTGGATTTCTCAGTTGAAAAAGGTGGTTGCTTTATCCACCACAGAGGCAAAGTATGTGGCTGCAACAAAGGCAGCAAAGGAGATGATATGGCTGCAAGTTTTCATGGAAGAGTTGGGTAAACCACAGGCTGAAAATCACTTGTTTATAGACAACCAGATTGCTATACATCTTGCAAATAATTCTGCCTTGCACTCTAAGACCAAACACATACAACTAAGATATCATTTCATTCGGTCAGTGTTGGAGGATGGATAGGTAAAGCTAGAAAAGATACATACAAATTTCAATCCAAAAAATATGTTTACAAAAGTAGTGGCAAGGGAGAAGATGAGCTCCTCTTCAGCTTCAATTGGTCTTCATGGTTAAAAATTATAACAAAGCAGCAAGGTCCAAGGTGCTTATTTCCATTGGGAGTTGTAAGTGTAACAGTGTTGTCCAGGATTAGTCTCCAAGTGGGAGATTGTGTTGGTGTCGAGCTTGATCAGTCTCCAAGTGAGAGATTTTTGGTATGTGGCGACTGATCATGCTATACTATACACTTTTTAGTACTGTACACTCTTCATGTATCCTTGCCGACTTTGTAAACCCTAATTTTTGGAAGCTTCTAAAAGCTTGTTATAAGTGACTGAGATAGAGAGTTGTAGTATGGAATTATTCGCAATATTGTAATATGTTTTGTACTGGATAATAAAATCATTGGATGGTTGTAGTTTGGTGGATGTAGCCCATATTGGGTGAACCACGTTAAATTCTATGTGTTATATTTTTTGTGTGTTTTATTTCTCAGTTTATTGATAAAATCTGCATTTAACTTGTTAGATATTTGCCTTCTAACCCTAACAAACACTACAGGTCTAACCTTAATAAGTAATGTGAAAATCCCTAGTGGGTGCCTATTGATATTTTCAAAGCCACAAATATGAACATCATGATGTTAAATGAGAGTTTTTTCCATGCCAAGTTTGTGAAGGAGATCCATGCTACAAAGATTAATGTTTGCTCCATTGTCTATGAGAGTGTTCATGACTAGAGTTTCATTAATGATCGCCTTGGTCATCAAGGGATCATTTTTGTTTTGAATCTCAAGTGAGGGCAAATCATGTATAGAGAATGTGATGTTAGATTGGGGTACTTGCATGAGATGGGAGGGAGTTTTGAGATTGTTCATTTTGATGTTGGATCCCCTAGGTGTTTGAGTAACTAAGTTACAACTCAAAGGTTGTGAAAAATTGTTATGATTAGATTGCATCATGGATTTCAAGACAGCTCTAAGTTTTTTATGTGCCTCACTAATGGGAGGAGACTTAGGAGGCTCACTAATTAAAGTTGATCCCACTTGTGTGGTCATAACCTCAAGAATCTTGTCTTGATTTGCATGATGTGTTTGTGAAGGGGATGCTAATTTCACTTGATTATCTTCTCTTAGGGAAGTATTAGTGGTTGAAGGATAGGTGTCAAGGTTCACACGTTCTTGCACCATGATAGTCTCCTTAGGAGGAGAGTTGTGAGGAGAACTATAAACTGAATGTTCTTTACCTTCAAAGGTTGGTTCTTCTAAAATAACTTCATCGCAAGGAGGATAATGATCAATGGTGGAATTGTCTTTTTTAAGAAGGGGTTCCCTAGGGGAAGGGGGACAACTAAGATACTCATGAATTTCATTGATTGTATCTTCTAATGACAAGGTATCATCTTCGCAACTAGGAGAGATACTAGGAGAAGGAAAAATGTTATTGTCATGTTTCCTTATGATGGTATTGTCATGTTTCTTAAGAGAGGTAAGAGGAGAGAAACAACTAGGGTTCTCAAAACTCTCACTAATTGGTTCTTCTAACACCAAAATCTCTACATCACCAAGAGGAGGGAAATTAGGGGAAGAACTAATAGGATTGTTTGAAACATCCAAGATTGTATTCTCTATCACTAAAGCACTCTCATAGGGAGAGGAGAGGGAAGTTTTCTTAGAATATCTAGATATATAAGGCACTAACATTGTTTGAACGAAAATAAAAAGAATTTGTAACCATGTCATGCAGTGTTTCAGCAATATGAACAATGTAGATGCAAAAATATAGAAGATGTATATCCAATGTATGCTAAGTTTGGAGAATGTAAACAATGCATATGAAAGAATTAAAAGTACTTTTAGTAAACTTATGCATAGTTTTATGAATGTAAACAATCTATAAGAAAAAGTGAAAAGTACTTTAAGATTATGCACATTTTTAGAAATGTAATCATATTACATATCTAATTATGAAGGTCTATCAAAAATGAATACCCTAAGATGATGATTTTGAGTGAGAAGCCTAAAATCTATGTTCTCAAAATATTTCAGACTTATATTATATGATAATAGGAGGTCTAGGAAGCACATAAATGAGGTTTCAGAGGTTGTAATAGGTGGTTAAAAATCTGAACTGGGACTAAGTCACCTAGAATGGCGAACTAGTCCCAATAGGGATTTTTTTGATATTTTCTAAAGTTTTTGAGTGGTTTTTGATGTATTTCAGACTGTATGATGTATTCCTAAATTGCAAATGCAGATTTTTAGAGATTTTTAGTGAAATTATATATGCAACAATGCAAGTTAACATGAAATTTAACTAATGCAATTTTTACAAACCTTAGGATACAAACAATGCAAATTTTTAATGCAATGCAAGCTACCTCCTAAGATGAAATGAAAAATCAGAAAGTTAACAAGTGTTGGAAATTTGGGTTCACTAAAATGAACCACCAAAAATTTATACTAACAAGGGAAAGAGGATTCCCTTACTAGGCTCCTAGGGTTTTTCATCCTAAGAGCACTTGGTATGGGAATGACACTTTTTCCACTTTGTTGATATGTTCTTGGGTGGTTGCATTCAAAGGGGGGGGGGAGGGGGGGGATTTGATGATTGGGGGTTGTGAATGTGTGTGATGTGTGACTAGAACTGAAATTAAAATGATTCAATCTAAATGTATGCAAATGCAAATAAAGTAAAAACTAAGCTAATGCAAACTAACTAAATATATGCCCTCAATGTGCATTTTCTAGAAAATAACAGAGAAGGAGAGGGGGTGTGCACCTAGAGAAATAATGTTGCAGATCAATGCTTGTAGAAGCCTCTGGAAAATACTTAAAAATTGTAGAAGGACATTGGGGCGACCTATTCCTCCAACTGAAAAACTCTACCAAAACAGGTTTCAGGAAAATGGGTGCCCAAAAATACAGAAACCCTTTTTCGGGCCTAACACAGGGACAAGGTCGGCAATAAGGGTGACCTAGTCCTCTTGTAGCTTTCTGAGGAATTAGGCTTTGATTTTGTGGGTCCTGATTGAAGTTTCCCTTTTCTGCAACAATTCATGACAGGAACCCCTGAAAGTGACCTGCAACTTGTCTTTTGTCCTTCCTAGGGTTTGAGACTTGGATATGACTTGGGGAGAATTTTGTTACTTCTTGCAACACTTTGTCCTTCACCTAATCTGCATCAAAAGATTTACAAGCACATGCAAAGACTAAAAATTGTTGGGGTTAGGAAATAGGGGTTTGCCTAAGTCAAACACCTTTGTAGGTGATTAAACCCAAATGAAATGAAAGCAAAGGAAAGCACGATGGAATGATGAAACTGAAAGAAACACTTACCAATTCTTTGTTGATCTTGGTCTACAACATCCAAGACCAGCTCTAATAGAGATAGCTTGAAAATCCTAATGCTTATTTTCTTGCTTTGGAATACTTGAGTGCTTGTCAAGAGGAGTGGGAGTGAAAAATGAACCAAGAAGAGAAAGAAGAGAAAAATGAGCTAAGAGGAAGGTCAAATGAGAATGAAAACCCTTAATTGTACATGCAAAACCCCAATTTTAAAAGAAAATGACTCATGATAGGCTGACCTTAGGGTTTTGGGGGCAGATTCCCATAAGTTTTATGTTTTAATTTTGAAATGTATGCCTAAAAGGACTAGGTCGCCCAAAGAGGCGACCTAGTCCACTTGGGAAATTTCAAGTGGTGGTCAGGAATTAATATGTGTTTTATGAAGTTAATTAACCTTACCTCTCGAAACACACTTTAGTTGGGCCTAAAAGTACATTAAGGGGACAAAATTAGCATTGAAAAGGGTTAATTTAGGGGTGATAAGCCTAGATAACTATGAAAATGCAACACAACACTTTACAACACTTTGTCTTAAGGTTTAGGAAGGTGTAAGAAGGTGTTATTTAGGTGAATTATGTTGAAAGGGTCTTAGAAAAGTGAGGAAATGTATTACAACACTTCACAACACCTTAGTAAAACATCATTAGGTTGTTGATGAGTTTCAAGCTTACAAGATTGAATCAAGGTGAACAAGGCCTAAATCCACTAGAAAAGGCCAAAATGAGTGAAAAAGTGCCAAGGTATACACTTTTTGGAAACACAATTACAAACCATGGTTGCACTAGGAACCATACAAGGACACATATATTGATGCACTTTTTCTTACAACTCTACAAGCCTTTTCATACTATGCAATTACACATGACAACTATAACTTTTTTTACAACCTAATATTAAGATTTTACAATGAAAATTATTATCTTAACATGCTTAAGATCTTCTAAATGAGTTTCTTCAAAATATTTCATACATCACTTCATAGTAGATAGTACAATCTAGTAATACAAAAATATTTAGAATAATCACTACTATTTCCTTTCTTAGTGCTTTATTAACTCAATAGGGAATCGATTTTTTTCAAGTCTTACAAATATGGTTTTCATATGCTTCTTGAAAACCAAAATATGGAGAATACCTGGATTTGTTGCAGCTGCTGTAGATTTTTCTTCCTGACTGGAAATATTTGTATATTTGAGACTTTCTTTACATCATCAAGTTCTTGAGACAGAGTTGCCACCTCTCTTCATAGAGGACTGAACTTCAAGCAATATGAAGCTCCTTTAAAGATGAATTTACTTATGGGTCTTCTCCCACAACAAAGTCACACATAGATTCATTTAAAATTGTTGCAATACAACCACTTCCAGGTCTGAAAACTTCTTAATATATAAACCAGAAGTTCAGATTCGCCAAATTTTGGACTCTTAAGGCTAGATGATCTTCTATCATAATTTTCTCAAGTTATTCCCTAGTTGAGTTGCCAAACTGTTGGTTCCCAAATCAACAAATTCAATGAGTCCTAAAGAAATAACCACTTTCTTATACTTAGACTCAAAGGTGGATTTGACAAATGAACAAGAGTCAGTCAAAGAGACTGAAATCTTCTACACTTCTGGCTCTATTAAACCAAGGTGGGTCTCCCCAATAGTATGTTTATAGATACTTTTGTGTGCCAAAGTACCCAAAATACTATAAACAGATGATTCTCCTTTAGATGCTTAATAGACACAATACTCTAAAGGTTTGGCTGACCTCTATAGTAATGTCTAATTTAAACATGAGAGATGTAATTATTTGAACTCCACACACACACACAACAAGATAGCTAAGTAAATCTAGTGCTAAATTGTAGTTGCTCACAAAATAATCTTAGGAAACTACAACATTGAAAGATTAGTCCCATATTCTAGGGTGGAGTCACCTAAACAATGTAATCTAAAACTTATTACAATAATTCAATACTTCATAAATATGCCTATCAGATAATGCTTTACATTATTGATACTAGAAACTCAACTAGCCATGCTTAATAATCCCAACACATAGTTACATAGACCTCTATTTGTGTTAATACAATTTAATTCATTCTGTGAATGACAGTAATAACACTAAATAGACATTCAAGGAAAGACAAGAAGACAAATATCAGAAACCTTTGATTTCTCATAATCATAATCTATGCAATATACATTGTGGAGACAACCAGTCAATAATATCTCATCATTTACATTCAAACATGACTATGTTGTAATTACATTCTCATTTACAAAACTTAGAAAACTCCCAAAACCTAAAACAAACTCTTATTCTATTACAGACTCTATTACAAAAATATTCCTGTGAGAAAACTAAGAATTGGAAAACCCTTACAAATGAGAGAAAAATAAGAGATATAGAAGGAGGGAAACCCTAAAGCTATATCTACAGTTGACACCTGGATCCATTCTCCTCTGTTGATCTATAACTGCCTTTTCTTGCTAAAGAAGTTTCAATCTGCTCCCAAATTAATGCATCTTGCATTTTTTGCTCTTCTAACAGAAAAATATTTCCTTCATGATGACCCTCTTTATTATTCCCTTATTGTAGAAAATATTTGTTGACCACTGACAAAGCCTTTCACTCTGAAAATTTGCTTGATCGTGAAAAATCTTCACCCATTTGTTTTGCCCTGAAGTTAGAAATTCACTCCTCCATTTTTACCATGCTGTGTGAAAATGGTGTTTTTCGTGAAAAACATCTTTTCCAACAAAGAAAAACATTTTACATAGTGAATAAAATATTCACTTTATAAAGCTTCACTTGTGTTTTATTACTTTGCAACTTACATTTTAAAGATTTATGGAGGATTTTTTTTTTTTAAAAATGGGCACCATAAAACATTACCAGTGCATTTCGATTTTACCCAATCAACTAAAATATTTGCCCCTTTTACTTTTCACTTCATGTTAGAAATTTTATTTTAAAATGGAGAGCTTTAAAAATATATGCTCGGGAAAAACATTTTATAACTTTAAACTTTAAAATATTTACTAGGCCCACCATTTTCTTTCCTCCCAAAACTTTAAAATATTTACTAGGCCCACCCTTTTCTTTCCTCCCAAAACTTTAAAATATTTACTAGGCCCACCATTTTCTTTCCTCCCAATGCTTGTTTCCTCGCTTCCTTTTTCTGATGGAAACATTAATCACTCAAGCTAGTGGGAGAATAAAATATTAATAGTGCTAATGAATGTTTAAAATATTTCCTTTAAAAAACTTTTCACGGGCTCTATCATCTACATGGATTCAACCCACACACCAGATGTATTTTCCTTATGCCAGCATGAGTCCTCGCGGGCTAGTAGGAAAAATCCATTCCACTATCAATGCTTCGCTTCCCCATGCATTTATAGTGATGTTAGCCCTCCTCTTCAAAGACTAGTGGTAAAGTTATGTTCTTAGCTAAATTTTGAGCTAAATAGAATTTCTTCAAATAATTTTGATGCATTTTTACTGTAATTACAAGTTGGGGTCATTTTTCTCAATGCGGGGTTATTTTTTCAGTTGGGAGTAATCATAAATCATTTCAAACATTCTCAAAAACTATGCCAATGTATATTCATGAATGGTCAGGGGATGATTTCAAACCATAGAGCAGCAATTTTGAGCCAAATAGAACCTCCAAAAATTAGTTGGAAGAGAAAAAACATGACAACACTTAAACTCTACAACAATTTCGGCTGGAAATCATCAAAGACACCTTAATGGAGAGATAAATGCCTTAATTTTGACTACAATAGAGATAACTAATCAAAATTTGTAGCAAACATTGCGTCCAGCACTCTCCCCATGCCCCTGTGATGTTCTGCTACCGTAAGCAAAAGCTTCCATGGGCTCATGGGCAAAGCTAAAGAACAAAGCTCAAAATCCTAAAAAACATTGTAAGGATTTAAAAAAATATTTATAAACCTTATGCCTCCCCACATACTCCCTGAATCAACTCCCTGCTTCCACACAGTCTATGTTGATGGCAACACTATCATGCTCTGGGCTCAGGGCAAGACTGCCATAAAATAAAAAGTATGAAGTCCAAACTTTATAAAACACTAAATATTAAAACATGCCCTAATTTATCTCTTTTCTCGTGCACTTTCACTTTTGAAGGAATTTAAAACATTTAAAATATTTTAAAACATTTTCCTTTTAAACTTTAAGAAATAATGAAATTTTAATTTTGATTGTGGACCAAATATAGAAAATTCACTACGGGCAAACCAGGACATATGAAGCCATGAAAATTTGCGTAGTAGCTCTATAATTTATTTAGAGAAAACCTATTTCCTCAAACTTCACCCAGCCATCAAGAATCAGGTACCTCCTTTGTAAACTAGTCCTTGGGATGTGTTCACCACACCGGAAATACATTAAAATAACGCATCATGTGACCTCCATTTTTTAGGAAAAATAAAGTTTTAGATTTTTTAGACTAAAAAACCAAATGGGTTGTCCTTATATTTTCAAAATTTGAAACTTTTTGGGACACCAATTTTGGCCATGTTGCAGTCAGAAAATGATTACTTAACCAACCAAAACTCATCCAAGAGGCGTGAAACTGAGCATGCATGTTACCACTTAAACCAAAAATCTAGTGTAGCAAAAAAAATGGTAGAATTCCTCCCGAGGTAAAAAATATTAAATACCAAAGTGGCTCACTAAGGTTTTTCTGTAATTTCACTTGTCAGAAACCAACTCAAGCACACCAAGTCACCTTCTTGAAAAGTTATCAAATCTTCTCCTGGATAATTTCCACTAGACACACTAGGTCATTTGGGTACACTGAATATGTGTGCAAGAGGGCTTCCTTTCATTCCACATTCATCAAAAGATATTTAGGGTCAAAGATTACCACTTTGAAGCATTCTGAAAATGCAGGTATAAAAAGTGAACAAACTGCACTTGCTTTTGACCCTGTAAAAATATCAAATCTGATCATGAGACTCTGAAAATGGAACAGGGAGCATATGAATGTAGGGAGAATGGAAAGAAACAATCTGTTCATCATGAAAATCAATTGGCTCTGAATTATGACCCTCCAAAGTAGGTTACTTGGGAAAATTTTTAGGTGCACTTCTGAGTGTGCAGATAAAAAATTTCAACATGGGTACTTAAAATTTTGAAAATTTTGAAGGTGCATCAGTGGCTCCAACTAGGGACCCATTCTCGTTGTGGGGATGGCAAGAATCCAAATCTCTGGGAGAGTGGACCAAGTGCCAAGTCCATTGGGAGCTCAAGAATTGCTCCTTTATGCTGCATTGGAATTCATTTTTTGAACTTTATTTGGTGGCCCCAGACCCCCAAAAATGAAGTACCAATATCTACCTCTATCAAACACTTTGTTCTCTACTATCTGTAGTAGGTCAAGTCTACATACACTGCCATGAATTGTCCATAGACTAACCCTATCACTAGCATTGCCATTGACCACACTACTACATAGAGGGGCCGTTTAAGATGATACTTTAAGACAAAATTAGTATTTTGTCTTAAACATGGCTAAGTTATATTTTTTATTTTTTATTGTCTCAAATTAAGACAATAGTAATTAAACATATTTAAGTTATATTTTTTATTTTATATATTGTCTCAAATTAAGACAATAGGAAAAATGTATTCTTTAATTCCCACACTTTTTCCCTAAATTTTTTCCCTAAAATAAAACTATTTTCCCACCTTTTCCATGGCTCTGCGAGTTGGCTCTCCCGTCTGCTGCTATAGTCACGGTGTCACACTTGGGATGCAGTTTCCTCTGGCGGGAAGGTTTGCAATGTGTGTGGCGGGAAGGCTTATAACAATGTCGAGTGTGGTGGGAAGCCAGTGTATTGGGTTTTTAATCACCAGGATATGCCCTAGCTGTCGTTTTCTTCAAACAAGGTTGTCGTTTTCTTCAAACAGGGGTTGTCGTTTTCTTCAAACAGGGGTTTCCGTTTTCTTCAAGAGGAAAGCCATCAGTGGCTAAATCTTAACATTTGAGGTAAGCCGTTTTCTAGATGAAATTATTGCAACCTATTATTTCCTTGACCGATTGCCATTTGAGCTATGTAGTGATTGGATGTATGGAAACTTTCCCCAATCCTGGTATCACTTCTTCCCATACGTTGATACCTAATTTAAACAATATCCATTTGCTAAATAAACGACTTCCAACTGTATAGTTCCAACATCATAAGTTATTTGAATTTCAGTTCATATGCGCTCAACTGTGGTTGTTCTGTTAATTCAAAATTCTATATCTCTATGTTCGCGAGTTCCAGATTGCTTTGCAATATTTGGTGCCATATACTCAAGCAACATATATATAGTAATAGAAAGCAAGCATAATGAAATCTCGAGACGGCCACCAAAATATCTACCTGAAATTACTGAGTGCCTTTCCAAAAAGGATCCCCCCCTGTATGGAGGTCTCGATTTCCATTTGATTTGGTATTCAACTATAGTTAATAACTTACCTTCCAAGCTTACTCAATAGTTCAAGAGTAATAGCCGTATGTACTGTCTTGCCTTCAACTCTGTCTGAAAATGTGTCTTCAACTGCCCAAAAACCTTTCCTTTGTATTCTTCCCTACGCTAATTCTTCCCTCCTTTGTGTGTCATTTCCCTAAGCTCTCTCTCTGCCTTCTCGTTTTGCTATTTTTACCCATAAGATTAGTAATTTTTGGAAACCATTGACATTGTGCTAGCTTACATTGTTGTGTTTATAGGATTATAACTAGTAGTGACCTTCACAGGAGCTTTTGGCTAAGGATTTGCATGGATTTGAATGGAAATTTCGGCATATATACAGGGGTATGTACATAATGGTGATATACTTTAGTAAAATATCTATGCAATATGACTAAACGGTGATTAATTAGTTTGTCCAACGTGGAAAAAATTAAATGTTTCATAAAACCCAGAATGATATCCCTTTTGAGGGATGATTCATTATTTTTAAATAAAATCTTGAAATTCTTTCTTCATTTTGTTTGATACATTTTTCTTCTTTTCTATACAATTGATGGCCAGAGATGCAATTTGCATTTGTTAAGAGTCTGCTGTGTATAATCTGCAATTAAATTCTGCTATAGGGTCTATGTTTCCTCCCTATATATTGTAACACTATGTTTTGAATAGAGATGAAAATGGACAACTGAGGTTAGGGATTCAAAGAGCTGGTCGACAAAAAAGTGTTGTTCCTTCTTTGTTGCTTTCTAGCCATAATATGCATCTTATTGTCCTTGCTGCTGTAGCTAATGTTGTTGCCACAAAAACCATGTTTCACATTTTCTACAATTAAAGGTATGTTATGATAACTAGGTACTTTAATGAAGTTTATAGGAAGCGATTCAATTGAATCAGAGTAACTACTAGTTTGTTCAAACTAGAAAGGCTTTTCAACGAAATATTTTATTATGGTATCTTGATTGGGAATGCATTGTTCTTGGAATATGATTAGAGTTTTGTTTAGCAGCCCCATCATATTTTCTCTTATCTTCAAAGCTTTTAATTACTTTTCAGCTCCATTAAAAGTGCAAGCTCAAGAATCAAGAGCATTTCTTATCAGCTTCTTTCTTCCATGACTATACATGTTGATTTTGTAAAGTGACATTTCTCTTATGCCAAAGATGCTACATGCTTTTGATTATCTATGAGGATATTTTCAACCGATTGCTTAGTCCTGTTATGACAACAAACTTATTATGTCATTGTACACAGCATGATGAATCTGCATGAATATTTAGTTGGAGACAAACATCGTAGGCCATTACTAAATCAGAGGAGCCTTACACTATCGAGTATGAAGAGAACTTTGGTAAATTGATCTCTAAAATTGATTATTGTCCTAGTTATGTTGCCACCATGTGTATTGGCCCTGGTAATGGAATGTCTTACAATCCTTTTGTTAAAGTTCTACATGAACTGAAGTTCTGGGCTTGACCTTTTGCTATGTCCAAGGATATACTATTATAAAATGAACCCTTGGGTCTTCACAACATTTTTAAAAAGATCAAGTCACTGGTTAAAATACATTTTCAGTCACAAAATTAGGAGGTCATTATTTGGAATGTTAATTCATAAATTCTGCTAGTGAATACAAATTAATGTATTTACATGTATGCAAAATTCTTGAAGAATTTCAATTGTTAGGCATGGAAAACTCACTTTAGTCTTTCGATGAACTGCATTCAAATTCTATCACAAAGTAAAGTCTTAAAATTGTTGATAGATAAAATTTATGTTGCATTGCAATTCAATTGTGTGATTTGGTAATTCCTTCCCTTGTGTTCGGCCATATTTAGATCATATCTAACACGTTCAATGTTACATGTTTATTTTGAAATGGTAATTCTATAATTTTCATCTATGTTTCCATAAAGGTAATTGCATATGATGTTCATGAATGAATTATCAAATTTGTTCATAGTTTTTTCTGATAGGTAAAGTAGGGTTGTACTGGGTCTAGTTCCCATAAAAACCTAGACAGTTGGCCATAAAAATAGAATAAATTGAAATGATATTAGAATAAACATTGTAGGATTTAACTGCCAATTTTTTGAAAGCTATTTCAAGCTGGAGATTATCATGCACCATTTTGTACTTATCATATTTACATAAAACATGTGCAAAGGAATAGGCAAACAAACCTCAGCCATTGCAACTGTGGATAATTGGCAACTAATTCATGCTTTGCATTTCTGGATGGTCTAAAACAAATGGCATGACCCCCTCTTATTTACTTAGAGTGGCACATAGGAGCTTAGAGTGAGGATATGCAACCAAGATATTGGATAAGTTGCATATGGATATACATAACCAGATGGAGAAGTGCACAAGGGGATGCCCAGGGTGAAAATTTGAATGCTTTGTTGAGAATCCTTAGGAAGGCCAATTTGCAGGAAGGGAAACTTTGTTCCTACAATAAATTTGATTTTGTAACATTTATTTTGGGCAATACAAATAGAAATAATCCCTTTCAAATTGTCGGTCGCTAAGAAGTTAAGACATAAATAGAAATATCTTCCAAGCTAAGTGGAGAAAAAAAAAATGGATCCCTTCTAAGTCATTTGATTAAGTCACCTATTTTGTACTAACATGGCCAATTCACTAGAATATTCTCGCAAACTATCGCAAACTATATCCAAATAACTCGAGGAAACTTGATATACATAGTGTATTGAGGATAATAAATTGGTATTCTAGACTAAATAAAATAATCTTAGGACTTGATTCGATCTGTTTGAAATAGCAATTCATCTGGTAATTTTTACACCAATATATTCAACAGCAATGATTGGCTTTGTTGCATTTGTATTACCTTTCCCTGCATATAGAGTCTGAGCAAAAGAAAATAATGAAAAATTAGTTTGAAAAGAATATCCTATTAAACATGTTAAAGGTTTATAATTGAATTTTCTAGCTGAAAATTGTTTTTTCAACTTTTGGTAGGGTTACAAGGAAATGCCACTAGTAAATCCAGAAAGACAACCAAAAATATTTTCTTGTTTACTTTAGCAACTCTGTTAGAACAATACAAAAAATATTTCATCCAAAAAGTAGTTCCTTCTGTGCACTATTCCTCCCACAAGCACGAAAACTAACTCATTTATGTCTTACGAATCAGTCACCCATTCTCCAGTGCCACTGTTCTTTTCTTTTAAGAGCCTGATAGTATTACCTGATTGCATTTTGAGGTCAGTAGAGTGATCCAAGTACATTTGGTAAATCGGTTTTATAAAAAGAAGACACAAGAAAGTGTGGATGCAAAATATTGTAATGATTGTGTCTTTTGGCAGAATTCTCAGTAGAAAGATTTACTTATGTAAATCCAAAATACCCATAAATGGGTTCAATCCCAATCCATAATTTTCCATATATATGACAAACTAAATGTGCTATAAGATGTTTTAATCTTTAAATTTCTTATTGGGTTTGCATTTCATGCACCACCTCGATTGCTCAGTCTGAGGATCACTTCCACACATAAAGTGAGGTGTAGAAGGTTGTTCTCCCTCCACTATTACCGAACAAAGCTTTGGTCAAAGCTTTAGAGAATCGATTGACTCTATTTTGACATAGATATATCTATCCAGAATCAATGCTCTACTAATTTAATGCCATTTTTTATATACAACGACTCCTTTTTCCACTTGTATCATGGGTTTTAATGTGATGAGAAAATTTAAAATTATAATGCTTCCTCTTCCAGAAAAGTCATCTGCATTTTGTCCTATAATTTCTAGTCGGTTGTGTTTTATTAGTACTCACTAATGTACTCAAAAGAAGAGATCCCTTGGCACTGAGTTGGAGCCTGAAACCTTTTGTTTTGACCCTTCTAAGAGAAGTGTCCCTGTTTTGGCTGACCTGAAATTACAATGGGTGTGAACATCCAAATAAATTTAGTTCTCATAATTTGGTTTGTTGTTTGTGTTGGAAGTACTGATGTTGATAAGCTCTCTATTAATTTTTACTCTAAATCTTCTCCCAGTGTGGAGACATCAGTGTTGGGTGTAGCCAAACAAAAAATTGTGGAGGCACCTGTATCAGCTCCAACCACTAAAAGGCTATTCTTCCATGACTGCTTTGTTGATGTATGATAATGTATCTCTTTCTTTATATATTTGATCTATCAATATATATCCAATGCCTAGGCTTGGCTTTGTTTTAGTATATTCAATGTGTGTATAAATAGGATCAAGGAACATTGGACTAGTAGGAACATGGCTTTAAAGGTGTTTCTTAGATGTGACTTTCTCTTTGTTAAACTTTGTTAATGATGATTTTAAAACTGATCACCACAGGTAATTGGTAATTGATACTTGTCAATACAGTATATTTTTAGTTTTTCTTTTAGATTAGGTTAAGTTCGTATCTGAGTTTTTCTTCTTGATAAAGTATACACACCTAAGTTCAGAGTGTTTTAGAAAATCAAAAAATTGGAGAGTATTGATATCAGAGAATCTTATGAACAGTGTATGGTTGTTAGTCTTTTTCTCCACTGTATACAATTTGAGTGTGGGTGCAATGCTCTGAATCACATGAAAAATTTCTTTCTTGTATATGATTGGGTTTTTTATGGTGCATGGAATCAATTTGTTCTTAGGTATTTTGATAATGTAGGGATGTGATGGATCGGTGTTAATTTCATCCACCCAGAAACATCTAGCTAAAAGGGATGCAATTTACAACAAAAATTTGGTTGTTGATGCCTTTGATACTATCAATAAAGAAAAAGCAGTTGTGGAGGCCAAGTGCCTTGGTATTGTTTCATGTGCTGATATTCTTGCCATTGCAGCCAGAGATTTTGTTGCTTTAGTAAGTAGACAGCAACTTTCATAAAGTTGGTTTTTATGATCTTTCCCAAATTGAAACTTAGTCAGAGTTTGTGTTGTATGCATTTATAAAAATTTGGAAACTAAATTTTTTTAGTACAATAATAACATACATTGAATGCACACACATATGACCCTAGCAATCTAAAGTTATGTTATAGAAGCCATGATTGTGACTCATGTAATTTTAGATAAGATTGAGAAATATTTTTCAGTTTCTTAAATTTTTGCACTATCATTCTCAATATGAATATGTAGGAGGTCCAAATTATCCAGTAAAGAAAGGAAGAAAATATGGAAAGCTATCATCTGCATCTCAAGTTACAGGAAATCTCCCACAAGCTAATTTTATAGTGGATCAATTGCTGAAAATCTTTGCTTCTAAGGGCCTAAATAGATAAAACCTGGTAGCTCTCTATTTGGTAAGTAATAAAAGAAACTCACAGTTCTTGATTTCCTTTACAAAGATTGAATATTCTTCAATAAAAAGTATCTTACAATGAGATATACTAGCAACATTACCTTATAGTACAATTTGATAAGTGCTACTAGATGTTTGTAGATTGAGAAAGGTAGAATAAAGAGACATCACTATATTTGAGTATTGTGTTTACAAATTAAAATTGTTAGCTTTCTTTTATTGCTAACATTTTTTAAGAATATTTCCAAATAAAATCTTGTATCTCCCATATAATATCTAAATCTTTTATTCTTCCATATATTTTATTAAATTAATTAGTATAACAACACCTACATGGATTTATAATTTGACCACATAATCTAAAATTCTAAAACAAATTGTTCAGATTATTTTTATATCAAAAATTAAAACAAATCCTAGTAGTCACAATTACAATTATAGAAAAAGTGATGCAATTAGAAATTGCATTAATTTCTTACATGTTGCAACTGTAGATGCTATGAGTTTCTATATCTGTAAAAAGATCTATATAAAATAAACCAAAAGATACCCTTTTGAAAATGATACTACACTTATATATGGAAAATTGATTACAAAACCTAAAGATATATGCTAGTAATATTCTCTCCTATTATGAGGAAAGCTAGATTAAAGTAAGTATTTTAATTGAATGACCTCTAAATCTATAATAATAAATCATGCCAACCTAGGAAGTAGAAACCAGTGCAGCTAAAGATTACACAGCAGCCTTAGATCTACACGCCTCAAATTATGTCCTATTAGCTCAGATTATGTGCAACCGATTTATCTAGATAAGCCAAATCCTAGTCAACATTTACAAAAACCAAACTTAGAGATAATCAGTTTTGCACCATAGTTCTTGATATCATCTACCCACAATGTAACAAGAAGCTGGGTATCTCAACACAAATTGTCTTCTTCTGTCCATAAATCTGAAATCTTTGAACTCTGGACAAACAAAGCAAGCATAGGAGAAGTCACATAATATTTACCTATTGTTTTCTCTGCTATAATTTTGAAGATCAAAGATATATCTCGAGAATGGGAAATATATCATCCATGCTTACTCGCCATGAAATAGAGGAGGTCCAGCAGCACTTCAATCATATGTTTTCACACCAACAAATAGTTTCCATTTATCAACAATTATGTGCACTTGACAGAAATAGGAAGGGCTTCATAACAGCAGATGAGTTGATAGCTTCTATGCCAGAGTTTGGAGTGAAACCCATGTGTCAGACATTGATGGGGAGAATGTTAAATGACTTAAACTTCAAAGATTTTGTATTGATTTTGTCAATCCTAAGACCTAGGTCTTCTTTTATCTCTGAAGAGCAATCTGAGGAAGTTGTGGATCATGTTATGGAGAAAGTCGGATGTTATTCAGAAAATAGTGTTTGGAAAATTGAAGATTTTTTCAGGATTAATGGCACTTCTAGGGTGAAGATGGATGTTGGAATAGCAGGAAATTGATTGATCTATGTGTTTTTACTCCAGTTCTTCCACATATGTTTTACTGGTGGTGTACATAATAAGTTGTAGATTTTTCCAGTGGCAAGTGGGATTTGATGGTAGATTGGAGAGTTTTCCCAGTGGTAGATGAAGCAGGTTCCAATTTGAGTGGACTTCAAAATAGGTGCAAGCAATTGAACCCTCGGTGTCATCAACCCAAGAAGTTAGATATATTATGTTTTAACTAAGTTACAGTTTTGAGTGTGCAAAAAGAAAATGGCAGAGACAGTGGAGAAAAAGTAAGTATATTTATTATCAAAAGTTTCATCTTCTAAAAAAAATGCAATCCAATTTAAGGCATAATTTCTTCTTGTGCCAAATTTAATATATATGGTCTTGATTCAAAAATCAATACTATTTTTTTTGTGAACATAGAGGCATAGAAACATAAGCTATCTAATTTGTATAAGCTTTCAGCTATGTTTTCAGAAATTCCAACCATACCTACATCACGCATTCTCACTTACATTTGAAATACTATTGTCCAAAGCATATCAAAGAGTCCAACCCCTTCCCCATAGCCGTGGAACTTCTCATTTTCATAAATATCCCATCGATGTCAAAGTGCCTCTTGGGAAAATATGGAAGTGAGCTAGTATTTTCTCTAGCAACTCTCCCCTCCCAGCCAAACCAACTAGCAGGTGTAAATCTTGATTCCATAACCTCTGCCAGCATCCTGCACAATAGCTTTCCATGCAATTCGTGGAAGCCTACGCTAGCATGTGGGAGGTTTAATTTATCTTATTTCTTTCAAAATAATTATTTTTCCTTTTAAAACAAATAGATAAGGTATTAACATGCCTTCATTAATTTTTTCATTATAAAGTTATTGATAATAATATCAATATACTTTATTGTTATTATTATATTTTCCCTCTTTTTAAATAAGATTTAAACTAACTAATAAATCTTTATTAAATATAATATTATTTTATTAATAACATCAATTTTGTTTTGTACTCAAAATAATGTTAATATTAAATATAATGTTATTCAATATTAACGATGTACACCCATACTTATGCATACACATCGTAAAATGTAAATTCATGAGCTTAGCATGCATATACTCATTTACTAGTGATATGCTTGATAAGAATTTGGGACACTTAAGGTAACAAACATGCATAAGTATAAATAAATTTATCACATATATATAGTTGTAATGGTGAACTTTGTATTCAATTCCAATTCCATTTTGATAGAATTCTAGAATACAATATGTATCAATCAATAGTACACTATTGTGTTAAGTTTTGGCTCAAGGCCCAATACTAATACGAGTTCTCTAGCTTCATTATTAGGTAACCATATACACATAAGGAAGACAAAAACACTAATCTTATGCAACCTAGCTACTTGATTCTTTGTGTGTGTACGTGATTCCATCATGATAGTCACCCCCACTAGCTAAAACCTTTTCCTCGATGATAGTAATTGAGTGATTAAGCTAAGCTAATTAAACAGGTTGTGACATGAACCTTATTGTGCTTTATTTGATGCATGAAGATAGTTGCATTTGTTTACAAAAATAGGTTCGTCTTGAGAATAAAGCAACTACAATAAGGTAATAGTGACTACTGTGTTGCACTGTTACATAGATGGGAGCCCAACTGTCTTCAAAGCTTCTTGGGATTTCCCCTTCATGTTGAAATTATGATACTTTGAGTTTGGGTCTTGCCTTCCTTTTAACTGTCCTTTGTATCCGTGCTCCTTGAGTAGCCTTGATGACTATCATAATTACTTACATTGCCATTAGTCACATTTATTTCAAAGGCAACCATGTATTATTTATAATATACCAGCACAAATATAAACTGTAGAAGCACATTCTTTAGATCTGCATTTGCTGTCCTAGTATCATTGAAATGTATAACAAGAAAATTCACAAATGACAAGAGCCCTTGCAACAAATCATTATTCTTTGTCACCCTCACTGAACCACCCTCTTCACTGTGCTATACCCATATCTTCCTCTTTCCATGGTTTGTAGTTTGCATGAAATGTTAACCTCTTCTGGGACCTGTCACTATAATAGATTCCCTTCTTTTTGAAATATCGCTCTTGATAGTCATGATATTATTTCTCCCTACTTTCACCGCCACATTTCCTTCCTACTTTTCTATCTTTTGTCATGAGATTTTAATTGCAAAATGATCATCGTTGAAATCAGGGTTCCTTTATTTTAAGTTACCAAAAAAACTACTTTATTCTTTTTATTTTTACCTCTAAAAGTGCGATTGAATTTTGTGAGATTTAGAGCTGCACATTATTGATTTTTTTTTAACTTTTTTTATTCTAAAACAATTGTCTTGTTATCTATAGGCAGCTTGGATTTGGTTCATCTTCTTTTAATACAATACCTCCTTCATTAGGGCTTCATTAACAACAAGACACAAATTGTGCAGAATCTTGAGGTACGTAAGCAATTCTATGTTATTCTATGTCAGCAATTCATAATCAATTTCTATATAAGTTTTAATCGAATCTTCATAATTTTTAGTTGCTCAAGCTATATTTTAGAATAATTTTATGGTTTTTTTGGGATACATGTTTTCATAAATTTCAATAGCTATTTATGTAATGATCCTAACTAGCATCCACACACTTTTCTTTGTAGCTTTCTATTAGGCTATTTTCTTGGTGTCTATACGAAATGGAAGACCAGGTATTTATGTTGTTTTTGGTACTTGTAGTATCATTTTAATGAAATGAAACACTAACCTAGGATTTAATAGGTAGCACATAGAGTAATATTTCATATCATTTTTATGATCGAAAGATTGGACATTTAGTGATTAAAAAACATATTTTTTAGAGTAATTTACACGAATTATGAAACTCCTTTGTGACATCAATAAAACCATCCAAATTAGCAAACACCTTGAAAAAATATTACCATGTTACTACACTAGGGGTAGTAATGTATTGAGGACAATTAATTAATATTTGGAGTGTAATGATAATAGTGATTTAAAAAAAAAATAGATTACTTTCTTTGGTTTAAGTAAATGATGGTCTTCACCAATGGGCCATGGAGTCAATTGGCTCATGACATAAGGGTTGAGTGAGAGATTTCAAATAGAAACCTATTTCAAATATGGTGTTTAGCCATGGTCGTATGATGAGACAAACCTTGAAACATAGCATCCTTTTTCTGCTATAGGATTGTGTTAAACAATGATACAAATCGTGGTAACATATTCTCTCAAGCTACTAAGAGGACACACTAGCATCCAAATCAGGTTATTCTTGTTGGTCTTTACTTGAGTTAAAAGTTGTACTCTTATTTTTGATAGTACATGGTGCATTCAGGGAAATAGCACATCATCATCATCTGAATATTTAGATGAACGGGCAGCAAGACCTGCTCTAGTGATAGATGAATACTTTAATGAAATGATATATTGCACTTGCAAAAGGTGCCAAAATAGGAAACTAAAGAAGCGGTGACTTGTTGGTATCTATAGATTGAACTATGGAGTTTATACAGAAGAGGTACACTATAATTAACCAAATTTTATTCTTATAATAAATAAATATGCATATTATTTAATACATTATTATTGATCATTTCAATTGATTTTTTGATGAAAAGCCACTTCCAATTCCTGATATTCTTGAAGAACCAATGGATGTCACTGATGATAGCCACTCTCAAGATGAAGAACAAGACACATTTATGGATGAAACCACTTCATAGATAAATGAGGCTGGTGTCAATGAATTTATCCGAGACTTCTACACACCTTCTAAAGAAGTTATCGATTCACCCCTAGCTCAGTTGGCTAGGACACCTCTTTTCCCAAATGCAGATAGTTCTATATTGGCGACACTTATGTTCTTGTTGAACATGAAAGTTACACATGGATTGACAAACACATTCTTTACCGATATATTATTCTTTACCGATATATTAAGGTAGGATTCAATATTCCTATAAATTAATGATATAAATGTCTTGAAAATTTTGAATATTGTGTATACTTATCTTATAAAAATATTTGTTGACTCATGTAGACTTTTGACAAACAAAATACTTCCAAAGGATAATAAGTTGCCGCATTCTCATAGAGAAGTATCTTCAGTGATGAAAGACAATGGAATGGAGTACAATACATATGATGTATGTCCAAATGACCATATACTGTACTATGGAAAGAATGCAAATTTGCAACAATGCCCAATGTGTCACACAAATAGGTATCGTCAAGATAAAGTATCAAAGAAGGTTCCTTATAAAGTACTATGACACATTCCACTAAAGCCAAGGTTTGAGAGGATGTTCAAATGCAGGGAGTTGGAAAAATATATGCATTATCATGCACAAGGGAGGAGCCAAGATGGTGTCATGCGTATGGGTGTAGATAGAAAACAGTGGAAAGAGATTGAGGAAAAATGGCCACATTTAAGAAATGACCCAAGGAATGCAATAATTTCTCTAGCAATGGATGGTGTCAATCCTTTTGGAGATCATAGAACAACATATTCTATTTGGCCAGTTTTAATTATTAACAACAATCTCCCCCCTTGGATGGAAATGAAAAGGAGCATGCAATGTTAACTCTTATCATACCAGGTACTAGAACATATTAATGCAATGGTTTCTTGAAGATTATATATAAAAAAATCAACTTTGTTAAATCCTGATAAGGAACTTTTTGTTTACTTAGGGAAGTATCAGGTAAAGGATATGGATGTATACATGGAGCCCCTCATTGATGAGCTTTGTGAATTATGGGATGGTGTAAATATGTATGATGTATCAAGACATATCAATGATAGAAAATTCCTCTTTTATGCAATCCTTATCTAGACAATTCATGATGCCCCAGGACTCTCTATTTGTTGTGGTAATATATTTTAAATTACATTTATAATTATTTTGTTCATTTTTCCATTTTACTAAATATGGTTTCCATTCTTATTTTAGGGCTACAAACAAAGGGGAAACATGGTTGTCCATCATGTGGGCCGAAAACAATGTATAGGCAGTCAAAGGATCTAAATAAAATTGTGTATGATGAGTATAGACAATTTTTACCACAAAATCATCGCTATCGAGAGCATGCCAAAAATAAGTTCAATGGAAAGGAGATGGAAATAAGGAAGCCAAGAAGGATGAACCCTGCTAGGTGGAAAGCACTATATGACAAAAAGGAAGGGATAGGATTTCCATTAGGAATGAAAAGACACTCTATTTTCTACAAATTACAATATTATGAGAACTTGCCAATAGCCCACCTATTTGATACTATGCACATCGGGAAAAATGTGGTAGAGTGTTTGTGGAAACATCTAAATGGAACCAGCTTTGAAGCACAAATAAAGTTATGAAAGGACCTCCAAGTTTCTAATATCATGCCGAACATGTGGTTGCATGAAAACAACTTATTTTTTCATGCTCCATGGATTTTTACATCAAAGGAGAAAGAAAACATCATTGATACAATAAAAAGCATAAGATTTCCTTCTGTTTTTGGTGCAACATTAAAAAACTTATTCACAAGAGATGGGTTAGAGTTCTCAGGGCTAAAAACACATGATTGGCACAACTGGATAAAGGTAACTTTGTAGAACATCACATTTGTTGGCAACATAATTAGAAATTTGTATGTCTTAGTGATAACAAAAGTTAATGCATATTTTAACATTGATTTTGTTAATGGTCATGTAGTATGTGTTGCCCACAGCAATATCGAGCACCTTTGATCATGAAGTCACATTAACTATTTACAAATTATCCAGATATTTGAGGTATTTTGAATCCATCATGCATACTCTTCCACAACTCTTATCATTTAAAGTGCATTATTGGTAATGCCTTTGTATATGTTTATACCTTTAGTTTTGAACAAATAATAAGTCTTTATTATAATGCACATTAATATCTATAGGTAGGTTTCATCTAAAGAGATACATTAGGATCAATTGAATTATTGGAAAAGGAATGTTCCACTTTTGATGTGTGATATTCAAATGTACTTCCCTTTGAGCTTCTTCAATTCTCAAGAGCACTACCTTGTACACCTAGTAGAAGAGATTGAACAGTGTGGTCCTATCCATATTCGGACAATGTGGCTCGTGGAGAGATATATGAAGGTTCTAAAACAATTTGTGAGGCAAAAGGCTTGACCAGAAGGGTCCATGGTTGAGGGGTACATGGTTTTCCAGACAATGGTTCATTTGAGTGAGTACTTACCTGAATTGCATCTTGAAGCTCCTTGATTATGGGATGGTAACCAACCTCAATCATTTGAAGGAGAAAAATTAGAGGGTCAAGGCATTTCAAAGAGGATAAAAGGTATACAAATTTTCTTGAAGTAATTATTTTTATCTTAAATTTTATAGGACATAGCATTAAATCATTATTAATTCATTGAACAAATCTATTTTTCATTGTAGATGCTAAGGAGTGGGAGTCATTACATTTGTATGTTGCATACAATTCCGAATTTATGTTGGAATGGATGGAGAAGTGCACTGAACAAAAGAAATTAGAGGATGAAAAGGCATGGACCAATGTATATAATAGACATGGTCAAAACACTGCTCGAGGAATTCCTGCAGTCCATAAAAGAAAATGGCCAAATAGATGCTCGTGGAATTGGCTAAAGACCAATATTGAACATGAGGCAACAAAGGGGAAGAATAGAGTGACACAACAACAACTTAATTTTGTAAAAGGTTCTAGAAAAGGGGAGGTGATGCATATATATTTACATATTTGAGGTATGTAGTGATTTTCCTTTTAACTTTTTCATCATTGAATCTAGTTAGTTAATATTTATATGAATTTAGGTAACATATTACAAAGGAATGTGGAATTTCGGTCATCATTTTCGCATCAAAAAGGTTGATGACAAGAGACAAACTTATGATTGTGGAATTTCAGCATCATTTGAGGTGAAATGTCGTTCTCATGCAAATGATAGACAACCAATCACAAGCACACTTCACTATTATGCAGTGTTGGAGGATATTATAGAGCTTGATTTTATATCTTTCAAGAAAGTTATTTTTCATGTTTAATGGTACAAGCTTATCAAAGTGGGTGAAGACAAAACTATATTGTTGCACAAGAATGGATTCAATATGATCAATACATCTAGGTTTGAAGCCACTTCTGAACCTTATGTGTTTCCAAATCAATGTGATCAGATATTTCTCATTCCAAATTTAGAACAACCTAGTTGGTCATTCATGATTGATTACGATCCAAGAGGACGAAGAGTAACATTTGTTGAAGATGAAGAGGCCCATGCTATACTTGAAGATTCAGAAGCCCCCCTTGAAGATATAGATGGCCAAGATGGAGAAGATGAAAACTTAATTGGTAATGATGCGCATGACCAAGATGAAGATCATGACGATTTTACTGAAGTCTCTGAAGGATATGAGCAATCACATGAGCATCAATTCCATGAAGATTATGAATTTATTGATTTTCATTTACTTGTAGTTGAAGGTAAAGAAAACCATGAAAACTATGGTATTAATTTATTTGTGGATTTAGGGCCCATTAATGATGGTGCATTTATGCCATCAGATGAAGACATTTCATGTGAGAATGACATTGTTTGATCATCAGGTTCACTTTAAGATGGTTGTGAGGATTCAGTACAATATAATTAACTCTTTATAGGTTAAGTATATTTTTTTTAATTGTACACAAAATGTAATGGAAATTAAGTAATTTTAATGCTTTGAGTGTTCTATTAGTGGATGTTTGTAACATCAATGAATATAGCTTACAATTTTTTTTCAATTGGATAAGTTGTTTCATTTCATTTTATTACTTCTTTAACAATTTACTTGAAAGACACTTTTGTTTTTGGAAGCTTTACACAATCAACATCTATGCACTTTATGCAATTGACACCTAAGCAAGAGAAACACAATACCATAAAGCTAAAAAAACTTTGGATGTTGAGCATTGTTTATGTTTTTCTTATTTATTGAAACATAATGAAAATTATGTATGTTATTGTCCATGTGCTAGTGAATTTGACTCATGTTACTAATACCAATTGCATATGTTCTCTAATTAATATTTTGTCATTTTATGTCATTATGTGTTTCTTTAAGAATGTGCATATGGGTACTCCCAATTCTACTATGGGGGATCCATTGATATTAAATGGGCTAATTGAAATGCTAAGGAACAGTCAAGGGCAAAACATTACTATGATGATGAATGAGGTAAGTTTGAAAATTTTCTTTTATAGGTTCAATTATCTTATGTTTCATATTATATTATGTTAATTTATGTTTTTGGAATCCAGGCCATCTCTAAAGTCGTTTTGACCCCTATCACGCCCTTTAATACATCTAGTATTATGCCAGGGGTAACATTTGATGTAGATTCTTGTGCATTTAATTAATTTATTTCACATTTTATATTTTGTTAATATTTGTGTTTTTGGTACAGGACATTTCTAGAGTTAGTCCATCGAGAATGCATCTTGTTGGCATGCAAGATCCAATTATGCCATCCGATATACCCAATGTCGTGCAAAAGGTAAGAGATCTTGTTTGTAATTTATGTTTTTCAGATTTTAGTGTAATTTCTGTTTTTCAGATTTTAGTTTAATTTTTGATTTTCAGATTTTAGTGTAATTTTTGTTTTTCAGATTTTCATGTAATTTCTTTTTTTCAGATTTTAGTGTAATTTCTGTTTTTCAGATTTTAGTGTAATTTCTGTTTTTCAGATTTTAGTGTAATTTCTCCATTTTTGCAACTCTGCATGGCCCGTACAATACTGCCATGGTCTACAATCTATATGAAGTGATTGTGCTGGGTCTTAATTTTATTTTGGGTCCTATTTGAGCTCTTTTCATCAGGTTTTGAATTAGTTTGGTAACTTTTTCTCTTTACTGCTTGAAAACCCTACCTTTCAAGGGTTTAGTGTGCAAAAATATAGATCTAAATCCATTCCACCAATGTATGATAGCTAGGAATGGTGAAATTGTGATTGTATGTTTTTTTCAGGTGTTTTATAGGATTAGGGAATAGGGGATGGAGGTCCTTGGAGGTTTTGTCAAGATCCTAGCCTAACATCCTCATGTGTTAGGCTAGGTAGCATAGCTAGGAAGTAGGACAGTAGATTGGAGGATTGAATGGTAGATAAAATCTGTAGCTTTTATTCATTTGAGACTAGTTCAAGCTATAGGTAAAGAGTTTGGAGGTTTGGGAGAAGTATTTTAGATACTTCCTTTGTAAAAGTGGCCTAAAAGGCTTATTTCTCAGCATAGCAAACCTATTTTGAGCTCTTTGCTCCAAAACACCCTATTTCTTGGATGAGATATGTTGATATGTGCCTTAATGGGTACTTGAAAAGGCTTAGAACTCTTTGAGTGACATCTTTCTCTAAAATTTATACCAAATTATTTCAAATGGGAGACCTAGTAGGAAAGGAAGGCTTGGTATTGAAAGTCACACATGTGGGAGTCTTGGAAGTGAGTTAGTGTTTGGAACATGTTCTTTTAGGTCTCTTTAAGCTTAATCCACCCATTTTCTACATCATAATACCACTTTAATATTTATATTTGTTTCTTGCAGGATGTTTCAAAAAGATGTATCATGCCCTCTACATCTAGACGAGAAACACCTATCACAAGAGTGGCATCAGGCACAATACCTCATAGCATGCATTCTACGTCAAGTCTAGGTTTAGTTAGAGTTCTCCTACCAACAACTGAACAAGTTTCTTTGAGGAGTCTTATTGAATCACAATCAAGAATACTAAGGCTCCTACCAGATACTCTTGAAAAATGTTGAAATTAGGAGAGAAATATCTAAAAAAATTGAGTTATGGGAGAGGAAATTGTTGGGGAGGGCAGGGCTTACTTCAGATGAACAAGTATAATTATCTAGAAATATTATCTTATTATTCTTTTCTAGTTCATATTATACTTTTATCAATGTAATAACATGTTGACTGGTAAAAGTCATATTGATGATTGCATGGTTGCTTTGTGATTACATGGTTGTTTGATGATCTCATTGTAAATACAGGAAATAAATGACAATGTGACTGATGTACCTATAAGGGAATCTAAGTCAACCCCTATGACTACAACAATATCCTCAGTGACTACAACAGGAATGCAAGAAGTTACAATCTTGCTCACCTCAGAAGGAAATGTCTTGAAGGATGAAATGGGGTTAAAATTCTTTCACTTCATTTTTCATCATGCAGAACAATTATTTGGCAATACTATTCAAATGGATTGGAGGAAGCAAGAAAGTGCTAAGAAATATGAACTCTTTAAAGATGTCATAGTAGCATTTGGAAATCCAGGTTTTAATAAGGACATTATTTTAGATATTGCACAAAAATACATTCACTCCAAATGAGACAATTTAAGGTTAAAGCTGAAAAAAGATTTGAGATATCCACGTCCAGCTTGGATCATAGACCAAGTGACATGGGATGAACTAATGAAAGATGCAAAATTTAAGAGGAAGAACCACAATAATCCAAACTATAGGCCATCTGCATGAGGAGGATCTAAAAGACGCCTTCGAGATACAACAAAAGCAACCCAAGCTAGGGTGTCAAGTATTGGATCTCATAAATTAGGATCTGGTGGGCATAATAGCATTTGTGGTGGCTTGGTAAGTGAATATTTTCATCTTCTGTATTCTCTATTTCATACAAAAGTTATGAGAAACTTGTGAGTTAATTGTATCTAATTATGAGTCATTATACCTTATAAATTTGGTTATAATTGTTTATTTAGGTTCACCAATTTTAAAAAAAAGCTTCAGAGGAGGACCTAAAATATGCTTTACTACATGGTTCCTATTTGTTCTCAAAAACACTGGTTGAAAGTACCACAAGAGGTTGCCACACTCTCACTATTTTTTTGGTCAACTGACAAGGCCAACCGATATGGTTGAACCCTCTACTCTTAAGGCTCTGCTAAACCTAGGCGGGTGCACCTATATGAGTGATAGATTTTGAATTACGTTTCTTACTTGATCTAACTATCCACAAATGGCAATTTAATAATGGAAAGATATGATCCTAATTTGGTATAACTTGTATATGCAATATCAAGGTGTGAATCAATATGTTTAATTAAAGAGATGTCAAATGAAATGACTAGAACTAATGTAATCTAAATAGGGGACACCAGTGCCTTGTTGGGTAAAACGGAGTCAAATGATAGCTTTAAATGAATGGTTTCTATCTGGAAGAGATTTTAATTATTTGGCATATGATATTTAGTCTATAACTTGTATAAACATGCAGGAATGTAATTATCAAACTCTTCTTAATGATCCAAATGATAATTTCCAGATTACTGTGAATGACTTGAAGGAATTAATCTTTTCTTTGAAAGAACCAACCAATCACATCACACAAATACAACAAATGTGTATTGATAAAATGAGAATATACTTGATATGTCAATTTAAATAATAAAGAAACATCAAACTTGGAGACAATCTGATAATATTTCAATTAACTTCAACAAATAATTGATACCAAAATAGTGCCACAACATCAAATTCCTTTCATTTGATCCTTCAAAATTTATACACGCATCATAGTCTTCCTGAATGCCATCATTCTGAAAAATATTTTGCTTACAGCAATCCTTCCTCTTCTAATCCTCCCTCCTTTTTTTTATCCTTCAGATTTTTACAAATATTTATACATTATATCTCAAGGGTCATGACCCTTCAATTTTCTCGTTATGGCTGTTTACAATCTTCATAGTTTAAATAAAATATTTAATTAATTGCCTTATCGGAAAATTAAATATTTTATACTATTGCTCTGTCTTTGATTTCGCTTTACATATTTTCTCGCTCTTTGAATTTTACTCTATACATTTATCGCTCTTCATATTTCATTTTCTGAGGCTTCCCTTCTCTTTCACTGTCTTTACCACTCTACCGCGGGTTTGAATTTTCCTCCCGCAGTTCCGCGGTGACTGGCCTTTACTACTCCCTTGCGATCTATTCCTATCCACCGTACTAACCGCGGTTATTTTTTTAGCAGCTATAGTATCGCAATAACCGCTACCTGTCTGCTACTTCACCGCCTCGTTGTTCATCGCCCATCCACCGCAATCACAACGGTCTAGTTGAAGACCGTCCACAGCACCGTGGTGGCTTCCCTCACTATCTATTTGACCACTACCTCGGTGCCTCGCCGCTCACCATGATGGTTATCTTCATGTCTACCATGCTACCGCGGTCACTGGCTTGACTGCCAGTGGTACCACGGTAGCCATTCCACAAACCGCTAACTGTTCTCCCTTCAGTTACCACAATCACCGCAGTCTATGTCATTGTCGATGGCGATAACGCGGTGCCTATCTTTACCACTGACTTCACTGCTACTGCGCTACCGTGACCATTGTTATGACAGGCCACGGTGTCGTAGTGCCATCTGCTAACCATTAACTAACCGCTACTGCCAACTGTGTTCTCTTGCTCGCCCATTGACTATTTGTCATTGCTTATTAATCGTCCAGCACAACCACTGTGGTCTATGAGATGACCACCGACGGTATCGCGGTGGACCTCCTTCCGTGTCTGCCGAATGCTACTGCGGCCATCGCAGTCTATGGTTTAACCGCGTGTGGTACCACGGTAAGCACTTTATGCCTATCTTCTAATTGCTACCGCCATACTACGGTTAAATTTTGGGAGACCGCAGTAAGGTGGTAAACACATAGAAATGAAAATTTTAAGGGAGCGGTGAAGGTGTAAGGTGCATATGAATGGCATACATATTTATAGAGGAAAAATTAGTAAATGAATGAATGTAAATGGGCGAAAAACCTTATGGATTTTATGGAAAATTGTGGGAAAAACCTTAGGGTTTTAAATGGGAATTTCTGGGTTTTAACAGTGGCTCCATCTGGGGATGAATGATTGCGAGATCATTGCAAGAATCTAGAATATTTGTGGTAGAGCAGACCAAACTCATGGATAAAAGAAAGTGGAGATGAACATGATCCTAAACTACTGTACATGGAGAAAAGATCAAATAAGGGATTCCAGGATTGTCCATGTACTGGAAATTTCCTGTATCGTTTTCTTTCTATATTACTGTGCATGGGAAATTTTATGAGAAGTCTTCTCCAAGAGCTGTCCATGTATTGGCAACCCTTGATCTTCTGTGAATTTTAAGAGAAAAATTTCTTTAGAAATTGCCCATGTACAGGAAACTCCTGCCTTTTACCACTCATATTTTGTAAATAATATGAATCCTCTCCTTGCTTGCCAATAATAACAAAAGGTCCTAACCACAGTGCCTCAAATTTTCCATGTTTTCCCTTCTCTTGGCATCTGGCATTCCATATCAACACCAAATCATCCATTTCAAATTTTCTACTTCTTGCTTTTTTGTCAAACAAATATTTCATTTGTGCCTGCAATTTCATGTTCTAGTTTTGAGCTATTCTTCTTATTTCATCAAGTTTTGCAAGTTACTCCATTCTCTCCTCCATTGGTTCAGGAACATCTATATCCTCTTGAAGGATAAATTTGTATACTGGCAATAAATTATGCAGAGGCATCATAGCTTGCGTTCCATTTACTAATTCATATGGAGATTTCCTAATTTCCCTTTTGATGGTAATTCTATCTGCCCATACAACCAATCTTAACTTTGAATCCCAAGCTTTTTTGTTGTTACCTAACATCCTTTTTATAATTTTTAAAAGAATTTTGTTGCTAGATTCTGCTTGACCATTAGCTTGTGGATGGTATGGGGCGGAGTAAGAAACAATGATACCATATGTCTTGCAAAACTCTCTGAACTCATCGAACCTGAAACACATGCCATTATCTATAATCACTCTCAATGGTGTACCAAACCTAGTAATAATGTTATCCATCAGAAAGTTGATCACAACTTTACTCGTTGCCTGCTTGGTTGGGATTGCCTCTACCCATTTGGTGAAATAATCAGTGGCTACTAATATCCACCTATGTCCTCCACTTGACTTCTCTTGTATTTCTCCAATGAAATCAATCGCCCATTGGTGAAAGGGGCTTCAATCTGCATAGGTCTGAGCGGTAAAGCTCCCTCATACTTCATTTTCCCTGAGAATTTTTGGCATGCCTCACACTTCCTGACATATGAAAATGAATCATTTAAGATTTTTGGCCAGTAATATCCTACCCTGAGGATTTTATGTGCAGTTGTCTTTGCTGAATAATGTCCTCCACAGACTCCTTCATGCATTTCTTTCAGAACATGATCAACATGTGATTCATCCAAACATAACGGCAGCATACCATCCCTATTTTTCCAGAATAGATCTCCTTCTATAAATACATATTTTGAAGCCTGAAGTTTTAAAGTTATTTTCTGGTTATCACTGACTCCTTCTGGGCATTTTGTGTTTCTAAGGTAATACATGATGTCTATGTACCAGGATGTATGTTCAATACTTGCAATTGCATTTCCTTCTCCTTGTACATTGCAGATTTGGTTTGCCTCAATGTTTGTCTCTGTCATCAATTTGGCCAATCCTTGGCCTCTTACCAATCTAGTAATCTGTATTTCCATATCAAATTCCTAAATTTTGTTAATCCACTTGCACCTTTTCCCTATCACTTCCGATTATGTCAAAATGTCTTTGACTGCTACGTGAAGGACATATCCAATTACTTTGGCTCCAACAAGATACAACCTAAAAGCTTTTGTGGCTTTTACCAGTGCAAAGGCTTGTTTTTCCATTATGTCATATTTCAATTTTGATCCCTGTAAACATTTACTAAAGAAAGATATCAGTTGCTCATGACCATCCTCATTTTTCTGTAACATGACAACAACTATTGTATGTAGGGAAGCAAATGAAAATATCTGAAAAGGTTTCATGAAATCAGGAGATTTGAGGACAGGGGCTTCTTTAATGGCTCTTTTAATGGATACAAAGGCCTCTAATGCTTCTGAGGTCCATTCAATTTTTTGTCCTTTCTTTAACATTTTTGATATGGGTTTGACAATCTCAACAAAGTTAGATACAAACCTCCTAAAAAAATTAATCTATTCAAAGAATGACTGGATGGCTTTCACATTTTTAGGGATAGGAACTTTATCTATAGCCTCAACTCTCTCAGGGTCTATCCTAACTCCTCCTTTTGATACAATGTGTCCTAAGAGCTTCCCCTCTGTAACAACATAATGACACTTCTTAGGGTTCAAACTGATGCCATATTCTAAAGCTTTAATGAATATTTTTCAAGGTGCCCTATATGATCTTCAACCCTTTTTGAGTAAGCCGTGAGGTCATCTTGATACACCACCATTATAGCATTGATCAAATCAGCAAATGCTAAGTCCATAGCCCTTTGAAATTTTGCTCCTGCATTGGTGAGACCAAAAGGCATTCTCACATATACATATGTTCCCCATAGGGTTGTGAAAGCTTTTTTATACTGCTCACACTCCTTGACCTTAACCTAGTTATAACTAGAAAAACCATCCATCATAGACATCAATTCACATCTAGTTACCTTATGTAAAATGGCTTCCATGTTAGGTAGCGGGTAGTTATCTTTAAGAGATGCTACATTTAAATTTCTAAAATCTACACACAATCTTATATCTCCATTTTTCTTTCTAACAGGAACAAGGTTTGATACCCATGTTGAGTGCCTCACAGGTTTGATAATACCTCCATCTCTAAGCTTGGTCAATTCTTCCTGCATTTTTGGTTCCAGAGTGGGGTTAACGAGCCTTTGTTTCTGTCTAAAAGGTTTTGCATCTGCTTTTAATGGAATTTCATGCTGAAATAAATCCTCCCTATATGCCTTGAGGTCTTCATAAGACCATGCGAACACATGTTTATATTTCCTCAACAATGAAATCAGCATTCTTCAGACAGTAGGGCTTATCTTTTTTCCAATGTATACCTTCCTTGGTGATAGTTCGGTCCCCAAGTTTATTTCTTCAATATCTTCCCCTCTGACTGGGGTTTGATTCATAAGGGATCGATCACTTCCGTCGTATACTCTTTCCAAATCTACCAACCCCTTGGGAAGTTTATTAGTTTTGAGTTGCAGGACCTTCTTTCCAAACACTGTCTCTTCTCCATTTATTTCTTCTACAAAGGCATTGAAATCAATTTCTTGAGCCTCATACTAGTCTATACACTGAAGGAATTTTAAAAGGTCAGTGAAATTGTTGAAAACCTGCCAACTATATATGTTGTCAGGTACTGCAGGTCTTGTTTTGAATTCTACTTGGGAAACTCCTGCTAATGTAATATCATCTTGTTTTAATGCTACATTTGCCAAAAAATCTACCATTATGTTCTTTGATCTATTTACCCAATCAATGGAAAAGCATCGAATAATTCAATTGTATCCCAGACTTCATTTTTGTATTGTTTCAATCTTTTATTTCTTGCTACATATTTTGATCTGATCTGAGATACAACTAGTTCTGAATCTCCTAAAACCATTAAAGTTTTGATCTTGTGTTTAATAGCTAAATTTAGACCAGTCAGCAAAGCTTCATATTTTGCTACATTGTTTGTACATTCAAATGCTAACAAAAATGAATATTTATAAGTTGAACCATCAGGAGATATAAAAACTATACTAGCTCCATTACCCTCTTGGTTGCAAGCTCCATCAAAATACATTTCCATATTCCTTGTTGATTTTCAGAGATATTTTGATCAATTGGATCTTTGCTTTCCAACTCAGGCTGAGATAGTTCCACTCTAAAGCTTCCCATATCGACATCACAGAAACAATTCAGTGGTTCTTGAGGAGCATATTCAACAATTTGGTTCACTCTAGGCTCTCTATACAATTTTACCTCTTCCCCATTTACTAGTATGGTGGCATATGACAAGTCAAACTGTACATTGCCCCCTACTGCAGCAGTCCACTATCTTGATAGAAGCATCCCAAACTGGGGTGGTGTGTCAATTAAAATTATGTCAATAGTGTAAGAGGCTTGTGGGTAAGTTGCCAACCTGACTTCTACATTTTTCATGATTCCCACAACCGGGACAGGCCTGCTATCCATGGTGTAGCATTTACCTCCCTCCACATCTATCCATAAACCAAGTTGCTTCATTACCCTTACTGGCATGATATTCATAGAAGCACCTGAATCTATCATGAAATTTCTTACTAGTTTTCCGCTTATGAGTAAAGTGGTAAAAAATGGGTCAATTTGTGGTGTGTTCATTAGGTAGGCTTCTGGGATTTTTACTTCTTTCCTTTTATTGTTTATCTCTAAGACCTCTTTGTTCCCATGGCTTGTATTTTGATTTCCATTAGAAATTAATTGTATGGTGCTTTCCCTATATTCTTTGATTTTCATCATTTCAATTAAGGGCACAAACATTTCAATTGAGATAGAGCTTGTATAAAATCAAAGGATGTACCTTCAGCTTTGATTGCCCTTTTAGGTTCAGTGCATTCTCCTTTGTTTTCTTCCTTTTCTAGTTTTGATATTTGATCTGGATTTTTCTTTTCAATGGGATGTTTCTTGCTTTCCTCCTTAGGGGATCCCTTTTGTTCTCTACTGTCTGATTGTTTATTATCAGCCCCTTCTAATGTCTCATCTGATGCCTTTTTATTTTTTATGAATATCCCCCTTGGGACACCCTCATCTTTATTTATTGTTCTATTTCTCAAATGATATTTGCTTCTGGCATCCTCCACTGCTGCAATTCTCAATCTTTTAATCTCCTCTTCACTTGGTCTTCTTATATTGCATCTATTAGTCTGACTTGATGCAACAAGGAGATTTTTCTCATTGTCACTTGCTTCATGGTCAGAAAAAACATGTTGCTCTATCATGTGAATGTTGTATTTTTGGTAATCAACATTGTATTCATATCCCTCCTCCTCTGAAGATGCATACTCTTGCTCCAAAGGGTTAAGAGTGTGGAAAGTTAGGTAAACATTCTAGTCTTCATCACCATCATTTTCATGTGTATCTTTCTTCAGTATTGACTGAGCTGTTACACAATTTTATGGGGAATGTGGTGTATAACAGACTGAACACCATGGACTCTTATTTACCATATATGCTCGCTTTATTTTTAATGGATCCGGTGTTTCCTTATTCCTTGGCCTATCACCTACTAGCTTCCCATCCTTCCAATTGGTATTATAAGGCATGTCATGCAGCCTTGGTCTCTCATTCCTATATGTGTTCTCTTGCCTATTTGGGGGAACATATTGGGGAATTCTAGGATTTTCCCTTTTAGAAAACATCCCTGAAACTTTTCTGTTATTTTCTATAGTTAAGGCTATCTTTTGGGCCTCATCCAGATTCCTAGGACCTCTATTTCTTAATTCATATCCTGTCTTGGGGTCAAAGGCCTTCAAATAGATACTCAAGGCAACAGGGTCAGCCAATTTGGATGCCTGAGGTATTTTATTGTGTAATTTAACAAACCTTTGGTTAAAATCAAAGGCTGACTCATTATGATGTTTTTGAATTGTCACTAACTTATGTAATGCAAAATCTGATGCACACTGATTTCCATATTGTTGAAGAAACTGGTCATGAAATACTTGGATGGAATAGATGGATGTTGTTGGGAGACTATTAAACCAATCTCTAGCATCCTCGATCAGTGACATCATAAATAGTCTCATTTGTACATCCTCATACTGCATGTCCAAGTCTTGAATGATTGCTTTAAAATTTCTCAGATGTTCCTCAATCGTAACTGCATTACTTCCTATGAATTTAGGGACTAAGCTTCTCCAATTGTTGTCTAGTGGGTAAGGATATATCTGAAACCCGGCTAAATAAAATTGCTTAATCATAGTTGTGCATTGTGGGGGAGGATTTTGGTACTATTGCTGTTGGTAGAGTAGGTTATTATTTCCCACGTATTGATGGCCTTGTGGGGGTATATATTGCTGATAAGGAGGTGGCTGAATATTTCGGTGCTGTGGTGGAGCATTTGTGTTTCTATTATGATTCCTTGGTTGATTTCGGTGGGCTTATGTGGAATTTGATGGCTTCCTATTATTTTTCTTATGAGGAGGGGTATATTTGGGTGAATTAGCCATTGGTGTTTTGATCTGATCTTTGTGTAACTTCACCCTTCTCAATTCTTCCATAGCTTGAAGTTGTTTCTCATACTCCACCCTTAACCTTTTTGCATTTTTTTTCATATGCTCCCACTGTGGATCTTCTTCATCTTGTGCCATGAGTTCAAGGTTTTCCTCAAACGTTTCATCATACTCAAGTCCTTGTTCGCGTTCAAACTCTCTCCTCTTTCTAGCTTCAAATTCAGCCATGTGCTCAACAGGTTTCTCAGGGTCCTCTGGATAGGAGGGATTTCTCCTTCCTTCAGGAGTATGGATTTCTTTAGATGGGCTCTCTTGGTTTGCAAGTGTTTCATATGAATTGTGTGTTTCTAGTAACAACATTGATGCTTTGTTTTTTGTTGCTGTGTCCAATTCGTCAAACACTTTCTTGCTCTGATTATTTTTGTGATTTGACTTTCCTTTATTATCAGGACCGTCCCCCTCCTTGTACAAAGATCTCCTTCCTTGCATGTTGTGAGAGACTGTGATGGTATGAACTCTATGTTGATTCCTTTCTGACTTGTATCTTTATTGTATCAGTTTCAATGTTTTTATTCATTTAGAGTCGCCACCCACTTTTTCTAAAAGTGAGAAAATATTTTGTGGTTATCTTACCCAGTGGAGTCGATTTCTTTCAAATTTTACTTATGGTTTTCTATAATGAATTTATATGGAAAGGTTGTCTGCTACTAGACAATTCTTCTAGTTTTTCCCCAGCAGAGTCGCCAATTTGTTGGTTCTCAAAAACGCTGGTTGAAAGTACCACAAGAGGTTGCCACACTCTCACTATGTTTTTGGTCAACTGAAAAGGCCAACCGATATGGTTTATCCCTCTACTCTTAAGGATTTGCTAAACCTAGGCGGGTGCACCTATACAAGTGATTTAGATTTTGAATTACGTTTCTTACTTGATCTAACTATCCACAAATGGCAATTTAATAATGGAAAGATATGATCCTAATTTGGTATAACATGTATATGCAATATCAAGGTGTGAATCAATATGTTTAATTAAAGAGATGTCAAATGAAATGACTAGAACTAATGTAATCTAAATAGGGGAGACCAGTGCCTTGTTGGGTAAAACAGAGTCAAATGATAGCTTTAAATGAATGGTTTCTATCTGGCAGGGATTCTAATTATTTGGCATATGATATTTAGTCTATAACTTGTATAAACATGCAAGAATGTAATTATCAAACTCTTCTTAATGATCCAAATGATAATTTCCATATTACTATGAATGACCTGAAGGAATTAATCTTTTCTTTGAAAGAACCAACCAATCACATCACACAAATACAACAAATGTGTACTAATAAACTAAGAATATACTTGATATGTCAATTTAAATAATATAGAAACATCAACCTTGGAGACAATCTAATAATATTTCAATTAACTTCAACAAATAATTGATACCAAAATAGTGCCACAACATCAAATTCCTCCATTTGATCCTTCAAAATTTATACACACATCATAGTCTTCCTGAATGCCATCATTCTGAAAAATATGTTGCTTACAAAAATCTATCCTCTTCTAATCCTCCCTCCTTTTTTTTATCCTTTAGATTTTTACAAATATTTATACATTACATCTCAAGGGTCGTGACCCTTCAATTTTCTGGTTATGGCCATTTACAATCTTCATAGTTTAAATAAAATATTTAATTAATTGCCTTATCGGCAAATTAAATATTTTATACTATTGCTCTATCTTTGATTTTGCTTTACATATTTTCCCGCTCTTTGAATTTTACTCTATACATTTATCCCTCTTCACATTTAATTTCCTGAGGCTTCCCTTGTCTTTCACTGTCTTTACTGCTCTACCGTGGGTTTGAATTTTCCACCCGCGATTCCGCAGTGATTGGACTTTACTACTCCCTCGTCGTCTATTCCTATCCACCGCAGTCACTGCGGTTATTGTTTTAGTGGCTATGGTATCGCGGTAACCGCTACCCGTCCGCTACTTCACCACCTCACTGTTCATCACCCGTCCACCGCAATCATCGTGGTCTAGTCGGAGACCGTCCGCGGTGGCTTCCCTCACTGTCTGTTTGACCGCTAACTCAGTGCCTCGCCACTCACCATGACAGTTATCTTCGTGTCTACCATGCTACCACGGTCACTGGCTTGACTGTCAGTGGTACCGCGGTAGCCATTCCACAAACCGCTAACTGTTCTCCCTTCAATTACTGCAATCACCGCGGTCTATGTTATTGTCGATGGCGGTAACGCGATGCCTATCTTTACCACTGACTTCACTGCTACCACGCTACCACGGCCATTGTTATGACAGGCCGTGGTACCATGGTGCCATCTGCTAACCATTAAATAACCGCTATTGCCAACTGTCTTCTCTTGCTCACCCATTGAGTGTTTGCCATTGCTTATTAATCGTCCATCGCAACCACCGCGGTCTGTGAGATGACCACCAGCGGTATCGTGGTGGACCTCCTTCGATGTTCGTCGACCGCTACCGCGGCCACCACAGTCTATGGTTTAACCACATGCGGTACTGCAGGAAGCACTTTATGCCTGCCTACTAATTGCTACCGCCATACCACGGCTAAAATTTGGGAGACCACGGTAAGGCGGTAAACACATAGAAATGAAAATTTTAAGGGAGCGGTGAAGGTGTAATGTGCATATGAATGGCATAAATATTTATAAAGGAAAAATTAGTAAACGAATGAGTGTAAATGGGCAAAAAACCTTATGGATTTTATGGAAAATTGTGGGAAAAACCTTAGGGTTTTAAATGGGAATTTCTGGGTTTTAACAGTTCACAAGGCCTTCGACAACATATGCTAGATCGAGGGGATAAATTAGTCACTGGTCATGAATCTAAGGTAAGTTCTTTGCATGATATGATATAATAAAATTTCATATTTTTATTTCATTTCCATTGCAAAAAAAATGATATAGATATTAATCTAGACAAATACACCTAGAATTACAATAGTTTCTTTTTTGCATAGAGAAATGAAACAAGCAAAGCTAAAACTATGATTTGATATGCTATTTTAATGAGTTAAATTGTGTTGTATATAGGAAACCCAACATTCCAACTCATCAGGTAGTGAGCATGAAGAGGAGCTAGAGGAGCATGATTTGACTGTCATTCGTGAACCTCGGTAGGAAACAATCCTTGAATTTCAACAAGTGAATGAGGAGGGTGTTCAATGTGATGAAGAATTGACACCCACAATTAGAATAGTGCCTCGTATTACAATAGTGCCTCATAGAAAGAGGACATAAAGGAAGAGAGTTACCACTACCTTGACAAATTTATTGGTTGAGACTTACCATATTTGATCTGTTATTTAATTAGTAGTCCCATGGCTTATGAGAACTTAAGAAACTAAAATGATTGAACAAAGTATCTTGCCTAGTCTTTGTCAAAATCTTTAATGTGTAATTTTTTCCCATTTCTTTTCATGGTATTTTAACTCTTTCATGATACTGACAATTATGATTTCATGTTGTAACATTTTATGATTTTAACCCCTTACTGATTCATTTTATTTTGTGAATATTGCTGACATCAAATATGATTGATTAATGATTTTTTAGATAATTATCCATTGCTAATCTATTGTGGAAGATTAAATGCAGCCAGAGGGCAATCATTATTGAAATGTGGTGCAACTTCCTGGTTTTCTCTCTCAAATGTGGAGTATGGCTAATGACAGAAAGCCATGTAATGCTTGTTGAGGTTGTCCACTTCCTGGTTTTAAATCAGGTACTACTTCAAGATTGTAATGTTTATATTTTCAACCATTTCTTTTATGCTAGGAAAATTGTGAATATCATAAATAAATCCAATATTTCAACTCATCTTTTGTACATTTATTGCTTAACATGTACTAGTTATCAGACAATTCAAGGTGGTCATATAGTTTGCAGCACAATAATTTTTGAATCATTTCTAGCAAGTAGACAAGCAAACGCTCCTCAGGAAGCTTTGTAAATGCTCGATATCTTTTTGACAGAATTGTCAACTCACAGGTAGACATATCTTTTGGTTTTCAAACACATTCATTTGCCACTTTTTCTTATTATATAAACATTTATTCATTTCAGTAATATATGTTAAAAATAATTTTTTTATGCATCATGTGTATAGGCTATGCATATACATGCAGTGGGGGTCTACTTGTATGTTTGTGTTTTCATTGAAATGCAGGCCATGTGTTTTTATTGTTGAATATATGTGATAGTCTAAAGATCCATGTGGAAGTGAATTTTCAGGTATAGTTTTTTTGGAAGGTCATTTTACTCCCATGATTTGGGGAGACGATAACACCTATGAGAGGGTTTGGAAACTTGGCATCAGTTCTATCAAAGTATCAAGCCAACTCAAATTGACTTGTCCCTTAATATAGGTACTTATTTTCAACATCCAAGTTTAAGCTACATACAATTAACATGTATTAACCATAGGTCTTTTTTTCAATTGCATTTAAGCTGTTGGATTATGCTTGTACCAGTTTTGGAATATTTGGTAATGCTGTTTGGATGGAAATTTAATATTCATATACATTTCCTACCATTTTGCAGATATGTCTTCAACTTCTTTAATTGAGTCACTCCCTGTGATTGATTTTGTTGCAAAATAAATAAAAAAGGATGTGGTAACAAGGCCATTGTCTGACGCTGATCACATAAAGGTATTCTTCTTGTCCTTGAACCTGTTCATTAGTAGACTAGTTTTTTATTTCATGTTTGAAGGACTTTCCTGATGTCATTATTCTTTGCATAGCTTTAATGACATTATATAACTTTTGAATTATGGTATATTTTTTATTGGTTTGGGTTGTGTGAATTGAAATTGTACAATCAATTTCAATATTTATATCTATTCATATGCTAACTATATGTACCTCTACGTCCTAGAATAAGGCCTACAACCTCGACATTCTACTTGAAGCTTGTTCCATTTCTTTATAATAGATCGTAGTAATTTTATTTTCCAATTGTGTTAATTCTACTTCCTTAATAATATTGTGCAACTTACTGTTGTTATGATGGTATAGTTGCTATAACACAGGTGTTCAGGTCACCAAGGGCCTTCCTTGTTGGTTAGTTTGATTCTAAAGAAGATCTAATTGATGTTGTGTTTACATCTTCCTTCATACAAGGTTGTATGATTTATGTTTCTTAATTTTAATTATGTTTCTTAAATTTTCTAAGCTATTAGTAGTTGAGCTCATTTTATATAGTTTGATGACTTTCAGCCAAATACTATGTTTTAGTAAGATTTGTTTGATATTAAAGTAATGTTTCATTTCATATTTATGACAATAGCCTAATACTATAAAGGAGCAGATTGATACGCTAGAAATGATGAGTACATCCTAATGTGGGTTTTTTGAAAATGACTTCTTCTATTTATCTTATCTTCTTAATTTATTTACTTGACTTATTTTGCTAAACTTATGTCATTTACAGGGCTTCTAAAGAGGAATTTTGTTTAACTTGAAAACTTGAAGTTATGTAATCACTTTACTTTGTAGAATGAAGAATTTACATTCTTTTATTGAAATTCCATAGAGGCTGATGGGGCATTGGACAAAGCAAGAAAACATAAAAAACATCAACTTGAAGATACACTGAACCTTTTTCTGAAGAAGAGGAAGGTAATATGTTGTAACATGTTAGAGAAATATTTAAGTTGTTACAATTGCTTCATATTAAAGTTATATTTGATAATAGTTTACTTATTACCTCTTTATTTATTCGATAGTTGTTGCAAAGATTTTTTTATTTGCATTCACAAGACTCCACATTCTCTGTTCTTGTTACTGTTAGGCAAATGTCTAACTTGTGTATTGTCAAGGCCCCTACACCCACATTAAATTACATTATCTTAGTGATTCATTTTGTGGGTTCGTTAATTTTCTTTTTAAACACTTTTGGTTTCGAAGATTTAGATTGGAACTAATTTTTGTGATCTAAATCCACACATAGACTCTTTCTCTAACATGTTGTATGGTTCTGATTGTTTTCTATTTTTTATTGATTTGAAAGGGTTTTTGTAATGGAAAATATTTTATTGACCTGCACCAACATTCAAATAGCTTGCATCTCTTATTGTGTTGTGTGGGACAACCATTAGTTTTGAGGTATTTATTATGATCTTTGGGATGCGAGTTGTTGGGCATTGGCCTCATAGCCACCATTAGGCAAGTGCCAACTATGGTTACTCATGGCATTTTACCAAATCTGCCCTAGAGGTTTTTCCCGATTTTGGAGAAATTTAAACAAAGGTGTTGCCACCTATTCCCTTAGTCATGCATATAAAAAATGGGAGGCACCAAGATTAAGGGTGGTTATTTCCCTGATTGTGACCGACGAACACCCTACTTTTGTAAGATAGAATCTAATCATATTTAGAGTAGCATCTTTTTTTGGCTTATTAAATAGTTTTGAGTCCCGATGGAAGCTTTGAACCTAGAGTACAATTTTCCCCAAAGGAATATAGCATACAGTTATACCATATACAAAAGGGAATTGTACCTTGGTCCTCCTTTTGGTCATTATGTCTATTTGTTGTACAACTTGAATTGACATCTAAACATGTTTATGGAGAATTTGGTTTTGGATGCTCTTTGAAGAATCTTTTCAATTTTTTAAGTGATTCAGTATATTGGATTTTTCTTTTAAGGTTCATGTCTTGCTAGTCCTTGGATAAATCATGAAATATTGCTAGGCTATTTTATGTTTTTGTTTGCAAGAAGTATTCTTATTGTACTTGAGCAATTCAAAAGTTACATGGCTAGCATAAATTCTCTTTTTGTTTTTCTAATAACTTAGTATGATACTGTAAGGCTAGCATCATTGTGCTTTATTGTTTTTGTCAAAATTCAAGATATAAATGAGTCTTTTTAGTTTTTATGTTCCAAAGGTCACTACCTTTTTGAAGCAGATTATTGTTCACACAACTACACCATACAGTATGTGTAGATTTATTCTACATATTATCAGGATGAATGTAGACCATTTCATATGGTGTACGGTTGTGCCCAGCTAGACAATATATGTCAGCATAGAATCATTATCAAATTTTCTGGTTATTTGGATTTTTTATTTCTTCTATACTTTGGGCACGTCTCCAATCCTTGGTGATTTTATGTATGGTATGATTTCTTTGAATCAAAATGGATCTGTGTTCTACCTCTTCCAGAAGGGGCACTAGAACTAATTGCAGCAACATCATTTTGTGATGAATATCTCTTGTTTGCCTTCCATTCTACAAGTCATGCTGGTCTTGAAGGTAGCTATCGTCAACTTCTAGTATTGCTTGTGGGTCTCTGTATTATTTCAGCCATACTAGGAGCAGCCTTTCCCACCAGCTTTATGGTGGATTTTTTGAGTGGTATGGCAATTACAGCATAGGGTATATGGTTTCACCAGATTGCTTTTTTATTTTTGTTAAATTACTACTTTATCTAAAATAGTTGTAATGTTAAACATACCCATGGACACAATTTTTTCTTCTTATATTTGTTCACTCAATATTTAAATCTTATTTTTCCAACATTAAAATTTCAAACTTTTCTTCATTATTATATGCATTCCTCTTATAATTGAATTAAAAAAAAAATTGGCTTTGCATTTCCTTAATATGTTTTTGGTATGATTACCATTGATTCTTTTACACAAATTTTCTGCAGGAATATGAAGAAAAGATGTGTGAGAAAGGTGAAGAGCCAACAACATTCAGGTAAGCTCTAAATTGCATAGGGAATGAAAGATTTTGAAAATTTTCTATACAAATGTGTGGTTTAGTGTGTTGATATATCATCATTCATATAAAGGGTGAAAATATTTGCATCTTTTCCATTCATTATATGTTGACTTATGCTCATTTTAATTACTATTTAGTCATCTAGGTGCTCCACCAAGATGGATGTCAATAGCAGAAGAACAAAGGGTAAAACATCTAAAGCCAGAGGTAATGTTTAATTCACATTTTGATTTGTGGTTTTCAAAGGCTAATTCATGATACATCTTACCCACATAACAAGGAAAACTTGTCTTATCATATTTTTATAATGAAGTAAAAATCATTGGTCCTTTTGTTGTAGGATTCTATTTATTATCACCCCACTCTCAATCCTAGTGGAACACCTCCTTGAGGAAAAATCCCCATGTACAAGTCATCAATTGGTATGGCTCCATTAGTTTGAAGCTAAACTAAGAATATAATGTAAACCTTGCACTAGTTATTTTTAAATTCATTTTTTTTCATTTGATTTTTTCTATCTTTTCATTGATACATAAAATGTGAAGAAAAGGGCTTTAATCTTCAAGGTCCTTCGTTTTATGTATATTACAATTCTGGTTGACACACATGTACCACTTGGTGCACTATGCGTGGTGTGATTTCACATGTCAATTGTGTATTGTTTACAGGTCCAAGAATTCCATTGATAAGTTCATCAAGTAGTCATGCTTCAACATTCAAGTGTAATTTTGAGTGAGAACCATCATTGCTAGTGCCCCCACCACCACCACTATTGGTTTTTGGTGAAGTCATCTGGAGCTACAAAACCATCGTATGTAAAGTCAACAACAACCACTATTGTTAAACTTTCTTTGGCTCAACATACACCCGAGCTAACTACAATGGTAATTAATATTTCTCCAAACATGGCTCATTTGTTTCTATATTTTTAGGAGATTTTTAACTCACAAGTTGTCCTTCAATGTTTTTGTTTTTTATTTTTTTATAAAAAAAAATTCTTATCTTTTTTATGATCCAAAGTTCCATGAAATTGAATTTATGCTCATTGTTTACTTGAAAATAAAACTTGTAAGCAACTTGTTTGACTTTTAAGTTAATTGTACTTGTTATCTACTAGGTTCCAGCCTATGTTCCTTTAAGGAGAGGAAGCACTCAAAAGGTGAAACCTAATCCCATTGTTGCAGCCAGTTCTTTGGGCCCTGTATCTATAGTGAAGCCAGATCTTGTTCAACTGGTACCTAAACCACACAACATTGATGTCTCTTACGTAGCCTTCTTAGAGGACATGAAAGCCCTTGGTGCACTTAGAATTTTGTAAATTCAGCTAACAGGATAATGTACATGATAGCCCCTATAGAAATATATAAGGGGACATCAAATGATCCTATTTAGGGGAATTCAATTGATACTATTTTATTTTTCTGGCTTAGCCATAATTCAGCTACAAATGCAACCATTGTACATAGACATTTTATTACAGCCAAATGAATTATTGCTCATGGAAAGTGTATGCTTGATTTCTTGGGAGCTTTTATCTTTTCAAACACTTCCTCACTTCATATTTTGATTCTCGTGTACTTTATTCTGCACATTTTATAGCAAAATCATTATGTTGACTTTTTATTGCAGCCTTCTATTTTTTTATGCTAAGATTGCTCGAAAATGACATCATCGAAATCAACACAAAACGATAACGTGTAATTCAAATATTTCGTCAACTTCAAAATATGACACTAGTTTCCCTTCTATTTCATCTTTTAAAAGTCTACTTTCTCTAAAGTTTCTTGTACAAAACTTATGTCAAAGCAATTTTGCCAATAATGGGCACTCATACTTTGGAGGTTATGACTCCATTAACTTCATCAGTAAATAGATAGTCACTTCACAAATTTAATAGAATGAATGAGAAAGAGAGATTATAATACACCAATTGAAAATTGCACTAAAAAAATATTTAAAATAAATTGTTTATTTTTTTTATACATTTTTTCATAGTCTCTTTAGAGACAATAGTTGGGATTAAAGACATTTGTCTTTATAGAGACAAAAGAGAAATTGTCTCTATAGAGACAAAAATAACTATGTTTCATATTGTCTTTAGAGAGACGATTTTTAAGACAAAAACTTGAGACATCCGCTTAAATTCACTCAACAATTGTCTCAAAAAATGTCGTAAACGCCCCTATATGTAGTAGTGCCATTACTACCACATGTCTGAACTTGTCACTGTCACCATTATCTCTGTCAATCCACAATCTGCACTCAAAAACTAACTAAAAATATTCATCATCACATGACACATATGTGTTGTATTCATCACATTAAACATGTTTATATTGAAAATAGCATTCCTTGCTCTTCATATTATTGCCATGCTCCATAAAAACACCTTCCAACTGAACTAGAAACTAAAAGTATTCATACTCCTCCAAGTAATTTGCATCATGATACTCAACCATGTTTGCAACATTTCTATCAAATTTGAAACATTCATAGGCACTACCCTCAAGGAGCTCATCAATGTATTGCTCTATTTTCTCAAGACCATACTCTAATCCTATGCCAGTTGCATCATCAGAATCCTCAGCAAAAAGTGGATTATCTCTACACCAATAAGGATCACCATTTTTATCAATTGATGAAGATGGAGGCTCATCAAATAAGAGTTTTTCCATTACATTAATTGATTTCATAAAATCCTCATCCTCCTCGGTATGAACGTCAAAATCCTTCATATCATCACTATATTGTGAAACACCAAAATTAGTGTCCTCTTCATTGGCATAATCGCAGTTAGCCCTAAACTCATAGCAACCAATACCATCTTTCATTTCATCCTCTGATTGTTCAATACACATATCTGAAATTTTTGTCATATCCACATGGTCTGAGATAGCATGGTTAGAAGGCTCTTCAAGCTCTGTAGCACTATCAACCAAAAAAGGTAGCATCCTATTACTCAGATTCTCATCATTATTAGCATATTTCTCATTTGTAGTAAATGATTCTCTCTTCTTCATGAGGACAATCACAATCAACAAAGAATTGTCCATACTCAATGCCATCATCATTACTACAACAAGAGGACTCATCAATATTGCAACTATGTTCAGAATTTTCAGACTAAATGCTTAGTCTTATGTCATCTATAAGACTACAAGTATTGGAATCTTAAAAAGAATCAAAACTACACATTTCACCAGTTTCACTAATGCATGCATTCTCAAACCTTTTCTCTACTCTCTTCTTCTTCATGTGATATCTCACTATTTGACTCATATGGAGCAACACAATCATTATCATCATGGGTTGACAACATAATAGCTCCTTGATGGTCATCTCTAATCTTTTCAAAAAGAGAAAAGTATTCACACACTTGGTCAAGCCTAACAGGCTTCAACTCCTTCGACAAAGCACTCAAACCTGGTTCACTAGATTCATAAAATAAATCAATGAACACTAAACTTTCAAGTTCGTGACATTCAGGAATTGGAGCCAGAGTATCCATAAATCTTGCATAGAGATCATATGTTGATTCTCCTTTGTGTTTCCTTATGCAAGAGAGGGCTTGAACAAAGACCGTATGATCACAAATGCATGCAACTTCTTGACAATATGTTTGGAGCTCTATGTGATCAACATTAGGGAATGATGTGTAAGCTGAAATAGTAGTTATGTAAGTGTTCTGACCTTTATTTTCAATTTCTGACCTACATCTTTCATCAACATTTGGAGTCTCAGGGCATCAAACACTTGTATTCAAATAACTCCTTTGCATTCCATATTTCAAGTTGTTTTCAATGTTCATGGCCATCCCATATGCCAGATGTAGGATTTTAGGATCCTTATCTCTCAACAATAGCTCATCTCATTACCAAAAGCTCCCAAATAAACAACTAAACATACTACATCACTTAGTCTCAAATAATCAGGAATATCCCTCAATGCTTTAGCAAATCTTTGGTTAAATGTTGGGAAAAGCTCGTCCTCTTCTTTCTGAATGCTCGTAAACTTATTGAGAAAAGAACTAGCACTAATTCTTTCACCAAATTTCTCCATGAACACTTTCATAAAATCACTCCAAGAACAAATAGAGCATGCTAGTAAATCAGAGAACCTATCTCTTGAATCTCCTTTTAGAGATTGAACAAATATTCGGGTATGTGCAGGCTTTTGATGGACCAAAAAGTGGCAATGAGAAAAAATCACATTTTGAATCGGTTCAAAAATGAGGAAATGGCCTAGTTGACTTTTCTAGGTTTGAGTGTTAGTACTTCTACCCGAACCAAAAACCAACGGTAGTTTCCACAAATCGGATATTCGATTTGTGGAAGCTGTATATAAAAAAACAACCGACTCTTTAATTTCATTTCTCACATTTTGACGCGGGCGCAAGAGGTGAAATCCAAATCCGATATCCAATTTGAAAGGTATGTATTTTTTTTTTTCGATCTTGTAATCGATTTTTCAATAGATTTTGTTAAGTTTAAGTAGGTTTTATGAAAAAAAATTCAAAAATACGGTTTTGTATTGATTTTTTTTAAAAACTAGAGTTTACATTTTTTTTTATTAAAACTTAATGTTTTGAAATGGATCTTGATTAAAAATTAGTGTTGTTGATGTATTTTTATCAAAAATAAGAGTTTGTTATTGATTTTTGTGAAAAAGTATGGTTTTTTTTGGATTTTTATTAAAAACTAAGGTTTTTTTACAATAATTTCATTTATATTGTGTAATTTCAATTAGTTTAATTAGTTTTTAACTTTAATCAGGTATTATGGCTGCGAATGTAAATCCACAAATGCCAAATGCTCCACCACCTCCGCAGCCACCAATTGAAGACTTAATTGGTGAAAAATTGGGGCAATTGAGGGGCATTTGTGAAATTTATTAGACAATGCCTCGATTAAGAGATATGACAAACACATTGAAAGAAATAATTAAAAATATAGAAACCCTCTCCACCCAAAATAATTCGTTTTATTCGTGATGAGAAGACATGAGGGAGTATTATCGATGTGGATTGTCTTACGATGATGTGAAAGATATCCAAATAACCAAAGCCCAAATAGCCTCTTTATTCATTGACCCCCGCACCGGTTTTCCAGTGAATGTTAATAGAACAAAATTTTCCATAAAATGGTGCATACATAGGGACATTGTAGCTAACTTTTGGGATCGTTGGTGTATAGTTTTTGATAAACCACCGAACAATAATTCCGACATACCATTTTACTTTATTAAAAAATTATATGTTGAGTTTGTGTTAGGGCATCATGTCAATTATTTTGACATTAAACCCTTCCAGGGCGTCGATGGAGGTATGCCCCAAGATAGACCAGGGGCAGTAAGAGTAGTCCTGCGCCCAAATGTTCCCCTTCCTCCCCTTCCTCCGCCACCTCCAATATATCACCTAGAGATTATCGAGGATGCATCCACACAGACTATTCAGGCTATTCACTCTTTGAGTGGTCATTTGGTTTTGCATGCTTCTACAGTAGCTCAACCACATTTTGGTAATGTTGGTGAAAGCTCAAGTGTTGTTGCATCATCCTCCTCAGGTCCACATATTTGTGTGCCACATGCTTGCACTATGTGCCGCCAGATATGTTTGGGTCTTTCTGTACAACCCACCGAGCATCCCTTGGACACTTCTGATTATGACCTCCATGATGTAGACATTATAGATCAGTCGCAGGGGAGTGGAGCGCACCCTACAGAGTCCTCTCCTGCTAGAGAGGGAGATGTTGGAATAGTGACACAGGTAAGATTTAAGTTGTAATTTCATAACTTACATTTTTTTTTAAATGAATATTAATAAGAGATAGTATCAAGTACTAATATTTATTTACATGGTCTATTTAATAGTTGATGTCTGAGGAGGAGCTCACACGAGTGACTGATAGCACCCTTAGGGCCATTTCATTTGGCTTGGACACACACGCAGTATATATTTTTGCACTCACTCGTTTACATTTTATATTATATACTTTCTTGTCATTAATGAAATTATATAATAGCTTATATGTTTATCTTGTTTTCCTCCTGTAGGAAATACCCAGTGTGAGTGAGGTGTAGCCTCGTTTAGACTATGGAGGCACAAATCTAGATAAGGGGAAGGTAATTGAACTCAAATTGGATTGAATTAAGATTTTTAAGATCTATATTGATTATACATACGTCGACATAGATTGGTAGTTTCATATATACTTGTCAATTTTATATATAGGCAACTATGAGCTTTACAGATATGTTGACAAGGGACACACCGCCTAAAGGTGTAGTTATTGGAACACCTCAAAGAGTAGGTGTTGAAACCCATCAAAGAGGAGGTGTCAAAACACCTGAAAAAGATAAAGAAAAATATCAACCTAAAGAGGTACATGTGCTTATTTTATTTTGTGTTTGGTAAATAAGTTCTTATTACCAATAATCATATGCTAACTTGGATCAATTTTATGTTTTTGTTCACATATATAGATTGGCATTTCAAAAGTTGATTTGGTATATTCTAGGACTCCTGACCCTTTGAAGAGACGTATATTTCAGGTAATCAAGATTTCAATTTTAGAGTTCAATTAAAATTCAATGTATATTGATTTTGATGTTAATTATTCGATTTTAAATTATATAGTATAACGAATCTCAATTGTGGATTGAATTTTTCTTGTGCAGCTACCTTCAGAGCCAACGAGTGCTTCAAAGAGGCTCCATTTTGATGATCCACCAGTAGCTTAGGATGAGATAGACATTTTGGCATGTAAATTTTGAATACATATTGAGATGGCATATGCCACATTTTGTAGAACTTTGTTTGAGTTGGCGTCGATGCCATTTTTGTATATGGACATACACTTGATTATTGGATAATTTGATATATAGAAGTTGACAATCGAAATTTAATTTGTTCTTTATGTGCATGATTAAACTCTTTGAAAATTTTATCTTGAGCAATGGTTAAATATCAATGTACAATAGCTTAAAATTGAATGGTTATATTATGTAGTTTATATTTATATCTCTTATTACATTGCATTACACATCTTTCAAACTCAAATCATTAATTCACATTGCATAACTAACAACTAGATGTTCATAGATGAAAAAATTTTCAATTACAATATAGTTCTAACAAAGTCAACCTAAGCAGTTATACAATTACTTCACATTGCATAACTAAAAACTATGAGCAGTTGTCAATTGCATTTGTTTGTCATTGAATTCTATGAGACCACATTTCTTTGAAGTTTTTTTTCAAATAGTCCACTGCCTTGTCTATGCTACCACATTTTTCATACATGATAGCGACCACATTAATTTTTAATAAATTAAATGATAGCCTATGGCTACTTAATTTATACTCATTTTATTTAAATGGATGAGGCCGACTGATAGGGTATATGGTGCAGGAGAACCTAGGAAGCACTAGGCAATTTGAGAGCCTAGAATGAAGTTTTGTGTTTTTGATACTTTAAAGGTCATGTTGACCATTGGAATTGAGTGAGAGACTTAATAAAATTCCTTGGTCAGGAGCTATCAGTAGTGGAAAAGTTTATGAGTTTAGACACTCACTTTTGTTAGTTTCTAGGAAATTGGCAAAAGTGGCAAAATGGGACATTTTGCACCTTTTTCCACTTGGTAACTAACTTGTCCGACCAAAGGGAGGCATAACTACTTTGGGGAACCTATATAAGGAAGGCTTCGACCCGTGAGCAGGGTTGGAAGGCATTGAGAACTTTTGTAATTTGAAATTTGATGAATGCTAAGAGTGAACAGTGAGAACAACAAGGAAAATTATGTGTTTGCTTGAATTTTATGTGATCAAGAGCAATCATGGCTCTGTATTTGTTGTAGTTTGAAGTATTTGTTATGTTCTAAGCTTTGGTGGTAGTATTTAGAGTGTGTGTTCATTTTGCAGGTGTGTGTAGTAGTTGTTTTGTTTCCTTTTGAGTTGCTGATCTAATTGGCAACCGAGCAAGAATGGGGTTTTAGTTCTCTTTCCCATTGTACCTGGTGTACGATATTTTGGGGAATGAGGCTAGACTCCATGGTTGTAATTATAGTAGTTTTAGGAGTAGATAATAGTTCAGGAAGCATGAAGACAGTCTACTCCTAGGCAAGCTTGACAGTGCCCGGCTAGGAGAGATAGGGAGAAAAAGGCACTTAACGTGCATGGGTGGAAAAATCCAGGAAAAACACGGTGTGGGAAGGGCAGGTGAATGCCTTTCCAAGGCTTACCAATAAGGAGGAAGCCCCATCAACTTGTTTGATGTGAGAAAACTCTTGACAGTTTGCAAAATACAATGAAAAGACCTAAAAAGGCCCAAATCCTTGGTTAGTTCTAGTTTATGGAGTTGTATGGACAGTGGGAACCTAAGGCACCAAAAATATTTGAGAGGTGGGCTAAGGTCTCAGGACCCTCAAGGAAAGATTGATTTCTCTTTGGAGAATTTTGGAATGAAAGCCAATTTTCTTGGAGTTGGATGCTTAATTGGAACTCTTGGGCTAGTAGCCTAAAAATCCTAATTGAGGGTTTGGAAGTAGTGAATGATAAATGGAGTATGGGGAATTGTCAAGAACCCTAGGGAGATGAGTAGAAGCCCTTGGAAACATATCATCACCCCTGCAAAATTGAATTGAGTTAATGGAGAGAATTAGTCTTTAGGGAAGATTGAAGGCTAAGGGAAGAATAAGAGGTAGTGCACCAAGTAAGTTGATTTGACATGATAGTAGGGTTGGCCAGAAAAACCAGGGGCACCTAGACATGATGAAGGTCTTATAGGTTCAGATGGTGAAGAAAGACACCAAGGAGATCTTGCAAACAAGGATCCAGAGCATGGAACAGTGAGTGTTCCATCCAACCCTACCCTATTAGTTGGATGGAACAATCACTATTCCATGCTCTAGGTCTTGCTCACTATTCCATAATCTACCCTAAAGACTAATATTCTCCAAGAACTAAATCCATTAATCTACCCTTAATCAGTAAAATGAGTTCCAAAACTCATTAAGCCTTTCCACTCCTTATCCTTCTGATCACTCCTGATCAAGACATGTTCCTAAGACTCTAACTCTATCTCAATGGTAAAAAGAAATGAACTAACTACAAAAGAATGCTTGAACTGAAGAAACTAGCTACCTACTATTCCACACAATTCTTGGAAGACAATTGCACTACATTCTACACAATTCACAGTGTCAGGATCACTCCATTAACACACAATTCAAAGCAAAAACCAAAAAAATTACACAAATTTATCACTGTCTTCTCTTGTATTCAAGGGGAGTCAAGGTTGGTTGCAATAGGTATTCCACTCAATCCTCGAAGAAGGAATCAAAAGGAGGAAAGAAAAGATGCTTCAAGAGGAATGGAGATAAATGGTCAGATGGTGCTCCTGCATTAAAAAAAATGTGGGACCTCTATCATGTTTACTGGGATACGATTTGGTCAAAGTCAGTCAACTTTCATTCTCGAACTCGTACGACCCAATAGACTATTCCAACACATCCAGATGGGTACGTTTACGCTAGGTATGGTTCTCTCTTGCGCCCAAATACGTCGAATCGCTCCGAGCTGCATTGGAGCGACGTTTTCCCTTAAGAGTCCAAAGTGCTAAAAGGCAGCAAACTTTGACGGACTATTTCTCAGAAACCGTGATGCTTAAAGACTCTTTGTCTAAGGATACGGGATCATGTTGAGACCATCTACAATAACCTCTCTCGATTTTTGCTATCTCGAAGGCGTTTTCCCGTGGTGATGAGTTTTCAGTTGAGGGAAAAGTTGTCAAATGCAAGCAGTGTAAAGTTGCAAAGTGGTGCAACTTTCATTCTCGAACTTGTACGACCCAATGGACTATTCCAACATGTATAGATGGGTATGTTTACGCAAGGTATGGTTCTCTCTTGCACCCAAATACGTCGAATCGCTCCGAGCTGCATCGGAGCGACGTTTTCCCTTAAGAGTCCAAAGTGCTAAAAGGCAGCAAACTTTGACGGACTATTTCTGAGAATTTGTGATGCTTATAGACTCTTCATTTGAGTATATGGGATTGTGTTGAGACCATCTACAATAACCTCTCTCGGTTTTTGCTATCTCGAAGGCGTTTTCCCGTGGTGATGAGTTTTCAGTTGAGGGAAAAGTTGTCAAATGCAAGAAGTGTAAAGTTGCAAAATGGTGCAACTTTCATTCTCGAACTCGTACGACCCAACGGACTGTTCCAACACGTCTGTATGGGTACATTTACACTAGGTATGGTTCTCTCTTGCACCCAAATACGTCGAATCGCTCCGAGTTGCATCGGAGCTGTGTTTTCCCTTAAGAGTCCAAAGTGCTAATGTCAATGAAATGTGGGGGCAGAAATATTTAAGGTTGGATCAAGATTCTGCAAGTCCTAGCTCTTGCCCAATCAACTTGAATCAATTATATGGAAAATGAAATTCACAATGAACTTTTTACTTTTTTGTTTTTCGAAAAAGTGGCAAGCCACTGTAATTTTTTATATATAAATAGGAGATATTACAAAACGTGGTTCAAACGAGCATACCGACAGGAAAGAACCAGGAAGAAAACCTTCGATTGTAGCTCGATTAAGTACAATGGCAGACATTTGAACCGTATTTCAAAAAAATCACAATATATAGATTATGCCTATACACAGTTATGACCTTTTTACATTGTTTCACATTTCAAAATTCAATTTTTACAAAATTTGCCTTTTTGAGGCATTCAAGGCACAATCTTCCACAAGAGTAGTATGTTGTCATTTTTGAGTGACAAGCACCTGTACAAACCATCAAGGTAGAAGTTAAACTACATACAATAGAAAATATGCTTGGAATAACCAATCAATATTATTGTAATTTGTCACATACCTCTCTAAAAGGATTAGAGTTGCCTATTGTTGCAGTGGGTCCATGAGCAATCGTGCCAGGAATATCGCAAAATTTGTCAAATGATAAATCTATATTGTAACAACAAAAAATATGCTTAGACTAACAAATCCATATTAATCTAAACATACTGAGTGATGATGAATTGGTAATGCAAACTATAAAAGATGCTTTGAATAACCAATCTATATTAAAGTAATATGTCGCATACCTCTTTGAAAGGATCAGAGTTGGCTATTGTTGCAGCAGGTCCATGATCAATTGTGCCAAGAATATTGCAAAATTTGTCAAATGATATATCTATATTGTCACAACAAAAAAGAGGCTTAAGCATTGTACTTTCGATTCTTGAATATGCTATTCAAGTGTGCCTGAAGGGTCATCTCTTTGCTTAAGAGTATCCAATATTGCTTCATGATCAACATTACTAAGTGTCCATAGTTGTTTTGTCTCTGGTTTGGCATGATGCTTCAACAACTTAACATTTGTTGCTATAACAAGGTGTGAATACATGAGAATGGTTTTGTGTTTCTCGTAGTCTTCAAATGTAGGTATGCCATTCTTTCTAATCATGTATGTTCACAACCAAGTTCCTGCAACCACAAATAAACCTGTAGTATACACAAACCCATCATCATCTTCCATCGATTGTTTAGTTTGTGCTTTACTCGCACACATCGAGCCAACCAATATTCTAATCTCTCTTCATTCCCCTACGGTGCAACAACTGCAAAAACATGTCCTGGATGTAGTAGATCTGAAAGCCAGTCGTAATCAAGTGAACTTTCCATTGTGTAATTTGTCATGGATATAGTTTGAGATAAAGGAGTTAGATACTATGGTACCCATGTATCCACCCACTCACTTGACTCGCATTGATCCCACTCGCACTGAATACAACTCTAACAAAAACAAGCCAACTGTCATGTCCAAATGGTCCATGTGCTTGCATCTGAGATTTGAAACGAATGCATCTTTGAAGAATCTTTGATTGTATGACAATCCAATCTGCCTCCCATTGTACCCTCCTCAACCAACCAAAAGAATCTGTGCACTGTTGAATCAAGTGTCCCTCCCTGTGACAATGCTGAACTACACCAATCAACAATAGAACATGCATCACTGAATTTTTCTCATGAAATCTTCAATTTCTCCTTAACTAGAGCTCTTTTTACACATGCACCTACTCCATCATGCTCCCCTTTCCCATGCCCAGCTTCAAAAAAACTCCAAATATTAGGTACACCCCTCTCTACATGCATTCTACTCAACCAATAAAACATATGAGCATTCTTGAATTGACCTATACAGTTATCTGACCAAATGAGATGTCAGCCCAGTGCTATATCATGCTCTTGCAAGAACTCAAAAAAATTCTCGAAACAATGTTGGACATACTCGGACGAGTGAGATCTATCATCACTCATATAAAAGTGATACTCTTTGATTATCTTTTGATCCTCCTTTGTACTATCAAGTGTATGTCTAAACGTTATGTGGACAAAAATAGCAATCTAAATGGAATTGTAATACTGAGATTGTACCTCATTTTGTGGTTGCAATGTGTAGTTTTCAGCAAAATCAACCACTGATATAATAGTGCCAATCGGAAAAGAGTCCTTACATATCTTGAATTGTTGATCCAACCACTGAGACCTATGACTATGCCTTGCATATTTGTAGAAAAGATTGTCCTTAAAATCTGAAATAAAATCAGCAACACTGCATTCTTTTGTAACCAACTTGCATCTAGAACCTTCACCTCCACTCTGCAAAGTATATTTGACTATCTCATATCTCTTTTTCTCAACAAGATTCTTTCCAAATTCATGTTCCGAACCCTCATGAAAACATTGAACAAACTTTGACAAGCCACCACATTGTGAGCACTTCACATTTAAACAATCATTTCTATAGAAAAAGGAACCATCATCCCTAGAACATAAAAATAGATCTAGCAAGTCCCTTGATGATTTCAGAAGATGCATTGCACCACACTCCTGCAACATTTCATTAGTATGCAAATTAGAACGGATATAGCATAATAATTCATGGTACATTGAAAACTCCACATGGTATTTGCAACAACAAGTATTACGAATATTAAGAGGCACACAATAGAATGGCTTCAAACCTTCAAAAGTTCTTTACAAGATTTCCATATTTGGATGTGTTTGATTAAATTTGTTGAACAACATTGTTTGGCTTGATTCCAAGAAATGTTTAGGAAGCGGTGTACGGTCTCGACTGCCAATTCTTAACTTTAAAACATCCTTTGCATTCGGTGATACTCTAGAGTTATCATGCCAAAATTGTTGAATTGCCTGCTTTACATTATCGGTTAGCTTCTTATCAACACGTGTAAGCCTTCCGGCAAAAGCCCATGTATCATTTTGAAGAGGATCATCTATTCTTTCTCTTCTTGCAAGTGCTCTATCCAAAGTTTTACAATTTAAGTCAAAATCAATACAAGTTTGTCTCATAAAGCGAGCCTTTTTCAATTGATGGCTTACTAGGGCGGTGGTAATGACTCTCCGAGCAACTCTCTTATCTTTTTCCTTGTTATTTTTTCCAATAGACTTGAGAGCATCAAAAAGATTTTTGACAATAATAGAATTTTTTTCGACCCTCTTGTTCAGACAAATCTTCAATTTGGCTAGCAAAGGTCTCATCTTTTGCATCTTTAGCAATTGTACAAAAAGTTGGCATTGCTCGATCAATGTCTTATCGCTAAAATATTGGTTGATAAGTATTCTAGCCCACAACCGAATAGTTCATGTTGACCTCTTGCCTTCAAAATTGTTTATAATGTTATCATCAATTTCAACTAACCATTTAGGGGTCCTTGAAGGTATTGAATTTGGAATACCTCTTTCTTCCACACAAGGTTCTTCATTTCTCATGTAATCTGGTGAAACATAATTTACACTTGCTTCAATATTATGTTCAACATCTTCATTTCCAACATTTTCAATATCAATTTGAACAATTTCATTCCCAATTTCAATATCATGTTCAACATCTTCAATTCCAACATTTTCATTATCAATTTCAAAATTTTCATTCCCAATTTCAATATCATGTTCAACATCTTAAATTCCAACATTTTCATTATCAATTTCAAAATTTTCATTCCCAATTTCAATATAATGTTCAACATCTTCAATTCCAACAATTTCACCTTGAAAATTTTCAATATCAATTTGAACATTTTCATTCCCAATTTCAATATCATGTTCTACATTTTCACCATGAACATATTCAATTTCCTCTTCACTTGAAAGACCATAGGGCTCAAGTTCACCAATATTTAACATAGCTTGTCTTTTCTTTCTATGACCTTCTCTATCTCTTTGTCTATATCCTTCAATTTGTTCTTTTGCCAGCTTTCTCTTACGCTTTTGCTTCCGACGACTGCTGCTCCCCATTATACCAAATAAAACATGCTAAAAAATCATTATGTATGACAAATTTGAGTACAAGAATCTCCTAAAAGTTTATCTTTGTCTCTTCCTATCTGAAACCGTGCATTTGTCGCCTGCAAAGTGTTGCAAACAGAATGCAGGGTTCGTTGGAATGCACAAAAACGACCCACATGGGGTTTTTCTATGGCCCACAAATCGGATATCCGATTTGTAAAACATGTTTTGCAACGGTAAGATTTAACCTCTGCACAATGGAGTTTCACAAATCGGATATCCAATTTGTAGTCACATAGACCAAAGGGAGAGGGGGAGAGTGAGAGGGAGAGTGAGAGAGGGAGAGGGAGAGGGGGAGAGGGGGAGGGAGAGAGAGGGAGAGAGGGAGAGAGGGAGATGGAGATAAAGGGAGGGAGAGTAGGAGAGTAAGAGAGTGTGAGGGAAAGTGGGAGAGGGAGAGAGGGAGAGGGAGAGGGGGAGATAGAAGGAGAGGGAGTGAGAAGAAGAGGGGAGAGTGAGAGAGAGAGAGGGAGAGTAGGTGGGGAGGGAGAGGGAGAGTGGGAGAGAGAGAGAGGGTTTAGAGTTAATGGAGAGATGGAGAGGGAGAGAGGGAGAGATAGAAGGAGAGGGAGTGAGAAGGAGAGGGGAGAGAGAGAGAGAGAGAGAGAGAGGGTGATTGAGTGAGAGACTTGAGAGAGATAGAGGTGGAGAGAGCGAGAGGGAAAGAGATAATATTTAAATATTTTATAAATTGGTAATATATATATTTAATTATTTATGGATTAACTAGAATATTGAAATAATATTTAAATATTATACATTTAATAATATATTGTATATTAAATACATAATTCGGTAAGAGATTACCATAAATTGTATATTAAATATATTACATTATAAACTTTATTGGATATTATATATATTAAATTATAAACTTAATTGCATTTTTAAATAATATATTAAAGATTGTATAAATTGTTTTAAAACTGATCTAAAAGATATCATATCAAATCCGATATCGGATTCAAAATATCCGGATATCCGATATTCTGACACAAAATTAATGCCTTGGTATTAGGCTCGGGATTTGGTTCGGACCTGCCAATCCTAAAAGTCAACACGTAAAACGTGTTTAAGAACTTACCTTGTTTTTCCAGACTTCGCCCATGTGGCTGACGACTTTTATTTTACCTAAAATTGATAAAACGAAAAGGGTTTGTAAAGGAGCTTCTCAGCTTTCTACCAGTATAAATTATATTTTTTTAGAATCTAATAAATAATAATTATTTATTTTTTATTAGAATTATGACTAAAGTCCTGATTGATAGTATGATAGAAAAACATCTATAACTTTCAAACGGTATCACATTTTTTGAATCCAAAACATGCGTCACATTCTATGCTTCGCATACTATAGGATTAAAAAAAAAAAAATGAATTCCATTAAGTTTTGACCAAGTTAAGGTGGTCAGACATACGAGTTTTAATATTTTTAAAAAGTTGTAATAACAAATTCATAATTAATTATTTATTTGAAAAAAATTACAAAAAAATATGCATCACATCCGGAAATGAGTCCTCTACTTATATCTAAAATTTTATAAAAAAATATTATGATTTTATTATGGTTAGGGTGGTCAGACAGACACCTACTTTTTATTTTTTCCCTGAAATTTTAGTACTACTGCATTGAAATTTCAAATTTTCACCAAATAGATTTTTTTTTTACAAAAATTAACCTAGTAGTTTAGAAACTACATTCAATTTTCCACAAATTCTATTCTTACATATTTTTGAAATAATATAGATAACTTATTCAAATTTTTATGTCAAGTTGCCCAACTCTGATTTTCTGAATTTTCATTGCCACTTAAGGACCTATTTTTTCCATGATGATCCTGCACATACCCATTCTCATGATCACATCCTCATGATCAACTTCATAATAATCCATCAAATTATTAAATTCTTTCAGATGCTTACTTTCTTATTCAAATTTCTCACCACTGAAATTTGGTAACTTATCTCAGATGTCAGATAGAATAACATCCAGGTAACCATTAATGCCACTGAAATTTATTTCTCTATGTCTTCCACTGCTGAAATTTATTTTATTACATGGCATGGGTTGATTAAAAACCATGGTTGCACTAGGAACCATACAAGGACACATATATTGATGCACTTTTTCTTATAGCTCTACAAGCCTCTTCATACTATGCAATTACACAGGACAACTCAAACTTCTTTTACAACCTGATCTTAAGCTTTTACAATGGAAATTCCTATCTCAACATGCTTAAGATCTTCTAAATGAGTTTCCTCAAAAATATTGCATACATCGCTTCATAATAGATACTACAATCTAGTACTACAAAAATATTCAGAATAATCACTACTATTCCCTTTCTTAGTGCTTTATTAACTCAATAGGGAATCAAAAAATTTCAAGTCTTACAACTATGGTTTTCATATACATGTTTATGCTTCTTGAAAACCAAAATATGGAGAATACCTGGATGTGTTGCAGCTGCTATAGATTTTTCTTCCTAACTGGAAATATTTGTATATTGGAGACTTTCCTCACATCTTCATGAGGTTCTTGAGACAAAATTGCCACCTCTCTTCATAAAGGACTGAACTTCAAGCATTATGAAGCTCCTGTAAAAAGATGAATTTCCTTCTAGGTCTTCTCCCATAGAAAAGTCACACATAGATTCATTTAAAATTGCTACAAAACAACCACTTCCAGGTCTGACAACTTCTTTTAATATTTGAACTAGATGTTCAGACTCACCAAATTCTTGACTCTCAAGGTTAGATGATCTTCTATCAAAATTTTCTCAAGTTATTCCCCAGCTAAGTCGCTTATTTGTTGGTTCCCAAATCAATATATGCAATGTCCTAAAGAAATATTCACTTTCTTATACTCAGACTCAAAGGTGGATTTATCCAATGAAAAAGATTCAGTCAAAGAGACTGAAATCTTCTACACTTTTGGCTCTGTTAAACCAACGTGGGTCTCCCCAACAGTATGCTTACAAATACTTTTGTGTGCCAAAGTACCTAGAATACTATAAAAAAATGATTCTCCTTTAGATGCTTAATAGACACAATACTCTAAAGGTTTGGATGGCATCTACAGTAATGTCTAATTTAAACATGAGAGATGTAATTCTTTAAAATCCACACACACCCACAACAAGATAGATAAGTAAATTTGGTGCTAAATTGTAGCTGCTCACAAAATAATCTCAAGAAATTACAACATTAAAAGATCAGTGCCATATTATAGGGTGGATTCCCCTAAACAATGTAATCTAAAACTTATTAAAATAATTCAATATGCCATAACTATGCCTATCAGATAATGTTTTGAATAACAGTAATAGCACTAAACAGACATTTAAGGAAAGACAAGAAGACAAATATCAGGAACCTTTGATTTCTCGTGTATTCATAATCTATGCAATATACATTGTGGAGACAACCAGTTGATAATATCTGATCATTTACATGCAAATATGACTATACTGTAATTAAATTCACATTTACAAAACTTAGAAAACTCCCAGAACCTAAAATAGGCTTTTATTCTATTACAGACTCTATTACAAAATATTCTCGTGAGAAAATCAAGAATGAGAAAACCTTTACAAATGAGAGAAAAAGAAGAGATGTAGAAGGAGAGAAACCCTAAATCTATATCTGCAGTTGACACATGGATCCATTCTCCTTCATTGATCTGTAATTTCCTTTGCTTGTTGAAGAAGTTTCAATTTTCTCCCAAATTAATTCATCTTGCATTTGTTGCCCTTGCAATAGAAAAATATTTCCTTCATGATGAACCTCTTCATTATGCCCTTATTGTAGAAAATATTTGTTGACCACTGACAAAGCCTTTAAATCTGAAAATTACCTTGATCATGAAAAGTCTTCACCCTTTTGTTTTGCCCTAAAGTATGAAATTCACTCCTGTATTTTTACCCTATTGTGTGAAATGGTGTTTTCGTGAAAATCCTTTTTTCTAGGAGATAAAAACATTTTACACAATTAATAAAATACTCACTTTATAAAGCTTCACCTATGTTTTATTACTTTGTAACTTACATTTTAATGTTTTATGGAGGATTTTTTTTTTAAATGGGCACCATAAAACATTACCCATGCATTTTGATTTTATACGATCAACTAAAATATTTGCCCCTTTTACCTTTCACTTCACGTTAAAACTTTTATATTTTAAAATGGAGAGATTTAAAAATATATGCTCAGGAAAAACATTTTAAAAGTTAAAATTTTAAAATATTTACTGGACCCACCATTTTCTTTCCTCCCAATGCCCGTTTCCTGCTTCCTTTTTCTTTTTCTGATGGCAACATTAATCAGTCGGCTGGCAGGAGAATAAAATGTTAATAGTGCTAATGAATGTTTACAATATTTCCTTTAAAAACCTTTTCACGGGCTCCATCATCTATGTGGCTTCAACCCGCACACCGGTTGCATTCTCCTGATGCAGCATAAGTTCTCGCGGGCTGGCAGGCAAACTCCATTCCACTCTCAATGCCCTACTTCCCCGTGCCTTTATAGTGATGTCAACCCTCCTCTTCAAGGGCTAGCAGGCAAGCTCTATTCTTAGTTGAATTTTGAGCTAAATAGAATATCTTCAAATGATTTTGATGCATTTAGACTGTAATTGCAAGTTGGGGTCGTTTTTCTCAGTGCAAGATCGTTTTTGCAGTTGCTGGTAACTAGAAATCATTTCAAACATGCTAAAAAACTATGTCAAAGTATCAATAATGGTTAGGGATGATTTCAAACCATGGAGCAGCAATTTTGAGCCAAATAGAGCCTCCAAAAATTAGCTGGAAGAGAAAAAACGTGACTGCACTTGAACTCTGCAACAATTCCGACTGAAAATCATCAAAAACATCTTAATGGAGAGATAAATGCCTTAATTTTGACCACAATAGAAATAATAAATCAAAATCTGTACCAAACATTGCCTCCAGCACTCTCCTCGTGCCCCATGAACAAAGCTCACGGGCTCCACATACTCCCCACTTCCCCACAGGCTCTGTTGATGGCAGCACTTGGTGCTCCGAGCTCACAGGCAAAACTATCCTAAAATAAAAAGTATAAAGTTTGAACTTTCTAGAACACCAAATATTAAAACATGCCCTAATTTCTCTCTTTTCTCTTACACTTTCACTTTTGAAGGCATTTAAAACATTTAAAATATTTTAAAACATTTGCCTTTTAAACTTTAGGAAATGGTGAAATTTTAATTTCAGCTATGGACCAAATATAGGAAATTCATTGCGGGCAAACCGACACCTAGAGCCATGAAAATTTGTGTATGGACTCTAATTTATTTAGAGAAAACCCGTTTCTTCAAACTTCGCCCAGCCATCAAGAATCAAGTACCTCCTTTGTAAATTGGCTATCGAGACATGTTCGCCACACCAAAAATGCATTAAAATAATGCATCATGTGACCTCCATTTTTTATGAAAATAAAGATATAGAGTTTTTAGACTAAAAACCGAAATGGGCTGTCCTTAGATTTTCAAAATTTGAAACTTTTTGGGACACCAATTTTGGCCATGTTGCAGTCAGAAAAGGATTACTTAACCCACCAAAATTCATCCAGGAGGTGTGAAATTGAGCATGCATGTTACCATTTGAACCAAAAATCTAGTGCAACAAACGAAATGCATAATTCTTCTTAAGGTAAAAAATATTAAATACCAAAGTGGCTCATTTAGGGTTTTCTGTAATTTCACTTGTCATAAACCAACTCGAGCACACCAAGTCGCCTTCTTGAAAAATTATCGAATCTTCTCCTAGGGAATTTCCACTAGACACGCTAGGTCATTTGGGTACAATGAATATGTGTGCAAGATGGCTTCCCTTCATTCCACATTATTCAAAAGATATTTAGGGTCAAAGATGACCACTTTGAAGCATTATGAAAATGTAGGTGTAAAAAGTGAACAAACTGCACTTGCTTTTGACCTGGTAAAAATATCAAATCTGATCATGAGACTTTGAAGATGGACCAAGGAACATATGAATGTAGGGAGAATGGAGAGGAACAATCCATTCATCATGAAAATCAACTAGCTCTGAATTGTGACCCTCCAAAGTACGTTACTTGGGCAAATTTTCAGGTGTGCTTCTACGTGTGCAAATCAAATTTTTCAACATGAGTACTCAAAATTTTCAAAATTTAGAAGGTGCCATCAGGACCTTTTTTTTGATGTTACATTTAGCCCCCACTTTAGTGAAAGGATGAACCTACTTCAAACTCACACTAAAGTAGACAAAAACACATCAAGAGGGTTCCAATGTACCAATGCTAGCAAGATGAGACAACAACGATCTAGAGGGATTATCAATCCCCGAAGATCAATATCCCATGAAAAACCAACATAAACAAAATGAAACACACATGGAAATGATATGAAGAACAACAACAAGGCCAATCATACAATGTCAAAGACAAAAGAGATGGAGAAAGCTGAAGCAAGCTTTGATCGTTTGTCCAACGTGATGTGGATCAAATCTAGGTTGTTTGTCCGAAAAATAAATGCTTACTCACTTTGAGGTGACGAAACTCATGGTTGTCTGTCGGGTGAGAAATATTCACTCATGGCTAGTATGTGGCTATGGGGAAAGTGATGTCACTGGTTGGGCTTCCCACTCAAACCATACCAAATCTATACCTCCTGATAACTTTAATAAGGTGCCACACACAAATGATTTTTGAGCTTCATCAGACAAGAAAAACTTTGTATACTTGGAGCTCATGAACAAACAAGATGGGTCCATAGGCCCATGGAAGCTGCATTATGCAAGCTGGCCATAAATGCAACATAGGAAATGGGAAATGTTCAAAGGATTCTTGTTTAGTTCATGTGAGGTCTTTAACTTAGGGAACATTATGCCTAATGTCTCGAAGAGAGGACCAATCAAAGAATAGAAAATTTGCAACTTAGGGGATGCAATGTGTCGCATCAAGCCACTAACAAGAATGTAATATGCTAAGATAGATCATGCTCATGAATGTCATCCACAAAATGAAAAACGCATTGTATGAAGCAAGAAGGCTGCACTAAGAACAATGAAAAGGAAAAATGAAAAAGAAATAATGTCAATGTATTCCCCCAGTTTAAAGAAATTGCTAAACACCATGCTATGAGCAATTACTTTAAAGTAGCAAATGAAAAATGATAACAAGAAAAAAGACATGCGAGCCAACTTGGAAATACCTATGCCAAGTCATATGTTTCCAAGTAAGGCTCCGTCGTGTCAAAGAAAATAAAACAAGGAGGGGTTTCCCCCAAAATGAAAACACCAAACACATAAGGGGTATATGGATTTTGGGTTAGTATGTTCTTTGTTGTGATGGTTCGTAAGGACCTCGAAACTATCATCATCCCCCAAATACACATAGAACTGGAAGAATGACACAAAGAGAGAGAAAAGAAAAAACCTCTTGGGGCAACATGGAAGAGACATAAGGTGTCTCAACAGCTTGGGTCATCCCCAAAAGGAAGACACAAAAAAAAGATAAAGATGAAATAAAAAGGAAAAAGAAAGCCTTTTGGGTCAACATGAAGGAGACATAAATGTCTCAATGTCTTATGTCATCCCTAGAAGGAAAACACAAGAAAAAGATAAAGATGAAAAAGTGAAAGTGATTCACCACATAGATAAGAATGAAGGTACAAATAGAGGAATGTCACAATGAGAGAGAAAACATATTGTTACGGGGGATCACATTATGCACATGTAATCAAACAAAAAAAAATGAAAAAGAAATAATACAAAAGAATAGTAAGGAAAATGTGAGTCAGCCTATAAGCAAGTCATCCACCTCCCAATCATGTTTTGTGTATATCGAAGGTGGGCGACTAGCCAAAGGGACAAGAGCAAGTGCTGAGCTAGGAGAAGTTCCAAGTTCAAAATATTTGTCATTTAAGCTCGAAGAGGAAAACAATGTGTTTAGTTCATTATGCACCTCCTCATCAATTTTGGCATCCCCATCATCATCTTCTAAGTTAATAACATAAGGAGGTGAAAAGATAGTATCAATAGAAGAGTTCAACTCTTGTTGTGGAGGATGCATGGAAATTTCTTGTTGTGACTAGGGAAGGAGAACTTCATGCGTTGCTTCAATCAAGTTTGGATCTTGATCTTCTTTTAACTAATCATGGAACTTGGGAGCAATGGCACGATGTCTATGTCTATGCTCCCTAGCACCTCTGTTTCTTTTAGTTTTGTTTTCAAACTACATAAGAGCAGGTTGATCAACCATAGGTTGTGTTTCTTCCTTAGAGGGGGGGGCGGGGGAACAAAGGAACCATGGGGGGTTTCTCAACCTCTTTCTCTTTGACATTGTAAACTTGTTTTTATTCTTGGAGGTGTGGTGGGGTTGGTTTCATTTTTTCTTGGTCCCTTGTAAGAGGTAGGTAAGGTTTTTGTTTTAGGTTGGTCTTGGTTGTTTTGATATTGTTTAGGTTCAAGCATGGTCTCATCAAGGATGGTAGGCTCAGAGGTGGATGGGGAAATGTTTAGAAGAGATAACTCGGTTATCTTCTTTGCCTTGAGCTTTTGGTAAAACAAGAAAAAGAAGTCTTCTCTTGGTTTGATAGGTTACATGGGCTCAAGCCAAAAGGCATCTAGGGAAATGTTTCCTTTAGATGACAAGGGGTTAAAGCCACTATGGTGAACAGTAAATATCTCATTGTCAAAGAGAAACTTCAAGAATTTATGCAAAACCGAAGGGATGAATTTCATGGAGCGAAGCCATGGGTGGCCAAACTTCACATGAAATTGGTCTGACTGCGGGATGATGGAGAATGTAACATCTAATTTTTTTGATCCTATTTGTAATGGTAGGGTGATCAATCCAATCGTAGAGCACACAAAACCATTATGTGTCTTAATACATGCTCTCAGTTTGTCATAATCATCTTGATAGAGCTCATGTAAGAGTAAGAATTCCTCGGTGATCACGCTCTCTCCACAAGCGGGATCTATTAATATCCCATTAGTGGGTTTATCATAGATACCTTTGGCTATGTAAAGAGGATCATCAGGCAAATGTTTTAGTATATCCTTAGAGGAGAAACCAATATCAAGAGGACTCTTAGTTCGACCCTTATGAGGGATGACATCTATCACCCCTATAATTTCATCAATAGGATTGATATTAATAGTATTATTTGGAATAGAATCAATGTGTTCATCATATGTATCAACATTCATCACATCATTCTTAGGCATGTCACTAGCTTTAACAAATGAGATATTATGTTTTGGCATGGGATTGGTAAAAAAAATCAAATTTTTGTTTAGAGGGGCAACAAACTTACTTCCTTGATCATTAGTACCTGCAACAGATAGGCAACAAAAATCAATGAGGTCTTGCACAAGATGTTTAAGACACTTACAATATTTTGTTTCATGTCCATTTTGTCGATGAAAGTGGTAATAATCATTTTCTTTAAAGTTTGGAGGCAAAGGCTTATTAGGTTCAAGTTGTCTAATGGGAGGTAAGGTAATCATTTGTTGGTTTAGAAGTTGGGACATGGTATTATGAAGGGTGTCGAGTAGGGGAACTTGAATTTTCTTTTTGGATCTCCATAACTAAAGGGCACTATGGCTTTGACATGAGCAACTTGGTTATGGAAATTTTGAGTTTGTTGTTGAGGAGAGTTGAACTAGAGGAACCCTTTATTTGGTTTTCTAAAGGACTAGGAATTTTTTTGGTGTACATTCTCAGATCTTTCAACTCGGCTAGAAGTGGACTTTGTATCGTGACTAGAAACTGAATCTATGTAATCACAGAGAGTAGTACACAAGTGCATGAAGGATGGGAGTTTCATCATGGTCAACTTGTCTTGGATTTTTTTTTGCAAGTTTTCTATTTAAACATCTTTTGAAGGTGTGGTTCAAGGATATCGACATCGACTTGGGAATAAAGCGATTGATATCAGAAGATAAAGTTAGTTATCTTTTCATCCTCTTTTTTCTAACATCTCTTTAAGTCGGCCAAGGTTAGCTTATGAGTCATTTGCACTTGGAAATGATTTATAAATGCCTCAAAATTTTTTATCAAATGAATGAATCAAGTTATTCAGTAAAGAAGAGAACCATTCCAAGGTAGTGTCTTTCAAGGTCCTAGGAAATATTTTTTCCAAAAGTTGATCTTCAAGGAAAAAGTCACTACATAGGGTAGTGCATGCATTAACATGGTTAGAAGGATCTCCCTTCCCTCCATATTTATCGAATATATGCATCTCTACACCTTGTGTCATTGGTGTGCGTAGTATCTCAAAAGATAATGCACTACTCTTGATGTAATGTGTGGGTGGACCATTTTGATTTTGGTTGATAGTGGAAACTCATTTTTGAAGGGATGACATGATTTGGAAAAGTTGATGTATGAGAGGATCATTGCTTGTGTTATGAGATGGAAATGAAAGTGGTGATGGAGTGTATGTGTTTGTGGAACAAGTGAATGGAATTCTTATATGTGGTAAGGTAGTAGGAGCTATAAAATGCGATGCCACATAGGAATTAGATATGCTAGCTGGAATACCCAAGGAAGGAATCACATTACTAACTTGTTGCATTGTTGTGACTTGAGGAGGGGTGTAGGTAGGGATTGAGGGTATTGTTGTGGGAGGAGGAATATGAGTTCCTCCTTGGCTTGAAGCATTTATTGTAGGTAAGGGGCAACTAGTAGTTGAGGAGAGATGCTTGCCAAAGATTTGCACTATGTTTTCACAAGGTCAAGGCCATCTTCAATTTCAAGCATATAGTGAATGTTTTCAATTGTAGGAATTGTAGTGGTTGAAATGTTTTCAAGGTTAATTTGATGTTGTAAGTTCACTAAGTCCTCATGAATGTGGAATGTTATCATTCTTTGGTTCAACTTTCATGCTACTCGAAGGTAAAGAGTTACCTAGGGTGTTATCCATGGCTAGTGTACTAGTGTCAATACTAGGAGTGGAAGCTTTAGATAACCCAAGATCCACAACGATTGTGCTATCACGGGATGAAACAAGTCTCAAACTTCTTCTCACTATGGTATTAGCAATAGGACACCAAACACTCATGCAAAAGCTACTAAATGCAAGGTGGTGCAAATGCAATGTAAACTAATAAGAATTAAATGCTTGTAATTGAAATTCTAGAAAGTAAAATTGAAATGTAAAAGAAGCACACAAAAACTCAAAAAATGAAGTGTAAAATATGCAAAGGGACTGATTCGCCCAAGGTGGCGAATGAGTCCAAGTATGGATTTTTTTGAATAAAAAAAAGAATTTTTTAATTGAATTTTATGATTTTTATGTTTTTTGATGAAAACATAGGATGTAAATGTAAAATTTTACTAATTTTTAATGAGATTAAGTGCAATAATGTAAGCTAAATGAGCTTTTCACTAATGCAAAAATTGAAATCCTAGAATGTAAATTAACCAATGCAAAACCTAATGCAATGTTAATGCAAGTTAATTATAGGATGTAAATGCACTCCAAATAATAATTATGATGCTCTAAATGCAGGTTCACCAAAATCAAATAAATAAAATAGTGGTGGTTCTCCTTTCGCTTCTAAGGTTTTGGACCTAAAAGGAAAGAGGCTATTTTCTTTGCTTGACTCAAGAACAACCCTTGAGATTCCAATGCAAAGGTAATTGAAATCTGATAAAGGGTGTGTTCTAGGGATTGAATGATGTAAATTAGGGGTTCACCACCAAGTATAAAATTAGAAAGACAATTAAATAAATGATGAAATGCAAAAACCCTAATTTGATACAATGCTTTGAAGGAATGACCTAGAAATGCAAACAAACAACAATAGAAAACTATAAAACTGGAGATGTGCACTTTGGAAAATAGAGAAGGAAGAATGGAGGTCTGAAACCCTAGAAAATTCACTGTTGAAGCCAGCTAGGACTCATTTGCCAAGCTAGGCAAATTAGTCCAATATTGTGAAATTGTACCAGAACAGGTTTTAGACAAAAGGGTACTTAGATGATCTACAAAAAACTCTGATAGACAACAGTAGTGGGACTCATTCACCAATAGTGACGAATTTGTCCACTTTCGAATTTTTGGAAATTCAAAGTTGGATTTTGTAGCCCTCGGTTTGCTTTGTTGTTCCCAATTTAGATCCGAGTCAGAAGCTGCCAAATTCAACCTGTAGATATTCTCCAAAAACCTCCAAGGTTATTTCACAATCTTGACAACTTGACAACTTTTCCAATCTCGCTCTTTTATAAATCTGCAATCTAGACTTTCAAATCAGATGCAAAAAGAGGGAAAAATGGTTGTGGGGTTAGAGAATGGGGGTTTGCCTTGGTCAAACCCCTTTTTGGTAATTAAACCTTGAAATAGAAACAAAGTGTAAAGGAGATTAATGAATGAACAAAATGTGAAGCTAAAACTCACCAAACCCTTGTAATAAAGTGTTGTAAATATTCTTGAAATGGCCACAATGAATGTTTTTCTTGACTCTTTCTTGAAAGAGATAGAATTTGAATCCAAATCTTGCTCGAATCATGAAATCTACACCAAAATTGTAAGCACAATAACAAACATGTTGGATGTGATCTTTGACATGATGATTGATACTCTTGAATGCTCTTGAATGCTTGAAAATCTACCCTTGAAAGCCTTGAATGCTCTTTCTCAAATGATCTTGTGAACTCAATTTTCTATTAGGATGAGTAATTGAATGCTTGGGGGGGTAAAATGAGAGAAAGAACCTTGTATAATTTATACCCAATTATGCAATAATTCCTGAAATTACAACACTACAAGACAACATTGGATCTTGGAGAATAAATTCCTACCAAAGATTTAAATTAAATTTGATTTTTGAGTTAAGGGGGACTCATTCACTACCATGGGAAAATGGGTCCCACCTAAGGGGACTCATTCAGCCAGAATGGAAAATGAGTCCCATCTTAGGAATTTGAGGTGGGTTTTTGGGGATTTGATGTTTTAAATTCTATTTGTTGGGATCATCCTAAAAAATACACCAAAATAAGGATTTTGTATGCATAAAGGGGCCAATTAAAGGATAAGAGAGCCCAATTATTAATGACAAGACTAGAGGAATGTGAAAGTGTGTTACAACACTTTACAACACACCAAATAAGGAAAGGCTAAGAGAAATTATGATGGAAATAAGGTTAATTATGCTTAGAAATCCTAGAAAGATGTCAAAGTGTGTAACAACACTTTACAACACCTTTACAAGACATCATTAAAGTACACTAGTTCACAAGGGCCCAAGATCTAATGTGAATGTGTTATCCACATTACAACACTAAATCAAGGCCAAACTAAGCCAAAATTCACAAGAGGAGCTAAACAAGCACGCAAAAAAGGCTAAGGACTCTTTTTTTGATATTAAATTTTAATTTTACATTGGGTCTCCATTTTCATTGTGTGCTCATGGTTTTTACAGGCATTGGTAAACCCTTGATGGGTGGATGTTGTCTACCCTCCATGGTTTGAGGTGACGATTAACCATCATTTATCCTTTCAAAATGAAAACAATGTTACTCTTGAATATGTTTATTCCATATTTTTGTGGACCCATGATGGGTTTCTTGGCTATTTGGTTATTGTGGTAATTATAAACACCTATTTTGATTGATATCATTATTATTTATCATTTTGTCTCCACCGTGTTATCTTTCCATGGTTTGAGGTATCGCCAAACTATCATTTATCCTTTTATTTTGTAGAGATTGGTACTCAAGAGTATATTATGGTCAAGTACTCCTATCTTTGTCACTTCATGATTTTTTCTAATAAAATGATTATTTTTCTTATGATTTTGACTACATGTATGCAACAATTCATATAATTTTTCTTCAGAAATTAATATCATGCAACCATATACTTGTATGGACATTTTTCTTAATAACCCTTGATTATTTTGGTATATCTCTATAAACCCATGTTTGAATTTGTCTATTTAAGACGTTATTATAATGAAACTATTAATTATAATAGGATTTTTTCTTACACACACTTTCTTTTTTCAGCATATATATGAAAACCCTCATTTGTATTTCTCTAATTAAAGATTTATTTTAATGAAACCCTAAACTTCTATGGGTTGTTCTCTGAAAAAACCCTTTCTTTTTTGGGCATAAATTTGACAACCCACATCTACTTTCATCTGATTAAGGAAATATTATCATAAAGCCATAAAATTCAATAGGTTTTTTAGAACAAACCATTTATTTTTTGGGCATATATATAAAAACCCATGTTTTTTTTATAGGTAAGTGTTGTCAAAGGGGATATCTCCGTAAAATTGTTTAAAATGGAGCTTACATTCCATCAGTTAGGTCCAAACAGAGGATCCCATAGTTGCATATATCGTAGCCACACAAAGGGAAGGAGCTAAGCTCATCAATCCCCATCAAACAAACCCATAATTAATAGTTCATCTTGTTTAGTCAACATTGTTCAATCAAATAGTGTTGTTCTGTGATCCACCTTCCATAGTCGTTTCTTCCTTTGCTAAAGGTTCCTCTCTTGCCACTATTTGTGATATATACACATATTATTGCATATTGATGTAGATTGTTTCTTTTCTATGCAAATCAACACCCAGATTGGCAAGTGCATCGGCTAGACTATTGGCCTCATGGTAGGCATGGTTAATGGTGAAATCCATGTTTGTCAGAAGAGTGCCAACAAGCTTGACAAGTTTTTTTATTTTCTAGTTGTGTTTGCTTTTGGTTCTTATGGCATTGATGCACAACATGGAATCGCCTTCAAGATCTATACAACTTTGATTACACTTGCAACATTCTTCCAACCCATAAATTAGAATAGTGAGTTCAACGTAGTTATTCGTCTGAAGGCCAATGTTTCTCGTGAGGGCCCAAACAAATTTTCCATTATTGTCTCTAAGGACAATACCGAAGTCGTTCATTTCTGGGATGTCTTTTTTGGCACCATCAAAGTCTAGTTTTAATCTCCCCTTGAGCGGTGCAATCCATTTGGCATGTTTTCTCTTTTCTTTTGTGTTTATTTCATTATTGATCTTGGCAAGCATCTTCAATCCCAGCCAAGCCTTTAAAAACATCTCATCTTTCCAAGAGAATACATGATTGGATAGATTGTGTGCACTATTAATCAAATTTTCCTCAATGTTGTATTTTATCTTCGTATAGATGACCTCAAAACGTAGTTCTTCATTTCTGAAAATGCGCCTGTTCCACTCCTTCCAGAGATTCTAGGCAATGAGGGAGGGGATAGTTTTCCAAATATCATTCCATACATTGGTTTTCCCACCTTTCAAACAAGTAGTGATGAAGGAGCACCAATTTTTTGGTCTCAGGCTAGGCCAAGAGAGTTTCAGTTACACCCAATTCCAACATTGAATAGTATAAGGGCAATTGAGAAGAATGTGATCAATAGTTTCAGCTTCATTTTTGCATAGGATGCATCGAGTTGGCCCATGAAGGCCCAATCATTGTCAATGGTCACCCATCAGAATATTTCCATGCAGGGTAGTCCATAAGAAAGCACCGACTTTGGAGAGAATAGCCGTGTGCTAGCAAAGATCAATGTGCCAATCTTCTCTATTCATTGTTTGAATTTGAATTTGGTAACCAATTTTGATTGAGTATTTTCCTGAAGTCGCCCCACACAAGATGATATCGTTAGGGCCCTCCAAAGGATGAATCTTCCTTAGTTCTAATTCTTTCCCAAGCATGGCCTGCTTAATAGGGTTGAGGTCTACATTAGAGAAGTCACACCAATGCTTCTTAGGTAGGCCATTCTCCATGATAGTTGTGATGTATGCACTGAATTTGGTTCCAAATTTGTTACTTAAATTCTCCTTGGCTGCACAAAGGCTTGGGATATCACCTAAGGCAGACATCCCTTCAATTAATTCATCCCAAAGATCATCTTTATCTCCATTATTAATGGTCCACGTCAAGTGGTCAATGATCAATGATCTGGAGTCCCATATGAAGCACCAAGTTACAAATCCCCAATGGGAGTTGGCAATGGTCAAAAAATTTCTTAGGTCATGAGAATCAAGGTATTTGTGTTGCATTATTTTGCACCAAGGAAGCTCAAGCCTTGAGAAATTTTTTTATGCTAGCTTAGCACCAAAAGCTTTGCTGAGGAGCTTTATGTCCCTTATCCATACTCCACCACCGTCCTTGGGGGTGTAGACCTTTTCCCAACTAATGAGGGGAATCTTGTTCTTTTCATTTGGATCATTCCAAAGAAACTTCTTATTAACACATGTGATTGATGCAACCACTTTGTTCAACAATTGAAGACAAGCTAGAAAATAGATTGGGATTGCACTTGGAATAGCTTGGATCATTTTGATTTGGCCAGCTAGGGTAAGCCATTGGCCTTTCTAGGTTGAAGATTTTGGGTTTGCAATTGTCTATGTATTCATTCCATAAAGAGGTTCATGAGTAGTCACTAAAAATGGGGGCAAGTAGATATTTGGAGGGAATGTGGGCCTCATTGAAGCCAAGGAAGTTAACAATTATTCTACATTGTTTCTTGTTCACATTGAAGAAAAAAATATCTGGATTTTCTTTGTTTATCCTTTGACACAAGCATAGGCTATAGTATTCAATCATTTTCTTTATTGTTTCAACTTCTCAAATATATGTCTCTCCGAGAAGGAGGGTGTCATCTGTGAATTGGGTATGAGTGATTGGTGTCACCTCAAGGGCCGCAATGATTCCTTTCCAATTACCATTTTGATGATGTGTATCAATCAGTCTTCCAAGGGCTTCGACCATCAAGACAAACAAGAAGGGGGAGATTGGGTCTCCTTCTCTGAGGCCCTTGACAGAAGGGAAGAAACCACATTGAGAGCTATTTACCAAGATAAAGAACTTTGCTAAGCAAATGCATCTAAATATTCTAGTTCTCCATTCTTCACAAAAGCTATTTTTTTCTACAACCTGCATTAAAAACCTCCAACTGACAATGTCGTAAGCCTTAGTAATTTCCAATTTGAGAAGCATGCCCAAAATTTTCTTGGAGAGCATAGTGTGGATGACTTCGTTTTCCAAGATGATGTTGTCCATGATGTCTTTCCCTAGCATGAAACCATCTGAAAAGGGGATATTAGTTTATCCATGATAGTTTTCAGCCTATTGGCCAAAGATTTTGAGATAATCTTGTAGAGGTTGTTGCATAAGGAAATAGGGTGGAAGTTTGCAAAAGAGAGATAGTCTTGCTTCTTGGGGATGAGTGCGAGGTTGGTGTATTTTATTTTATTTACTAACTAATTATTGACCCTGAATTATTCCACAACCTCGAGAATCTCAGACCCCAAGAAGTGCCAACATTTCTGACAAAATAAAGTAGTGAATCCGTCGGGGCTCGACGCCTTGTTAGGGTGTAGCTCAAATTTAGCCTTCTTGACTTCTTCAAGGGTGAAGGGAGCCATCAACATCGCATTGTCCTCTGCTATGACAGAATGTGGGATACAATGAAGGATCTTGCTATCATCAAGGAAGTCGAACACCCCTTCAGGGTTTAGCAAAGAGGAGAAGAATTGGATTGCAAATTGTTCTATTTTTTCCAGCTCACTCTAGGTGTTATTGTTCGAGTCTCTAATTTTGTTTATTCTATTGAATGTTCTTTTTTCCTTAACTGAATTATGGAAGAATTTTGAGTTCTTTTCGCCTGCCTCCAACCAAGATTCTCTTTATTTTTCTTTCCAATATTCTTCCTCCCTGGCAAGGATCTTAGCACGTTCGCCCAAGAGGGATTTCTCTTTCTCAAAATCATTTGCAAACATTCCAGACTGTATCACCTTATTATTTAGATTTGCAAGGTATTCCTCTATCCTTGCTTTTTCCTTAAATATTTTTTTGAAGGAGACCGCATTCCATTCCTTTATGCATTGTTTAATCATTTAGATATTTTTGTAGAAAGTGTAGCTTTTAGTGCCTTTTTGCTTTAGATATTCCTTCCACCAAATCTTGAGAAGCACCACAAGTTTTGGATCTTGGAATTTACACATTCTTTTAAATTTGAAATGACTCTTCTTGGGCTTGGAGACATGGGTGAAAGAAATGGAGACAGGGAAGTGATCAAAAAGGGAGATAGGATACGTGGAAGATTCCACTCCTAACTGGTGATTTTTCTAGCTCTCAGATGTAGGAACCTGTCGAGGTGTTCTACGATGTGAGAGAAGTCACTTCATCTATTATTCCATGTAAAGAAAACCACTTTGGATCGCACATCAACTAGCGATTTGGATTCAACAAAGAGTCAGAAGTCTTTAATTTCCTCATTTTCTCTCCTCAACCCTTCACTTTTTTCTTCAAGTAGGAGGATGGCATTGAAATCACTGCCAACTATGATATTCTCCTGGTTTTGTGTAGATAGGAAGGAAGTGAGGAGAGACCATAGGTTTCTCTTTTCCTTTGTGTGGGTTGGCCCATATACATTGATCAAAATGAAAAATGTGTTTGCGGCATGGAATGTAGCCCGACAGAGCATCCAGTTTTGGTTGCATGCGAAGTCACAGATGGGGGTTGAATTCTATTTATAGAGTATGCCCATGCCCCCAATACTCCCAAATGAGTGAACAAAGGACCCAGAACATCTATGGCAGTGTTTCAAGAAAAGATCAGCCTCTTGTTGACCCAGTTTGGTTTCTTGCAGAAGAACTATGTCAAAAGGAAAATTTTCCAATTGGTTTTTTTCCATATGCTATTTGTCAGGGGTATTCAGGCCCCTGATGTTCCACATGGTTATTAACATTGTCCTCCAAGGGAGAGATTTTATCCCTTGGAATGTAACATGTATTCCTTGATTTTTGGGAGGCTCTTCTCAATCGCCTCTTCTGCTCTCTTTTGGCAGTTTGGTTGTATACCTCTTTGTTTTCCCACTTTCTTCCATGATGTAGTGCTAGCCATAGATTGGCTAATTAAGGTCCTCTATTCCATGAAGTTGATTGCATATTTCTCTCCACCCGCGTCCTCAATCCAATTGTCTTCTGTTGAATGAAAACTTAGGGGAGAAGAGATGTCTTGTGTATCCTCGAGACAAGGCAACATTACCTGAGCCAATCCCCCAAGCTCCTGATGAGGTTCTAGAAAAGTCTCATCACCATTTGTTTTGCAGTCCAGGGGGAGTTGTTATTTCCTCTGATAGTGCAGTTGCACTTTGATTGGAATGTGGCTACCTTGGGGCAGGTTGTTCCAAGTTTGGATCTAAACAGTCAAACTTCGGTTGGTAAGGAACCAAGGCCAATGGTTTGTCCAATTCCAGAGGGGTTTGAGGGTGAGCGAATTACAAAGTTGGGATTGTTCCTTTTGGTTTCAATTGGGTGAGTGGAGGGATTGGGAAGTTGTGAACATTATGTGTGTGTTTCCCACAACGGAGGCCAAAATTTTTTTGGTCTTCAATTTCTAGCCTTTGCATCCACTCCCTAGCTACCAATTTCAGACAACTATGGGAGGGAAGTCATCTAGCAGCGATCATCATAATTCTTGCAAAAAAGATGCCATCACCATCTCCCATATCCATATCGAGGGAATTTCCTAGA
>CM021106.1:237853902-237906829 GCA_007115665.2 Sequoiadendron giganteum
TTTCATGATTCAAGAAAGCATTCAATTCAAGATCCAAATCATTCAAGCAAGAGTCAAGATCCACATTCATGCTAGCCATTTCATACATATTTGTAGAATTTTATTCAAGGGTTTGGTGAGTTGCAACATAGAATTTTGTTCATTCATCATTCCTCCTTTCCATTTCATTTCATTTCAAGGTTTTATTACCAAAATGGTGTTTGACCAAAGAAAACCCCTTTCTACTAACAAAGCAACATTTTTCCCTCTCTTTAGTGTGTGATTTGCAGATCTAGGTTGAAGATACATTGAAGAGAAAGAGTGGAAATAAGTTTTCAAGGTTGCAAAATTGAAGGAAATGGGACCAATCTCCCTTGTTCCATCTTCCAAAAAGGTGGAACCCTATTTCTGACATTTCAAAGATTAACTTTTTATCTTCAACCGTGACAACAATGTAGTGAGATAAGGATTAACAGTTTGCAGAATATTATAATTCTCACAAAAATTTAGGGGAAATTTAAGGGCCCTCATATCCGCTAGAAAACCTTTTCCAAAACCTCTACCATTTTATAAATATCTATCAAATTCTTTAATTAAGGTATTTTCAAAGAATAAATCCAGATAAATCTTAGGCTGGATATTCAAGATCTTAGGCTAGTGCCTAGAATCTGTGTGACTAAAGCTACATCTAATAATAATAATGGATATTAATATCCATTTGCAGCTCAAGGGCCTTTGAGGTGACAACTGATAGTAGGAGGCTTAAGAAATATGCAACTTTGTAACCCAAAAATCGTGATTAAAATAAGTCCCAAGGCCTTATTAACAAGAAAGATAGGATCAAAGGTCTTGTCAAATAAACCCCCTCATAATACCCAATCTAAAATAAATGATAACCCATGAAGGAAATAATTTTATAAAGGTAGGTCCCATTAAAACTTACCTTTACAAAATTCAATGTCTTTTCCAAGATCACAGGATCATTAGGGGCCTTATCAATGGGGGGGAACTTTCCCTTAGAGAAATTTTTCATAATCACTTGATACTTAAATATCTGTGAAACCATATGCAAGCACACGGTTAGAAGACATAAGAAAGCTGACATAAGCAGAACCTCTTTGTTCACCACCATACTGTCACCTCTTTTACACATCACCATTTGAGCTAGAAAGCACATGATAAAGAGACATAGGCAAGCTAACATCAACATAACCTCTTTGTTCCCCACTAATCTATCAATTCTTTTACACATCACCATCTGAGTAGGGCTATTTAAATTCAAAAAGGGGCGGGAAAAGCTAAGACATAACCCACCCCCCAAGCTAGTGAGCCACTCCATGGCCAAAGTTTATAGAAGCTTCATTATCACCATTAGTGCAAACCCATTTCAAATGATCCTTAGAAACCCAATCTTTAACCTATAGCGGAGTATTTTCAAACTTCCAAAAAAGTCATTGGAGATTAGAGAGACCCACATTTGTGACCAAGTCTACAACAAAGTTTCCCTCTCTAAAGGTATGAGTCAGGGAGTACCTCTCCAAATAATTGATCACACATTTTGAGTCTTGGATCAAGTTTCTGATTTTTCAGGGGACCTTAGCCTGACCATTAAGAAATTCAATAATTAATTTAGAGTCCTCCTCAATTATGACCTTATTAAAACCAAGTTCCTTCAGTCTCTTTATGCCTCTCCAAGTAGCAGTAGCCTCCACTTCTGCACTGGTAGCAAATCCCATGCACTTTGTATAAGCTTTAATACATCTCCCTTTATGATCTCTAATCAAGCCCCTAGCCGCAACAATCCTCGGTTTTCCTTTAGAATTGTTGTCAAATTTTAGTTTTACCTAGTCAATAGGCAGATGTTTCCATAGAGTCATTTTCCTATTATTTTAATGCACAATGTGTACTTTGAATTCTTGATGGATCATATTTTTATTCTTCCTTTTATCATCTAAAATGAAACATGATTTTCTATTTATGCAATACCTTAAAATATAATTTCAAAAAAATTATGATTCTAAGTAAATCAAGATCACGATTAATACTTAAGAATGTGTCTAAAAAAAATCAAGATATATTTTGAGGATTTTATTAATTTTTATGTGAGAACATTCAACTTATATCATAGTTATTACATAAAGGCTAATCAAATCAATATAAGACCAAAACAAAAATGAAAAGTGCAACCTAACTATTATTTTAACAATTTCAATTAGTAATAAAGTTTAATTTAACAATACTTTAACTTCAACTTATTATGTCAAGGTTATGTTATTACTTTTAATATTTTCTTCATAACTAATTAGATAATTACATAATTTTGAAGCCTCTCACGCTTATAAATTCATTCGACAAATTTGACAATTATATGTATACATACATAGTTTTAACTTTTACCATTTTAAGTAGTATTAAAGTTTAAATTAGCCAACAATGATTTAATTTCAACCTATTATGCACAATGATCGTTATTATGTCTAATCTTTTGATATAGAAACATTATTAAACATAAAAACACCATTCCTTAATTTTGTATTGATAATCAACACCTTATTTATTCAAATTTTTAATATATTTGTTATTTAATTATTTTTTAATGTTTATCATCAAACTAATTTTACTTTAAAAAACATAAATAAATATTGATAAAATAAATAAAGTTATATATGACAACATTAACAAACATTAAAGTTTATACATGTACTACATACAAATTATAAAAATATATATATTAAAAATTAAACAAACAATATATTAAAAATCAAACAAGATAAAATAAATATTTAAAGATTGTTATCTTTGTTTTTACTATTACTTCATGATTTATTTATTTTAATTTTAAAAACAATTCTAAAAATATTATAATTATATGTAACTTTTTATTATATAATATTTTATTGTTTATTATTTATCATTTTTTAAATAATTTTTATTAAAGAATTAATTAATTTAACAATACAAATATTTTAAATTAATAAGTCATTTATATTTTTCATAATAAAAATTATTTTATTTATTAATTAAATATAAGTCGTAAAAGTTTTATAAATTATATGATAAAAACTTAATGAAATAATCATCACATAAATCCATACTTTGCAATGGCTTACAAATACATCATTATGGGTAACATAGAAAAAAAATCAAATCATTATGCTGGATAGACGTTAAAGCCTGTTTAAGCTGGGTAACATGATAATGTACATGTAAATGTTGAAGCCTCCCATTTCTTCCTTAATGCGCAATATTTCTTCCTTGTATGGCAAGAAAGACCAAAAGTTTTAACCAATGGCACGGAAGGAAGACAATACGAAGAATTTTTATTTTTTTGACAAAATAAAATCTAATTATTCCATCAAATGTTCGTGACAAAGTGAAATTATTGCATCAAATGGATGGCTTCGAAATGACATACAACAATTCATTAAATCTGCAATCGATTTAAAAGGAATAAAGAAGAAACACAAACCCACATTTTCCAAGTTTATCCAAAAGCTATAAAATTCTAAAGAAATTTTACAATTGATATGAAAAAGAAAAATGCAATCATGAAGCATTTAATGCAGGTCACTAACAAATGGTCATTAATTATTTGAGGGGTTCATCGAAAGCGAAAGTGAAAGGTAACATCCGTGATAACAAATTAAATAAACTAGCAATTGCACTTTAGGTTTGTGGTGGGGTATGCTGAATAATTGTATGGTTGTATTTGAATTTGTGTAGACATATTGTTTGAAATAGGAAAAAAATTATATAATCTAAAAATACAACACATGAAATAAATTAAATGCAAACGATCATTTGCCTTATTTGATTTTTTGTAGACATAGTGGTTGAGCTAGAACAATGTGCATGTAACTTATTAAAAAATACATGGAAAAACTTAAATGGAAATAGTATACAAAAAAAGGGAACTTCAAATTATGTGATATAAAAATGTAGAATAAGGATATATAGACAATGATAAAAATCCAATTTTTTTATGGAATGTTTAATTCTCATTACAAGAATGTATGCAATTGAATACAATGGTATAGATATATTTTATATTTTGTGTAATATTGTCATACGGTCACATTGAACTTACATGGTATAGTATAAAAAAAGGGGAACTTCAAATTTTATGAATCGTTTAGCAAGCACTTTGGTACCAAGAGTTTATGTTCTTAGTGTATTCTTCTTCTAGCATGTGAAAGGAATTTGTTATGCCATTGAAATAGTATTAAAAAAAATACAATACTGTTCAATGGGAAATACTACAAAGAATGCAATTGCTAGAGATGGAGCAGATAGAAAATTAATTCTTGGAAGATTGCAAGTTACAGAGGCTGAGTGCCAATTGCTTTAATTGTTGTTGCATATCTCATCAGTGTGTCAATCCTTCAATTGTATAAATTTTACAAAAAAAAACCTATCAAATGTAGTTTTCATTTGAAGAAAACTTAATCTAGCCAAAAGAAAACGTCCCTCAAATAAAATTTACAGAATGCCATGGTAATCAACATTATAGAGAAAATGGGCCTTTCATGAAATAAAGGACCTAAATTTAAAAAATAGAGCCCTGACTAGCAAATTGGAAATTCTGGAAACCAAAATGGCAAAGCAGAACTTGGGTGAGCCTCTATGGACTACAGAAGAGAAGATGCCAATGGTGGAATATATCCAAGAAGAGGTGGAATTTACCAAAGGCCTTAAGAAGGATGGGGAGAACCCGGGTAGAGAGGTTGAGAAAATTAGGGAAGCCCTTAGGGCGACGGTTGAACACAATCAAAGAATTATCAAGAATAACACCATCACCCTAAGAGCTATTGCGGAAAAAACGTAGACTACTCAGCCGGGATTTCTATTTGTGGATCTGAATTCGGAGAAGAACAAAAACAAAGATGGGGATTTGGGCCCTTCTAAGAGAACTAGAGCCAACATGAAGAAGAGACAAGAATTTGCGCCTCTCGAGACTCAAGATCTTAGGATGGTTGTCCAAGATATGGATGTGGCTGAGACCCTGAAATCTTTGGGTTAGTTTTTGTTTTGTCTTCGTTGTTCTTTTGTTGTCCTTATAGTGGTTTTTTGTTGCTGGTTGTTGGTCTTTACTGTTTATCTTCCTATTGTAGCCTTTCTTTTCTGAGATTGTCTTTTGGTCAATCTTCTCTGTTTTGTAAAATTTGTGGTTTCGAGTCCCTGTAAAACCCATTTTTTCCTCTTTCAAAAACATTACAGAGAAAGTAAACTCTCATAGGAATTTAGTAATACAATGAATTAAAAATGAGAGAGACCATTGCTAATCTTTTAAAATTTTCCAAAGTACAGATAGATATAACCAAAAATGTTGAGAAGTTTGCGAGAAATGCCACAATAATATAAGGTAGGACAAATATGAATATTTATAGAACCTCAAACAATCCAATCTATGATTAAAAAACTTAACAAATGAATGAGATAAATTTATATATGTTATATAAAGAACAATTATTAGTTACATAATCTAAGTTGTCAAGAAATGGAAACAGGTACATCAGTAGGTGCAAGAAATGCCTATTTAGGAACTCCTGGAAAAAAAATAGTATGTAAACATTCAAATAGAAAAGAAAATTAAAACTAAAACTAAAAATATATGAATATAAAATTTAAATAAAGCTACACATAGTATCCATGTTTTGTGAATAAATTGTCAGAAAAGCATATAAACAAAAATAGACATAATTATTAATATCCATTTTGAATTTTATATTCAATACAATTGACCAGGTCAGTTAGATCATCAGTTTTGAAATTTTGATTAGTAATTCATGCATTGCAAACATCTATCCAACAATGGCTAATAAATTGTGATATAGTAGTTTGAAGGTCAAACTACATCATAGTCAAGTACTAGAACAAATCATCATGTATATCTCCTTGGAGAGCATCTATATCATCTTTAGATCTATATGTCAACCCTCTTGCTAACATTGTCACCAAGTAACAAAAAATAGTAAGGGTAACTCCATAAGCATCCAAATTAGACTACTCCTCCACAATATCCGAAAATTTGATCAACCTTTGTTTCTAAAGCATTCAAATCAGATTGCTCTTGCTAAATATCCGAAAATTTGATCAACCTCTATGTGACAAGAGATACAAATTGGAATGTGATTCAACAAGCTAGGATAAATTTCGTCTATTTTAGAAGTTAAAGATACAAAGATTTTTCAAAAAATCCATTTTGTGCATATCCTGCAATCATTGCATTCCATGAGATAACCTCTTTTTTTGAGGCATTCTATCAAACAGTTCACGTGCCTTTTCTATGATTCCACATTTTGCAGACATGTTTACTAGAGCATTTCCAACTATAATATCTGGAAAAATATTTATGCCATGATGTTTTGATAGATGTTAATGACTCCATCAGTCCATGAAATGACATCTTTTTCAGGTATTTTGTCAAATAGTTCATGTTCCTTGTTAATGCTTCCATTTTTTGGAAAATTTCTAGTTGTTAATGCTTCTATGGGTGTCCATACCCTGTTCCATTTGATTTATTATTTTTTATTCAAGTGATTATATTTGGATGGCTTCTACTTGTTGGGATCTTTATAATATTTTGTATAAATATGGCAGCATAATATCTTGCTTGGTTGTAAAAATATATATAGTCATTCATTCATCATAATATTAATTCAAAGGTTTTTTTTTAGTTGTGTTCAGACCTAGAAGCATATGCATAGTTGATTTGAAGCTATCACTTCTCCATTAAGACCTTTGTTGCACAAACAACATCATTTTCCAAATGGTCTACCAAATGAACTCATGTATACCACACAAATGTATGTTAAAAATAGACCAAAAAAATTCCTAATTGACCTTCCATATTTCTTCGGTGTACCTATTGCACATCAACTTGGTTTTGTTCCCAAGGAAAATTCTTGGATGAACAAAACTCAAATTGTGATTCTACTTCATCTAATATTTCTACTTTAATGCACTGATTCTTGACATTAACTGGTTGTTGGTGCAGGTTTATTTTCGGCAAATGGACCAAAAACAAAAACTTTGGTAATGGCACTTTTTTTTTATACAGATAGGTTGCTAGAAAAAGGAGTCATAACTGAAAAATTTGGATTGAATTTTGGATTTGAACTGAAAACACTAGCTCAAATTCGCATTCATTGATTGGTTGCTGGTCACAATGTGGGACAAAATAATGCCCCAAATTTTGTGAGTATAATATGGCATCTCAACATAAGAGTGAAACTACAAAGGCAACAAGCCTTTCTAAAAGCCAATGACAATGTAGATATTGTTGAGAAAGGCATGCAAATTCAATTGAAAATGCTAAATGTTAAGAATAATGAGCACATGTAACAACCTTACTCAAATTTTCAAAGCATCAAGAGAATTGCCAAGCCATGACCATCAGAGAAAACCAATAAGACATACAAATAATGTAGATACTTTAGTATCAATTAAGATTGAAATAGAATTTTGTGCAGATTTTGTTCTATATGAGTTGGTAACTTTCCATTTATGGTGATAGTCTTCAGAAATAGATCAAATCAAATGTATTGAATTGATAAAGGAGAGAATTAAGAAATTATAAGAATCTCAATCACATTAACAAGCTATTGAATTGTTAGCAAATTAGCAATTCCAATCTTGAAACTCATTTATACAAATGTTTTATGTTTTAGAATATAACTACATTTTTAGACACATAACTGCACTCTAAGGCCATGTAAAAGAAGACAATGCAAAAATGCAGGAATGACAAAATTTAACTTGTGCGTACAAATATTATAAAGAATGCAAGTCTACCACAACATTTCAATCACAAGGTTGCAATTACAAGCTATACATACGTAAGCTTTAACGATATCCATTAAGTCAATCAAAACTTTAGCTATCCTAAAGAAAAAAAAAAATAGTTAGTACCTACAAATGCAAACATTAGATAATCCAGCTCACCATTTGTCTTTCTTTCTGTTGATGCATGTTCTAGAAGAGGCAAGATACTTTCATGTCTTTCAAACCCTCCCGAGAGAGAACAAATATATTCAAGTTGGCCTGAGGCGTGCCTAGAGGGTGGTTCCTTTCCAATAGGCTTATCAATGGTCATACTACCCATGTTGAGATGATGGAATTTGTGCAGTTCTAGCTATTCCATTTGAAACCCGACGAATATGTTTCCATGACTGATCTGTGCTAAATTTGTGTGTTGTTAGCATTCCTCGATGTTGCCTTATTGTATCAAAATCAAAGCGAAGAGGCTCCTGATGTCCTAAATAAAATGGATCATTATCCTTAGAAAAACCCAACTGTGGTTCTTTTCTTGTCGAAGAAAAACATTTTTTGCAGGCTCTGATGAATTAATAACTAGTGAAGGTTCTAATTCTCCTGATGTTGAATGCGACTTTTTTGTTTGACTTGGGCTATATCTTGAATCAAATTGACTTCGATCTAACCTTTGAGACCATGATATCAAATTTTGTGAAGGCTCTAGAGTTACTATTTTCAATAGTTACCAAGCATTTGTGTTAAATCTACCAATTAAACCATGTGTTGAAAATAATGCTTTGCTCTCTGAAACTTCATTTTTTAAACCCTCATCGAAAACAAGAACAAGGGAAAAAGAGGCACCATTTTTTCCCCATTCTTAAGAACCAAGATGAAATTGTTATCTCTACCATGAGGGGTGGATTTTCCACCATACAAAGAAGTAGGAGATCGTTGAGGCGTTGGAGGAGAGATCACATCAGAATCGAATTTCTCTTGCTTGGAATTTATAGACGAAAATTTAGGGCACGAAATAGGCGGATAAGATCAGCATATATGTTATGAATTTAAAATGTTTTAGGAGAAACACAGTGCCAGAGGACATTTTCTACAACATAGTTCATCAATAATGTTCATTTCACAGTTCATACACGTGCACATAAAAACCATTAAACAAAAGATTCACAATAATGTTCGTCAAAAGCAAATTATGTCATTTTGTTTTTCTTTCATTTCTTATGCCTTTTTATCACAGTCTTATGTTTATTTTCATTTTAAATTCTATTCTCTCCATTTATTAGCTAGCAGTATTGAAAAATACATCATAACCATTCTGAACATAGGCAAAATACAACATCCTAGACCTATCCAAATTGTGGCAAGATTTAGTATACCAGCCATATCCTAAAAAGAAACAAAAGAAGACGTTATCAAATAAAAAAATTATCTCTGAAATATGCACAATAGTGGGCTCTTGATGTAGCATGGGTCTTGGTCCACCCTGAACCATTTGCAACTTGACCCTACTGAAAATGCCCCACCATAGCAAGCCCTAACACTACCAATGCCATTATCTTCTCTAAAATTTGGGGTAAGGCAAACACACAACGTACATAGAACAAAAATCTACCTAGTGATCAAATGTGGCAGGCAAGGAGTTATTACGATTCAAGTTCAGCATAAATATTGACAGTGACCTCCTACAGATAATGAATATATGGTGACCTCCTCCGGTTAATGCATTATATGTGTAATGTTGTGATGCTTTGCATGCCTCTGTAGAACCCTATGTCATCCATCCCTCAAGTTAGCTTGTGTTTCTCATAGAGTCGACCTCTTTCAAATTGGTTGTAGAAAATGATCAAATAGTTGTAATCATTTCAATCATAGGCCAGGTCATGTGGAGAGAGGTCAACCATCGATTTTAAAACTTAGGTTGCTCTCTTTCCCTACTGAAAATGCCCTACCATAGCAAGCCCTAACACTACCAGCGCCATTATCTTCTCTAGAATGTGGGGGAAGGAAAACGCACAATGTACACAAAACAAAAAGCTACCTAGTGATTAAATGTCGGTAGGGAAGGAGTAATTATGATTCAAGTTCAGCATAAATATTGACGATGACCTCCTGCAGATAATGAATATATGGTGACCTCCTCCAGTTAATGCATTGTATGTGTAACGTTGTGATGCATTGCATGCCTCTGTAGAACCCTATGTCGTCGATCCCTCAAGTCAACTTGCCTTTCTCATAGAGTTGGCCTCTTTCAAATTGGTTGCAGAAAATGATCAAACGATCGTAATCATTTCAATCATAGGCCAGGTTGTGTGGAGAGACGTCAACTGCCAATTTTAAAACTTAGGTTGCTCTTTTTCAAATTGGATATGCCTTCGACGTAAATAACAACTCAACAAAAGGTTTGAAAAAGGATAATTATAGCAGTATCATCAGATGAAGCATACAAATTCAGTTATGAAAAATCTATAGCATTATCAAAGCTGGCAAATTAAATATGTATGATTGTTATTTTTATTATTCAAATGATCTTAAATATATAGTCTATGTTAAAAAGGAACTTCATGTGATATACAAATTGTAAAATAAAATAATATAATTATTATTATTCATATCTATTAACAATAGTTTTTAAACATATTTATTAAGTCATTATTTTATTTATATGATAATTGTATTTTACATTTTATATATCAATAATTATATATAAAATTATATATATAATATATATAGACTAAAGAATTATTTATCTTTTAATTGAAAAATTATTTTTATTTGCTTAAGAATTATTTTATATTGTTTTAGTTAATTTATTTATGAATCATTTTATAATAGTCTTAAATATATATGAACTTAGATGAAATAAAATAAGATAAAAATTTACATGTTCATGTATTTAGTAAATAAAATAAAATAGTTCTTTAATAAATATACATACACTAAAGAATTATTTATCTTTTAATTGAAAAGTTTTTTTTGTTTAAAAATTACTTTATATTATTTTAGTTAATTTATTTATGAGTCATTTTATAATTTTTTTAATTATATATGAACTTAGATGAAATAAAATAATGTAAATGAATTAATATATCTTGTGATTTTTATATAAATGTATTTAAAAATCTATAAGTGCACAAGTAAAGAGACACTATTCATTTTAACATTGAAGCAACAATTATTTTATATTCAATGGGAAAGATAAAAAAAATAGTTATTTTATAATAGTGAAATAAATAAATCAACACATAAATAGTAATCAAATAATTAAATTAATATATTTATTTTTCTTATCAATATGAAATAGTTAAATTAATGTATTTTATTTTAACTTATTTGTTTTTGAAAATGTTTCATTAATTTTCAAATGTTAATAATTTGATGTATAAATGGTTATAGATTAAATTAAGATATTTTTTTGATACACTAATGTCGTTAGAATCAAACCTTTACTACCATTATAATTATCTCTCAATGCAATAAATATAGTGGCACTTGTGATACATGTTTGTTCCCTATCAATGTTCCCTATTTCAAATAGCATTATAAATATACATTTTAAATAAATTTGATAAATTTGTAGATGATTATTTAACATCAAATTTTCTTCAAAATTTAAAAATTGTGAACAATATTAATAAAAAAAATTATTACAAAATTTAATAAACAAATAATATTTATAGTATTCATAAGAACTTCACATTGCTCAAAAATCAATGAACTTCACACCACTCAAAAGTAGCACCAATTAAATAGAAATATGGAAGTAAATTTAATCATGAACTTGCTAAATGGTGGTTTAGTAAGGTTGACATTTAAATGATAATAACTAAGGGAGATGATTTAATAGTGGTGAGAGTGTTATTATTGTTGATAGTTCAAGTGTAGTTATAGATAGATTAAGTTTGAAAGTAATTTTTAATTATAATAATTATTTTAGTTTTTAACATTATTAGTTTTTAAAGTTAAAATTAAATATAAAATAATTTTATAATAAATATTAAATTATCATTTTATTAGAAATAGTTATGATTTATTTTTAATAATATAGAAATTTTTAGTCAAAAAGTCAAATGAGGTTGCAAATGAAAGATCTCATGATTACTATATAGTTCAAATTTGTGATCTTAGTATCCTAGTAGGGACTCTCACTCCAACAGTTAAATTTGAATTTCAATTTTGAATCTGCAACTCTCGCCTGCAATAAATAGCTATTACTTTTGCCCGCATATTTCCACAACAAACAAATGTGCCGCTTCGAAATTATGTAGATGTAATTGTTTGCAGTAAGCTGCAAAATTATGTAAAACTAATTGTTTGCAGCCTTCCTATCAGAGCCACCTATATTTTGTTTCAGCTTGTACATGATGGTTTTAACAATCATAGATCTTTCTGAAGCTCTACAAATTCTCTTTTCCGTACAGATATATGATGGAGATAAGATGTAATTAAATGCATATCTCACAAATATAAACTCTAAGTGCTACAATTGTATGTACAATTCTTTTAAACTGTACAGTGAAATGGTACAGAGTTTTACACTAAGCCTGGTTGAACATATAAATCTTTATGTTGAAAGAGGTATGGGATTTTTAATAGTATGACTAGCATATAAAATAATTAAATAGAAACAATACGGTTAGTCGATTTTATGTTAGAGAGGTTATCAAATTATATATTGATAAGGAAACAATATTGTGATTGAGATGAAGATGGGTCATTTCGTGACTAGCATCATGTGGATCTCTTGTTCAAAAACTGGGACAATGCCAGTTAGTTGTTGTGGTTTGTGTCTCTGTTGCATGTCTAGGGTCATTGTGTTGTTAGTGTGTTGTTTATGTTTTTTTTGACTTGCTATTAGTTTTATGGACTTGATCTTTTTTGGCCCTTGAGGCTCGTTGTGTGGGGTACAACACCCTGTAAATGCTGCTTACTTTTTCAAAAACATTGTGATTGAGATCTAATTTTTTCTAATAAAAAACCGTTATAAAGAATTTAGAATAAAGGGGTATGTAAAATATTTTGAAGAGAAAAATCTTAGTTTTCTTTAATTAAAATTAATATGGTTCAAATTTAGAAGGTAATTGGAGTTCAATTTATAATCTATTTGAGTGATTGAGAATGTAAACAATGAATTCAAAATTAATATAAAATCAAATTCTATCTTAAAATACTTGCAAATTTTAGGCTTGATTAGTATTTGCTTGTGCTTTTAGTGAAGTGTGGATGTTCAATAAACATGAAAACTTTTCTATAATACCATGACAATGTACTAAAGAATTGTGGATTTTATATAATTATAGATTAAAAAATGAACAAACAATGGTTGATTTGATCAAATTTGGAACAAGAGTTTTGTTTTAGAATTAACTATTTTGATTGATTAGTTAACTACCTTAATTAACTAGTTAACACAATTGATCGATTAGTCAACAAACTTAATTGTGTTAACTAATTTGATTAACTAGTTAACTAACTTGATTGTTTATTCAACTAATATGATTTAGAGCTAACTTGATTCAATAATTAGTTAACTTATTTAACATGGAGTGGAACCTAGTTGATGATAATCAAAATTATTTATTTATTTTAATTAGATATATGTGTTTGGATTAATTAAGATCTAATTACTTAATTAATAATGATTAATCAATTAATTAAATATGTGGTGATGTTAGCAAGATTTAATTGTGATTAGTTAATTAACTACATATGTGTGCATGAACTAATTAGGAGTTAATTTATTTATTAATTATGGGTGATGTCAAGTGATTTTTAATGGGATAAATTAATTAAACTAGTATATTTTTTAATCAACATGATCACTTAAGATGTAACATGATTAAATTAATAAGTGTATTAGATGATTAGTTAATGCAATAAAAATGTGATGATGATAAAATTTGTAAATACAATGAAGATAAAGTGATGTTACAATTAATTGATGAGATGATAATAGGTCGATTACAACATTAGGGTGGTGAAATATAGGTCTCTATATTTTCCCCTCATTGAAAGGGTGTTATAGATGAAAGAATTATTATTTTTAAAGAAACTAGAAGAAGAAGAACAAAAAGAAAGGATATAGGAGGATGACCTAGGTTATATGATAGGCAAGGAGATGTCCCCTTGGGAGGGCATCCAATGATAAACAATATGGATGGATAATAAAAATGAGAAGAGCAATAGTAAATTGAAGGACTTGGGATAGAATAGAGGGTTAAAATCAAAGGTGGTGGGAAAGAGTGGTTAAGAAGAAATATTAATTATGGATAGGAAACTAGAATAAATATGTTTAGAAAAGAATGAGTGTGTGTTAAGGATGTGAAAATGAATATAGTGGATCTTGTGTAAATTATAGGTCTTTGAGCAACCTAATGTTTACTATAGTATATGATAGGATGCACCATCATATGGAAAAACCATTATGAAACTATTTTCATGTGTTTTATAGGAAAAAAAACCCAACTAGGCATATGAAAAGATGCACTTTTTTATTGAATGGTCATGAAGGCATTGTGATAGAATGGCCCATGGACTACCATAAATATAAAGAAAAAAAAGAAAAAAAAGTAAGAAAGAAACAAGACATAAGAAAAAAACCAAAGAAGATTTTACTTTTGGTCATCCTAAAACCTAAATATTGATTGACATGATGATAATAGCATTGTTAATTTAGGTTTAAACTACATCTTAAAGAAAATGTAGAGATGGGGAATGACTTGTTTAAAATTGAACAAGGATTGTAGGAAGGTTGTGAATAAAAACTATGGATGCAAGTTTGGATGCGTTTTGGACTATTTTGATATATTTATTTTTAGTGTATACTTTACTCCATGTTTGTATTATTAAATAATCTTTGGATTTGGGATTTTTTATATTGATTATATTTGTATTACATTTAATATTTTTTATTTCATTTTTTTATTAGCTAACATTTTAAAATGAGTAGGAAAATATAAAAGATAAGGACAAATCCATCCTAGTAGAAGATATGGAGGTGCTAAATGGAGGGAAATTTTTGGGGATTTAGGATAAGAATGATGGATGGGACTCATGATGGAAATGGGGAGGGGATTTAGGATGTGATCACCAATTACTATCTTACATGTAGGAATGATATACCCCACTTATTTATGCATCATTCATGATGATGTTTTGAAGTTCTTTTCAAGGAATACTTGATAAATTAATATGTTTCTAAAACCATGTTTCAAGACCTTGGATTAGATCGATTATATTGAATTAATAAATTGGATGAATAGGGTTGATTGGGTTGTTGATTAGTTTATGAAGGTTTGGGTAATGAAGAACATAAATAGGATTTCAAGGTTTCTAATTGCTATCTTGATGTTTGGAGATGATCAAACCCATATATTTTTTTGAAAGAAGGGTCTTCTTTTGCTAAAATAGTTTATTCTTGGTGAAGGTTGAAATGTGGTCCATTTTTTAGAAATGGTGTGTTGTCCACCTTGTATAATTTTTGTAATGTAATATTAATATTTATTTGTAGCACACGTAGAGAATATAGGGATATGAGTGTCAAATGGGTAGGAATTATTTGGGCCAATTGTATGTATTATGTAACATGGAGATAAATATACTATGTGTGTTGTACATTATAAAATGTCTAACATTGAGAGAACTTAGCACCAAAAGGGTAAATTTACTAATGAGGGAGTAATATTTTTGTAAGCTTGTGGTTTGCATAATACCACTTAGTGCTTTTGTGTAAGTTTATTTCTAAAAAAGAAATAACATGAGAAATTGTTGATGTTAGATTGTTGGCTAATGTTGATTGAGCATATCTTATAATTTGTATATGTTAGGAGAGGAAGAATGGATTGGGATGTATGATTAAACAATCATTTTCTTGTTCACATAGAGTGAAATTAGGGATCTTGATATTTCAAAATCCCTGTATAGTGACTCTACAAGTGTATTATAATATTTATTCATGAGATAATACATTGATAATATGAGTTATTTTTAAGCATATGTTTTTCCATTTAAGTTTTTTCTTAGGTTACACCCAATGTCCTATCAATGTCATATTTGTATATTCACGTTGTATACCATGAATACTTGTTTGTATATTTTTATCTCTTGTGATTATTTAGAAATGATTATTATGGCTATAAATTTCCTTTAATTTGATTTTAGATCTTAGTTGTTAGGTTTCAAGAAGAAACACTTTTCTAGTTGTTAACTCTTGATAGGATTTGAATCTTGTGCATAGTTGCTCAAGTTAATGCTCTTTCAAAAAAATAATGAAGGAATTGTTTGAGGTTATATGTGTTTTGTAGATTTGGGTTCTTACAAATCTTAATTTAGATGAAGATTTTACTTATGCTTTTTATGTGAGATATTCATATTAAGGTTTGGGGGTGATTATATTAGATTCCTCTTTAAGAAAAATCAATCTCACTATTGAGTCTAGAAAAAAAATTCCTCTAGATGCATGCATAGCACAATTATGTTTGTAAGGAAAATAACCATTTGTGGGGAATGAAAAAAAAAAAAAAGTTTGAAAACCATACAATCTACATAGATCCACACACTCCTTGGTCCATATAAGTGTTTTATCTATTCCAATAATTATATAAATACAAAAAAAAAATACAGTATTGCACAATACCTACATTAGTCAGTTTTATGGAGTCAATAGAAAAGTATTTAGAAATTTAGATTTGAAACTAATGATTTCATTAAGATAGTATTTATCTTCTTAGCTAGTTTTATTTTTGAAACAATGTCATTTCAAAAATTGTTTCAAAGAGGGGAATACTGTAGACAGTAACATAATATTCTCCTAGTTACTCAACCTTAATTATTGTCATATCATTCATTAATCATTTATCACATTAGTATATTATTTTCATATTATTTATTATCATCACATTTCTATTTACCATTTAATAAATTGATAGTTATCATTTAGATCATTTATCACACCATTATTACTAAATTTTCTATTAATTAATGACAACTAATTATCCTTTTTTATTTAAATAATTTTTTATTTTATTTTATTTCATCTCAATAGTTAACTTCATCTTCAAAATATTGGGAATTAAGGTGTCTCAACCTTTGCAACTTCTTAGTGTAATACCCCTCCATTTTGATTCTTGTTCAAGTTGCTTATGCTATGTTTGGTTGCAATTACTTTGATACTAGATACATTTTGTTATGATGTTTTGATCATTACTATTGAGCGACAACATTATTGTGGGATGTAGTTATCTGATTATTGTTTCACATGTATTATGGATTAATGATGTTGTAGAGTTAACATGAGATGTTATTATGAGATTATTAGAATTATGATGGAAGTGTCAGTTTCGATGAGTGTATTGGTGAAGAGGACGAGTTCGCATCACTCGCTTGCGAGCGCCCTGCGAATCCGTAATTCTTTCTTCACGATGTGTATTATATGCTAGATATATTGTATGATGTTGTTTACTTGGTTGCAGGATTGCAGGTACATGACATCGACTCCACCTGGTTTCACAAGTTTGAGCGTGTCGATCCAACAGTTAAGTTGAATGGGAGATAGTAGCTAGGTAACATGTGTCAAGTTTACACCCTAGCCTTAGTGTGTCGTCAGTTGTGTGTGTCGAGTTATTGTCTGTCTTGTTTTAATGTTATTTATTTTTGAAGCATTCTTGATTTGGAAATAGATATTTAGAATAATTGCATTTAAATCATGTTGATGGTTATTTAATTTAAATAATGCAATGTGGATAAAAGTTTATATTTAAATTAATTAATTATATTTAAATTATTTAATTAATTAAATTTAATTCAAGGGGGTTGAGTTTAGTTATTAAATAATTAAATTAATTAATTAAACGTGATGCAAGAGAATGAAAGGAAATAAAAGAATTGAAATTAATTTTGGAATTTTACATAGATGTGTGGGAATTAAATTAGAAATTGTAATTAAATATTTATTTGGGAAATTGGTTGCAACTTTGGAAATTAATTTATTATTTGAAATTTCATTTTAAATTGAAAGTGGGTTTTGAAAAGTGAAATTGAAATTGAAATTAAAATTGAAATTGAAATTGAAATATCTAATTTGCATGTAATTGAATTAGGGTTGTAAATATTGAAATTGAAATTGAAATTGAAATATCTAATTTGAATGTAATGTGAATTAGGGTTGTAAATATTGAAATTGAAATATCTAATTTGCATGTAATGTGAATTAGGGTTGTATCTAATTTGCATGTAATGTGAATTAGGGTTGATTAGGTATTTTTGATTTAGAATACATGTTTTAATTTTAGGGCAGAAAAATCTTTTAGAAAGAAAAAAATACATTTTTACAGAGAAGAAATTTTGAAAAATTTGCACAAGGGTTTGAAGAAAGTTTGATTGTAGAATTGATTGAAGGAAAGATTGTTTGCATTTGTTGGATTTTGGATTGGATTCATTGGAGGATTGAAGAAAATTCAAGAAATCTTTGGAGGAGGCTTGCATCAGAAATTCATCTCTTCCTGTAGCTTCTTGTACCAGGTTTTCCTCTTTGTATTTTATTGTTCTTGATTGTTTTTTTAAAATAGTAGTGATTAAAGATTTATTTGTTAAATCTGTTTTAGAAAATAAATTTGATATTAGAAGAAAAGAATTAAACAAATTTACAGCCTTTGCTTGTGAAAATTCTTGAGTGAAAATTGTGAAAACCTTAGTTGAATTTAAATTATTTGGAGAAATTGATTTTATTGTTATTGAAATTAAACATAGAGATTGAACAAGGCATTTAAAATATTTTTAGAAAATGAAACCCTCTGTTATTATTAAAAATCGGATTTTAAAATCTACAGTATAGTTATATTTTCATGGTAAAATGGTCTGATTGCATCGCCTATAACTTTACTTTCACAAACTGGGTTTTGTATAAATTTAAAGGGTTTTTGTATTTTGAAGTTTTCTAACCCCTATTCAAAAATCTCAAATACCCAGATTGTAGTTTTTGAGTTATGCTTGAAACATGAGACTGCTATTAAGTTATTTTCTCATGGCTGCTTTGAAAATAAAATAATAATAAATTGATATTTATAAATATTAATATTTTAGGTATTGTTATTATAATATTAAAATATTATTTAATAATATTTTATATTATAATTTATAATACTAAAGTATTATATTTATTTATATTATTTTAAATAAAATTTGTATATTAGATTAGTGGAATTAAAATTATAAACATATGGGAAAATTATTGTTTATTTTAAAATGGCATGTTAAAGTTTAATTGAAGGAGTTAAATATTTGATTAAAGAATGCATAATTTAAAATTGAATTGTGGAATTTAAATTCATATGTAAAAGGTCCAATTATTAATTTGATTTAATTGGAAAAATATATTTATATTTTGGAATATTGATGATAAAGAATATTTTATTTTGAATTAATCAATTTGATATTCTGCAAAGGATAGAAGATATGTTAATGATTAAATATATTTAAATATATTAACTTATATTTAGTATATATATAGTGAAGGTATATATCCATTTGAGAGAATAAATAATATTTTATCTTATATTATTCTGTTTTTTTTGCAAATTGGGTATTATTAATGTTCTAAAAGAAATAATTAGTATGTGTAGAAAATGTATAGAGAAAGATATTTAAATATATTGAAGAATTATAGAAATATTTATATTTAAATGTTAGTTTTAATTAATGAGATTTAATTTGAAACCATATGAATGCGTGGTCCAATAGATAAGCCAAAAGATGTTTTTATACATTGATGAAATTGCATGTTTTAAATGGATAGTTGATGAGACATAGACTCCGGATAGAAAATTGGCAAAGATTGGTTGCAATAGTGTTAGGTTGCATTAGAAGTAAATTTAGGAACTAACTATATTGAAAAAGGCAAATAGTTATTATGTTTTATTTAGTTCCATAAAGTAATCTAGTCATTGTGAATGGAATGTTAATGGTGTCTATATAATATGGAGCATATATATATATTCGGTGTAAAATTCATTATCATATTTTATTTTAATGAGATGCATGCAATGTATTATTGAATAGAGATTTAAAAATGGATTGATTAGTGTATATGGAAAATGGATAGAGAAACAATATGTTATTATATTAAAGTGATTGAATGTTTTAAATAGAAAATTGAATGAGATGTAAGATTTGGTTAGGAAATGGAAAGAGTTTACTTGCATGGATTTGTGTCGATTTAAAAGTAAATTAAGAAGTTGTTTTTATTGATGAAGCAATCAATTATGTTATTTATTAATTTCTATTTAATTAATTGAATCATTGTGATTGGATTATGAAAGAGATATGGATTTAGTATATCCAAAAGTAGTATCTTCCTCATGCTTATCTTAAAAGATTTAATTCTTTGTATTCAGTAAAAGGAAGTAAGTTTAATTGTTTTAGATTTCCAATAATGAAAAGGGAAATAGGGGTTATGATTATTTTAGATGATCTACTTATCATGTCTTTGACTTTTGTCAACACTACCTATTGAATGAGTATGGATTTAGGAAATCCAAATATTAGATTTGATTGATGACTTGAATGCTTTTGTTGCTATGTCGTCAAGTTGCATTGTTGGTTTTGGGATTTAGTGTTAGTCCTAAATTATAAGTCTTCCAGAAGAACTTAGAGGATAAGGGTTGTTGAATCTTTATGCCATCCAGTTGTTTTCCCTTGGGTAGTGCATGTTTTTCAGTTTTACCCAGTTTTCATGAACGGGGATGTTTGCACCTCCTTGGTTTAGGAGCGGATTATGGGATCCGTGTCTCCTTGTATGGAGTGACCTTATTATGTGGTTTCATCTTGTTGCCTTCTGTGAAAGGAGTGGACTATGTGTTGTTGCCTCCAAGATGTTTGGAGTGGGATCTTTTGTTACCTCCTATGAAAGGAGTGGACTATGTGTTGTTGCCTCCAATATGTTTGGAGTGAGATCTTTTGTACCTCCTGTGAAAGGAGTGGACTATGTGATTGTTGCCTCCAAGATGTTTGGAGTGAGTTTCTATTATTTGTATCCTCTTTGTGTTGGAGTGGATTATGATACCTAGTTGGTATGCACTTGTGGTTCCCTTGGTGGATTGTTTGGATGTGTGTTGTTGAATAGAAGAGTGGCTTCTGTTAGGCGCCAGAGCTCAAAGAGGTAAACTGGATAACCTTCAGGAGTGATTTAAACAAGTGATAATTAAAATAATGTACTTAGAAGATTAGGACTAACTTCACATTAATCAAGATAATTTAATCCTCACTCATAGATGCAAGGGCTTGTTTAGACTTGGGATGAGTGAGAAGGCCTGGAATGGCAAGATCAACTATCTTGTCCTTGCGAGAGGTAGTTGATTCCGCATGAGTGAGTATGAGTGCCGGGATTCGGTTGAGGCCACCAGGATTACTTGTGCCGGAGCCTATGAAGAATGCCCAGAGGAGATCTCATGACAAACCTTGCGATGACACTCTATCTATGACAACTATTGTTAATTGTTTTATGTGTATGGTTATTTGAACATACTTGATCTACTTTATGTCTGGAAGCAATGTGACCTATGTCAGTGATGTTGGAGTTGTACTTGTATTGTACTTGATGTGTACATGTATTGTATTTGATTTGTACTTGTATTGTACTAGATTTGTACGTGCATTGTATTTGATTCGTACTTGCATGGTGAATGAGTTGTATTTGATTCGTACTTGTATAGTGAATGAGTTGTACTTGTTAATTCATTTGGTTGGTTATAACAGTATGAGTCAGTATGAGTCTGCCTTTGGTTAGTGGTTGTAGATCTTAGTCCATGTTACTTTGTTACTATCTCCTAGCATGGGGGGTGGGCCTTCGGGTACCACATTGGTTGGGTGGAACATGCACCAAAACCGTTGGGTCCCCATCTATCTTCAGTACTTGGTGGCGAGACATCCAGATGGACAGCTCGCGGTTCGTGTTGTAATTTCTTGCATTGTAATATTTCAGCTTGTATAAGTTATTTTATCCCTCTTATGTTTATGAGGTGGAATTTTGTAATAGTAATCTTTTGTACTATTGCCTCATTCTGGGAATGAGTGATGTAACTATTGGTTTAAGATAATGTTTATGAGGTTGTATCTCGGTTGATTATCTTATTATGTTATGTGATATTCTTATGATGTATGCTGGTGATTTCATAAAGTTCATAAGGCTATGGTTATATGTAATATGTATATGTGGGTATAGGTAATCCTAACTTTGTAGCCTTAGAGGTTGTTGTTAACTAGTAAGTGAATGTGTATGTTAAATGCACTTTATAAAAAAAAAATTGGTTCGCTTATGATGTTAATTGCAACTTCTTATAGGGTTGCAAGGCGGGGCATTACACTTAGGATTAAAATATTTGTTTATTAATTCTTATGTTGTAATTTATTGCTCATATTAATTTGTCATCTACTATGACTTGGCACAGTGAGTTGTCGGTATATTGGGAGGTGGCATGGATGTTGTGGTCCCCATAAGGAAATGTAGGCATCCCACTTTGGGAAGATATTATTTGACATGTGTCAGCATCTTTGAGGGATTTTATGATGATTTCAGGAAAAACTCTTATGAAGATCTTATGACAGATTCCTATTATGATGAGTAAGAGATAAATTCTATAATAGGTTGGATAAGTGTTGGAAGGAATATTTGCATGGGGAAAGTGGGCACCCAAAGTTTGACATATGACAAGTTATAAGAGAATGTATGATGCATCTTCTTTTTTAGTCAGCTATAACATATTTTCTTATAGTTGTAAGAGTTGTCATATATGACAGATTCTATGACATTGTAAGGAATTTTGCATACCTATTAGGGGCACATTTGAGGCGCCCAAGTATGGAGGCATGTAAGGGGGGAAAGGAATCATTGGACAAGTGTCATAGGAGTCAACCATGTGTTAGAAAAATGTGCCACATGGATTTAGATGCCCATCTCTTGTAGCTTTCTCTAGAAGCTACCTTCATACTTGTATTTCTCTATATTTTGGATGTCTTGGAGTTGGTTTAGTATGTTGTATTTGTAGGTATCATTATGCTATTAGAATAGCTCCAAAAATTAAATTTGTGTACTCTTGGAAGAACTTGCATTGCAAGTGAGTTATAATCAATTGATTAAATAATGCATTGTGCAAATTTTGGAGTGTGGGGTTTTCTCCTAAAAGGGTTTTCCCCACGTGTATCTTGTGTTGTGAGATTTTGATACTTGCATGTGTTGTTATTTTAATAATCTTCCTATTGTGAAACTCTTGTAGTACTGTAAAATAATTAAAATTGTACATCCCTCCTCTTAAATCAGTGTTAGGAAGAATTTTTGTGTACCTTGCTTCCTTTCACAAACTATAGTTTTTTCTCTCACTAGTTAAAATTGATCTTGAATAGAAACTTCTCCTTCTCATTTGTCCATTTAATAAATTAAATATTCTATTATTATCCTCCTAAGAGTTTGAATGGTAATTTTCTATTTTTAATTGAGTTATCTTCTCCTCTCTCTCAAGCTGACTCCATAGTCAGTCTAGTTAATTTAGATCTCCAATATTATATAAAAGGATCAATCTCTAGTTTAATAATATTTTTATCAATATAAAAAATAAAACCAGTGGACCCTATTTAAGATAATCTTTAAGATTTGAGAGCTAGATCCATATCTATCCTAAGCTAATATTGAATGTGGTGTGTGGGGGATGAAAAGGGAGAGAGATTGTAGAAATAAATATAAGCATAACAAAGGCTCATGATGCAATAATAATAATAATAATAAAGTACTCATTACAACTAAAGATGAATAAAGAAAAGTATAATAATATTTAAGATAATAGCTTTCTTACTATTAAGCTCATTGATCAATTAACCATTCACAAATACAAGTCCTTTGAAAACATACATAGAGGCTTCTCTATATAGAAGCAAGGAGAGAAAAGATTAAGCTAACACATCTAGCTTTAGTTGTAATAGTAGAATATAAAAATAAACCTTAACATGATGCTTGAACATATTAGCTATAAAAATTGTTACCTTCTCATCTGAGAATGGGAAGGGCAAGTTCCTAAAAATGGGGGACCAAAAGGATGTTAAAGGTGACAATTTTTTTCCTAGAATCAGCTAAACCTCAAATTAGATTAGTAATTGAAGATGTGTATGTACTCAAAATTTAAAGATATAAGGAGAATAATAATTCAGGTACTCTAAATAGATAATTTTGAACCACTAAATATTTTTGTAAATGGTTTAAGGTTAAGGAGATGAATTATAACATATTGTATGGTGTTCCTGCCCTATTATTTTGTTGTATTAAGTATTTAAAAAAAACTATTTGGTAGAAATATAGCTGAAAACCATGGAGGTTTATAGGCCAAATTTACAAGAGTGGATTTTCTCCCCTACTCTTTGAGCTCAACTTATACTCAAGAGAGTGTTCCTATAGATTTGATAAACAAAATGAGCTATAAAAAATGGTGATAGCTAAACCTAAACTATTAACTTGAATCCAAATATTATCACTAAGCCAAGAAAAATAGACATCTTAATACCTCTATATATCCGATTTCATCACTACTATAATGAGTGCAAGGTGGAGGCAATCCATATAGACCATAACATAAAGTGACAAACACAATTTATATGAGTTCGTGCCCTATTTATTGTATAACCATGGGTTAACTAAGGGTTGTGACTAAACTAGAATTACTAGCATAATGATTTATTCGTTTTAATTGTGATACAATAAATTCCTAGATCAATGCCAATCAGTGGAAAAAGTCATAATTAAGAAGGAATTTCAAAGAAGCTAAGCACAAAATAATTGATCAAATCATGAAAATATAATCAAGGTTTGAGTATCATAGAAAAAAATAATTAGTAATCCATTATTGACTTGTACAAATATATTTGTAAATAAAAAATGATCATTTACAAATATTGTAATAGTTTTAAAAAACACTCACATTTATCAAATAAGATTTACACTTATGACAATATTTATGTTAAGAGGAAACCTTTGTTACATTAAAAAATTCCCCTAAAAATGTACCTACATTCTTAGAGATATGAAACATTTAATGTTCCCATAATATTCTCAAGTATAATACATCAATAGAATTCATTGCCTTCTTCCAACTAAACATCTAATACAAGCTAAGTCTCATTGGGATAATCTCTAAACAATCCAAAATGAATCATAGAAAAGACATTTTAACCCCTTGAAACTTGTCATAGAAAACAAGACTATATAAATTCAAAAATGGTCAATGTTGACTAGAATTAGGGGAGATGTGATGGTTTGTAGTAAGAGAGCTATGGGAGAGGTGTTAGTTTGGGTCAAATCCATCAAAAATAATATCCAATATACTTGATTGAAATTTCCTACTCTTTATTTTCCCTTTCTACCAATTTGTCCTATAAGTTACTCTTGGTTTAAACTCTTGATCTAAAGTACCTTCTATCCCTTTTTACTAGTCTACATGCCCAAGATTGGATCACTAATTTGGAATGTACCTTCATTCCTCCATTTCCCAATTTCATACATACGTATCTTTTTCCTCACTCTCAAAATCCCAAACTAAATAATGACTAATTTGTTGAAAATTTTATGTTAAGGAATTATATCCTTTTCCTTCCACGTTACTATTTTACTAATTATATTAAATATATTCCTTTGAACTCATCTTTTCTTTCCATTTCTTTCCTTTTCTTTCTCAATTGCATTATATAGTGTACACATATAATATGGTCAAAACAAGATTCCTTATTTTCTTGGTGCATAAACATAGGACTACATATGAAAGGGAAATAAAGATTAAAAAACCCTTATTTGAAATATATAACAATGTAAAAGTAATCATTGATTCAAAAAAAATTAAGGAGATTCAAATATGAAAATAAAATATAAATATAAAAAAAGTGCAGATCTAAATGTGCTTATTATATATGTAACCTTAGAGTGGAGATTGGTTCATGTAAGATGCATTGCATTCACAAAAATTATGAAGGAAAATCAAATTTCCAGTTATGGGTTAACCTAAACTAATTAAGTAATTGCAATCAAATAAGCACAAATCGACTTAGATTAAATAAGTATATATAGGAATAATAATTATTATACATTATAATAGCTAAACAAGGAACATAAATATGAAGGGAAGTACTTAGATCTATGATCAACAAGTATGGGCTAACAACAAAATTATGGAAGTATACTAGTGGTACTTATAAATTGATGTCTCTTTGTTAAATCAATATCTTATATTTTGCATTTTAATCTTGGATTCTATTTGTATACACTCAAACTTGTCCTCGCAATCATCACATTATTCGTCTATTGATTAAAATGATCAATTCATTCAATAATTTCTTCTATTCATGCATTTCATCAAATCATAAAATCATCTCATTATTGTTTGCATCCGTCGCATTATCATCTTTGCACTATCATTCATTATCATAATAAATTCATTATCATAATCATTCACTAACATTTCATAATAAAACTATATTATCATTTAAACCACATCACTTGCATATATCGTCCACCTCATATTGCATTTCGTTAAATCATCACATCATTAAAATATTATCACCACATGATCATTCATAATGCATAATAAATCATAATCATTCATAATCCATTTGCATAATATGTCATAAACATCATTTCCATATTAAATCAATTATCATTATCATCCATAATTTTTTCATATTCATCTCCATTAATAAATCAATTATCATATTCATTGATTATTATTTCATAATAAACTAATTATCATAACTTGCATATTAATCATATCATTTTCATAAATCATTCATGAAATATTGTATTTTAGTAAAGCATATTTAATCATTTAGGTAAATTTTAATCTAATAACCCTTTTATCACTTTCATTATCATCCATAACATTTAACCCAACAATGTGGGATAATGGCATTTCCTTCTCTCACATCTTTTATCCCACATTTCATCTTCAACTCCTCTCCATCCTTAGGGAACTCTTATTTAAATGGGATTTTCCTCTCATTTTAGCTATCACAAATTTTGCTCACAAAATTTACATACTCATATCATCTTTGCATCTTGATTGCATTTCCCATTCACCATAGCCTCTTTATTGCATTTTATGCTCATAAATTTTGAGAGCAAATGCATAAACAAAGATCCTGGTGATAGGGAGACAATGGAGATTGATTTCTTTTAAAAGCATTATTTTGTTTATGTAGTTTAGATTTTTATTTCTAGTGTTTCTTTTAATTATAATGGCTCTATTGATTTGGGCTGAAATGGTGGTTCTTACTCCATAGAATCATGCATTTTTCTGGCTCTACACTATTAAGGTTTAGTCTATGATTATTAGTTAACAATGAATCCCACTAGGCCTCTTAATTAGAGATAGAAATAAAACTATATGATTATCCTAAGTAATATCATCCATGTTGATGAAAATAAAGAAATCGTCTACTTCTTTACTTGAATCTAAGAAAAATATGTGTGACATTACTTATTGTATATTATCAACAAACTAGAAAAAATTCTTCCAAAATATCCCTATTAGGTGGTGATTTGAAATGATTCCTTCTCTATCACTATGTGAATCACTACACAATATAGAAAAAGGATTAGACTAAAATTATTAGTCTCATGAAACAACTTAAAATCTTGATTAGCTTGATTGTGAAATTAGTTCACACCAATTTCATGAGAAATGTCCAACATGAGGGATTCATTTCTTTTGATGAGAAACATGAGAATTAAGATCTCAACTTCCCTATAATCATCCAATTCAATCACACATAATGAAACATCAAACATTTCACACATATCTATAATAGGAGGACCTTAACATTACCTTTCATGAGGGAATATATGGATGAAATAACACAATATTCACCTACAATACCTAGCTCACTCATTTAATTAATCTCAATAGGTTGTAAGGAGACTAAAAAATTCTCATTCTTGTCATCATCTAATTTAAAATTTATTACACATGATGGTCATGGCTAAATTATATACATTATATACATAAAAGAAATAGGGAGAAGCACTAGTGAATTTATGAACTATAGATGTGCATAATGAATATATAAGCTAACCAAAATATATATGACTCAAATTAATTTTTTGATAAATTAGAGGAGCCAAAAAAACCAAAGTTAAATATCATGGAAAAGAATGCACAATTACATCATTGAGGCATAATATTTTAAACAAGAGAGATTTCCTCTTTGAAGGCATCTTCTATTTTTTTCACTTTGGGAGCCATTGTAATGAACACTATAGTCAAACACTCAAGAGAATTTAGAAAATGAGACAAAGTAGTAGCATTAAGAATCACAAATGAGAAAACAATTTTGTTTAACATTTTTTAAATCTAGAACTAAAATTATAAATAACTACATATTCATTTGGTGTGTGTAGATTACTTAAAATCCACTTACAAATGAATGAATCTAAAAAAATGATATAAAATAATGTTTCTTATCTCTTCCAATGAATGAATTGAGCGAGGAGAAAATATTACTTGTACCAAGACAAGGATTCATCAAATTGTGAAGAAACAAAAAAATTACATGCAAAATTATCATGCATTATACCCAGATTTCTTAAAAAGTTACAAAATTCTAATGTATTTCTTAGAATTAGATTCTCAATATCCCTAGAACATCATTGATATCACTAGGGATGTCAAGAGGACTAAACCCAATATAGGAAAAGCCCATCATAATCAATAAAAGGGAAAAAAAGAAAAGCATTATATTATGCCCTTCTTCTAATACCATAAATGTTGACCAACAAAACTACACATACTAATCTCAAGAGTTGAGAACCAAATCCTTTCTTGAATGTAAACAATAAAACCCTACCCAAAGTCTTAGGCTTAACATGTTAGATCTATGCAAGGTGTTGGCTGTAAAAACATTAGCTTACCAAAACCCTAAAATTAAGCTTAACTCGTATGGTTAGGGATAGTCAACTTTGGACATTCAGCTAGTGCTTATGATCAAGCAATGACACTTAAGGAAAATTTTAGTTTTTTATCATGATATCTAAGCATTTTGCTTGATCTATATAAAAACATCTCTTATTTGGCATTCTCGATTTTTTTTTAACAAGATAGGAACATATATCACTATGATACTAATTGTAGATTTTATATTATGTCAAAATCTACATGTACGAATATTGTAAAACTAAACCATAGTACTCTTACAAAAAACCCAAAAATATTATTATTAGATATTGAAAAACAAATATTGCATATAGATTAATATTCTTATATAGAGTTTCGGAGATGTAATTGACAATCAATAAATTTGATAGAAAATTCACTATGATGATTTTATTTGAAAGGTGCTAATAATAGCAACACTAACAAACCACCAAGTCATTAGGATGACTTTATTAAAAAATGGTAATAGCACAAGAAAACCAACAAACACAAAATTTAAGGTGGATTTAGCATATTCCTTTGAATGAATAATCTTCTATTTTAGCTTCTAGCAATCAATTTGAAGACTGAATTGATAGATTTTAAAACTCAACCAGTCAATTAAATATATAATATTTTGATAATTTGAATTTCTCCATTTATGATTTTTTTTTAATCCTATCCAACACTTGAGTGAAAGACATATTTACAACAAACTACTATAGTGATTATATAATAATTTCACAAAACGAGAAAAATATATAACAAAATGTGAACGCGAAGATGCTTTTATTGATAAGAGTGACCAAGCCCTTACATTTAAAAGTCTACCCACATTCAGCCACATGTCCATCAAGTTACTATAACTACTTGGGTTTTTTTCCACCTAGTTATTAGGCTAGATCCATTGTCCTCAAGACTATAACATTCTTCGTGAGGAGATTCTTTCAGCAATAATCTGGCCTGATAGCAAGCATCATAGCTAAAGCTCATTTCCTCGAAGCCCTTGTATCTGAAAAATCATCTCCACACATCAATTTTAACATGTCTAATTATCCTATTGTTCCCTTAACATGCTATCATATTTCTTATTTAGCTTCCATAGAATGCGTATGTGTAGGATCATCATGGAAAAAACAAGCCCTTAAGTGGCAATAAAAAGATAGAAAATCAGAGTTAGACAACTTGACGTAAAAAATTGAATAAGTTATCTATATTATTTCAAAAAAATGAAAAAATAGAATCTTTAGCAAATTGAATGTAGTTTCTAAACTACTATACCTTTATTTAAAAAACAAAAATCTATTTGGTGAAAATTTGAAATTTCAATGCAGTAGTATTTAAATTTTAGGGTAAATATAAGAAGTAGGTGTATGTCTGACCACCCTAACCACAATAAAATGATAAAAACAATTTATCAGATTTTACATATAAGTAGAGGACTCATGTCTCAATGTGATGCATATTTTTTTATTATTTTTTTCCAAGTAAATAATTAATTATGAATTTTTTATTACATATTTTAAAAAATATAAAAGCTTGTTTGTCTAACCACCTTAACTTGGTCAAAAATTCATGAAATTCATTTTTTGTTTTTTTAATGCTATAGTATGTGAAGCATAGAATGTGACACATGTTTTGGATTCAAAAAATGTGATACCATTTGAAAATTATAGATGATTTTCAATCAGCCTATCAATCAGGAATTTATTCATAATTCTAATAGAAAATGAATAATAATTATTTATTAAATTCAAAGTAAAACATAATTTATATTGGTGGAAAGTTGAGAATATCCTCTAAAAACCCTTTTCGTTTCATCAATTTTGGGTAAAAAAAAGTCGTTAGCCACATGGGCCATCATATGGCTTACATATCGCCACTTTTTGGCCCATAATGATCCCACACATACCCGATTCATACTTGACCCTTAGACTATCATGTCTATCAAGCATGATCACATCTGAGGAGTCGAAATAAGAACTGCTATGGAAAAGTACATCTTTGATCACTTGTCAAAACAAGAAGAGTTTCCATCAGCTTCAACATCTATATTCACCACTATCCATGGCCTTAATTTATTTATAACATCGACAACACTCTCCAGAAGACTCCAATTATATAATAGCCTATGGAAAATAGTGGGAGCAAACACTGCGACAACTTTTCAAGGTTTAACGGTGAACATGCCTTTGTGAATCTCCTCCATACTTGACATTTGTACCATCATATAGGAAAAAAGAACCCCCAAGGACTTAGCGAGCTCTTGAAGTCTTCTTTCATTATCTTTCAGATCTTCTGCATGCATTCCAATAGTCGTGCCTAAAGGCTAGAGGTAGAGATTAAAAATTAAAACTTAGACAAGAAATTTTCACACCCAGAAGATTGATTATATTATTCATAAAAAAATTTATAGAACAGCCTCTCAAACTTTTTGCTACTGCTGAGCAATTTTTTTTAATTCATCTCCATAAATTTTACAAAATTACACCAGTATATATCAAAATTCACAGCAAGACATATTAATTACAATATTAAAAGCCATTAATGAAAACCATGTTGTCATTGTCCAATCACATATTAAAAAACATGTACTTTCAAATTAATTGTTGCTAGCTTGGACACCACAATGAACCGCTGCCAAAATCATGAAATACCACTCTACCGTGGAAGAGAGATAAAGGCCCAACAGTACCGCAAGGTACCGCTCAACCACTGGGGGCTAGGAGGGAGATCGCGGGGCCACGGTTTGACTGTGCTACCGCAGTCTATAGATAAGCAAGCCGCTGTGTGGCAGTGGTCTCTGCGCCACCGTAGGTGATTAGAGGAAAGACCATGGGGTGGTGGTAGACACCGCACCACCACTGATGGTTAGAGGATGAGTCGCGGTATCACGGTAAACACCACGGTATGGTGAGCAATGAAAATATCAGTGGCGGTAAGGCGGTAGACCGCCCCATCGCGGTGCATGAAATGCCACCTAGCGGTAACGAGGTAGACACTACACTACCGCACGGGCTAGAACTTGAGGTGGAGGTAACGCGGTGAACATTGGAGAAAACTATGAGAGTTGGGAGAAATTCCAACACTCCCCCTTGATCGCAACTCCTGTTGTCTCTGATCCCAAGTCGATCTCTTTGAAAGATGAAATTTTATTTTCCAAGTGTCTTCATAAAAAAATCTGCAACTTGATCCTATGACTTGTAAAACTCCAACGTGATCTCCCTATTGTTAATTAGCTCTCTAATAAAATGATAGTGCATGTCAATGTGTTTGCTCCTCTTATGAAAAATTGGGTTTTTTGTAAGAGCGATTGCTGAGTTGTTAGCACATAATACTATTGTTGCATCCAATTGTTCATTTTGAAGTTCTTTCCAAACTACCTGGCACAATGTGCTTGCAACTGCAACATATTCAGCTTTGGCTGATGATAAAGTGACTATTGGTTATTTTTTGAAGCCCATGAAACAACTCCAGTCCCAAAATGAAATACATAACTAAACGTTCTTTTCCTGTCATCAACACTCCCAGCATAGTCACTGTCTGTATAACCATTCAACTTGAATTCATCTAAGCTAGAATATTGAATCCCATAGTTCTTTGTTCCACTGATGTATCTCATAATTCTTTTCCCAGCCTTCCAGTGTGTGTCTTTGGGTGTTTCCATAAATTTGGAAATTAAACTGACTGCAAACATAATGTCTGACCTTGTAGTTGTCAAATACATCAGACTTCCAACTAGTTGTTTGTATAGGGTTGAATCAACATCTGAACCTGTATCTTCTTTGCTCAACTTCAGACTAGTCACCATAGGAGTGGGTGCATGTTTACAATTCATCATATGAAATATTTTTAAAACATCATTAGCATATTTTTCCTAAGAAATAAAAATGCCATTTTCATCTTGATTTACCTCAATACCTAAAAAATATTTCATCATACCCAAGTCTTCCATTTCAAATTCCTTCAACATAGCACCCTTAAACAATTCAACTATCAGATCTCCAGTAAAGATTAAATCATCTACATACAGACATATAATCAAGATTTTTCCTTTTTCATTCATTTTGGTATACAATGTTGGTTCACTGTTGCATCTGATAAATCCATTCTGAATAAAATAAATATCTATTCTATTGTACCAAGCTCTTGGGGCTTGTTTAAGACCATACAACTCTTTCTTCATCTTGTAGAATTTATCTTCTTGACCCAATAATTCATATCCAGGTGGATGTTCAACATATATTTCCTCTTCAAGATAGCCATTTAAGAATGTTGATTTCACATCCATTTGGTGAACGAACCATATGTTTTGTGCGGCTATGGCTAGTATCATTCTCACTGTGTCAAGATGGGCTACAGGTGAAAAAGTCTTTGTATAATCAATTTTAGGTTGTTGTGAATAACCTTTTGCAACTAGTCTTGCTTTATGCTTCTGCACTTCACCATTTGCATTCAATTTGGTCTTGTAAATCCATTTGACTCCTATTACATCCTTGTCTTTTGGAAGACTCAGCGATTCCCATGTTTGATTATTTTTAATTGCATCAGTCTCTTCATCCATTGCACTTATCCACTTATCCTCTTTAATTGCATCTTCATAGTGAATTGGATCTTCATCTTGAGAATAAAATGCAAAAAGTGTAAACTATTGTGAATTATTTTCACCTTCATTCTGATTGTAGATATCACTAATGTTTATGATTTTATGTCTTCTCATGCTTGCCAGTGTTGGATTTGAAAGATCACTTGAATCTGCAGAATGTGAACTTGATGGTACTATGCCAGAAGTTCTTGTTGCAGATGGAATCTGCAGTCCTCTTGTTTCTACTCTCACATTGCTTGAAGGTGTTACCTGATGACCACTTTCTTGAGATTGAATTGGAATTGAAGAGTTCACAACAGTAGGAATATTTGGTGGAACAAAAATTTCACTTTCTTCTTGAGGGATACTGACTGATACATTGACTGTTCTTTCTCTACTTCCATCCCATGCTTCATCTTCAACAAACTGTACATCTCTGCTGATTATGAACTTCTTAGTTGTTGGATTGTAAAGCTTGTATGCCTTGGATTCATCACTATAACCAACAACTATAAATTTCTCTCCTTTATTGTCAAGCTTTCTTCTCAATTCATCAGGTACATGTGCGTATGAAACACATCGAAAAACTCTCATATGTGAGACATTATGCTTTATGCTAGTCCATGCTTCTTCAGGAATAAAGTTCATAAAATTTTTTGGTGGGCATCTATTCATCATATATGTTGTACATGATACAACTTCAGCCCCAAATTCATTTGTCAAATGCTTGGCTCTCAGCATACTCCTAGCCATTTCCATGATTGTTTTGTCCTTTCTTTCAGTTACCCCATTTTTTTGAGGTGTATACTTGGTAGTGAACTGCTTATGAATACCATGATCTCTATAGAAATTTAAAAACTCTTTTGAAATATATTCACCTCCTCTATCTTTCCTCAACACTTTAATGTAATGACCACTCTATTTTTCAGCAAGAGATTTGAATTGACAGAAGAAATCAAACACTTCACTTTTATGTTTTAAAAAATAAACCCACGTCTTCCTTGAAAAATCATCAATAAAAGTCAGGAAATAAAAACTACCACCCATTGAAGGTGTCTGCATTGGACCACACAAATCTGAATGAACAATTTCCAAAGGGGCTTTTTCTCTAGTTGACTTCCTTGCTGGGAATGACTCTCTATGCTGCTTTCCTAGAATACACCCTTCACACACTCTCTCAGGTTTTTCAATTAAAGGTATTCCCTTGACCATACACTTCCTATGAAGCCTAAATCTCAAATGCCATAGCCAGTTTTCATCTTTTACTTCTGCCTGAAAGACAGTTTACATACCAGTTGTTATCTCTTGTGCTTGTGCATAATTTGTGCTCAAATCTGGTTGAATTCTCAAAGGAAAATTTTTGTTGTTTGTCATTTTGATCCTAGCAATAAGCTGACTACTTGGGTATTTGTCTAAAATTGTGCACAGTCCATTTTTGAAGGTTACTCTATAACCCTTTTGAACTAACTGAACAACACTCATTAAATTGTGTTTAAGACCTGGTAGGAAATACACATCTGAAATATACTTTTGCTCCCCCTGCTTAGTTAGAATATTAACATGTCTCTTTCCTTTAACTCACACTTTTTTGTCATTACCTAGGGTGACATCAGACTTAACATTTTCATTTTAGCTTGTGAATAATTCTAAATTTCCTATCATATGGTTACTACAGCTTGAGTCTAAAAACCAAACATCTTTTTCACTAGCTTGTGCTGCATTACAGGCCAGAAACATTGTACTCTTATCTGGTTTTTGGTCTTGACTCTCTTTTGTAAAATTTGCATTTTGTCTACCAAAATCATATTGTTTCTTCCTACACTCATTCATATAATAGTATTGGCATTGGACTTGAGACTTTCCATACCTTTGATCTTGAGGTTGATTCTAAGATGGGTTTTGGCTCCTGCCTCTTCCACTTGAGCTTGATGGGTTGCTTCTTCCACCTCTGTTGAAACTTCTTCCTCTTCCTTTGAAATTTGATCTTCCTCTACCTCTTCCTTGGTTAATTGAAGCTTGTGACTTGAATGGGTGCTCCAATGACATATTTGTTATTTTTCTCAGCCTCTGCTCATGAAAAATGAGTGAAGCAAAAATCTCATCAACTGAATACTAGGTGAGGTCTTTTGTCTCCTCTATAGTCACTGCAATTGTTTCAAATCTTGTGGGTAAACTTCTTAAAATCTTCTCTACCACTTTGACATCTTCAATTGTCTCTCATTTGTTCTACTCTGGTTTACCAATCCAATTATCTGGGTAAAAAATGAATCTACTGATTCATTATCCTTCATAAACAGAGTCTCAAACTCCCTTTTCAGTATTTGTAACTTAGCTATCTTAAATTTCTCCATTCCTTTGTAGGAAATTTTTAGTATATCCCATGCTTGTCTGGACCTAGTTGCTGCTGAAATTCTTGAAAATATGCTCTCATGCACTCCTTGTAGTATAAAAAAGAGAGCTTTTGAGTCCTTATTATCTTTCAGTAAGTCTTTCTCTGCTTGTGTCAAGGCGTTGAATGTTGCTACATCTGCCGGCTCTAGAAAACCGTTCTCCACAAACTCCCATAAATCTTGTGAACAAAATAAAGCTCTCATTGTGATTGCCCAATAATCATAGTTCTTTCCATTCAGTTGAGGTATTTGAGGATTAGTCAAGCTTGTGCTTGCTGCCATTTTTCATAGATAGTCTAAGACAACTCTAGATATGGAGAACCTGCTCTGATACTAGGTGAAGGCTAGAGGCAGAGACTAAAAATTAAAACTTAGACAAGAAATTTTCACACCCAGAAGATTGATTATATTATTCATAAAAAATTTACAGAACAACCTCTCAAAATTTTTGCTATTGCTGAGCAATTTTTTTGTAATTCATCTCCATAAAGTTTACAAAATTACACCTATATATATCAAAAGTCACAACAAGACATATTAATTACAATATTCAAATCCATTAATGAAAACAATTTTTTCATTGTCCAATCGCATATTAAAAAATATGTACTTTCAAATTAATTGTTGCCAGCTCAGACACCACAACGAATCACCGCCAAAATATGAAATACCACTCTATCATGGAAGAGAGATAAAGGCCCAATGGTACCGTAGGGTACCGCTCAACCGTTGGGGGCCAAGAGGGAGACTACAGGGCCACGGTTTGACTACGCTACTGCAGGCTACAGATAAGAAAGCCGCAGTGTGGTGGTGGTCACCTCACCACTGTAGGTGGTTAGAGGAAAGGCCGCATGGTGGCGGTAGACACCGTGCCACCGCTGGCGGTTAGAGGATGATCCACAGTATCATGGTGAACACCACGGTACCATGAGCAATGAAAATCTTGGTGGCAATAGGCGGTAGACCGTGCCACCTTGTGGCATGAAATGCCACCTAGCGGTAATGAGGTAGACACCGCACTACTGCGCAAGCTGGAACTCGAGGTGGAGGTAACGTAGTGAAGGTTGGAGAAAACCGTGGGAGTTGGGAGAAATTCCAAAAATGCCCCCAATTATACTTAGACCAGTTAGATATGCATTTTGTCCAAGAACATGACACTAGATTGTAGTCACTCCATAATCCATAATCCAAAGATGAATTATAATCAAAACAATGCCCTACACATACTGACCCTCAACTGCCATCTGCAAATCGGTCGGTAACGAAGAAATATTCCAGGGTGGAAATATGGGAAACAAAGCACTGGTAAAAGAAAGCTAAGTAGACATGTACACAAAATATATCTAAAAGAATTTAAAGAGAAGCCATGTCACCATATCTTGAAAGAAGGCCATCTTCGCAACGGCCAACAACACACTGCTCACATAATGGTCTAGAACCTTAGCACACCTACTTCTTTTCGTCTTGAATATAGGCATGTCTAATACATGTTCCATCACACCGTCAGACACCGAAGTGATCAAATAATACAACCAGAAAAACACTATTGATTGGGACAGGAAATAAAATAACTCAACAAAACCAGAGATAATTGAGACCACAACAGACAACACAAGGTTCATGCCTCCTATGAATAGCACGATACTACTAGGAAAAACATGATTTATGAAATCCATGCTCTGCACTGTAAATTTCTTGCTCTTCAGCAGCAAATCATCCCTAGAGATCTGAAAATCCTCAAAATAACTTAAATAAGGCCTCCAATTCTGCCAAAATTGCCCTGAAATCTCTATTTTGAGCCTTGATTCGAATGCTTTGCAGCTTTAGAGTGAAAGGATCGGTAGTTAAGGACAGTACAAAATCAATTGTAAAATTACCAGTGGTGGGCTTCCCTGTAAGAAAGAAATGCTTGAAAGAATCTGCAAAATTTGTCAAATTATAGCAGTTGAAATTGTCATGGGTGGGAGATGGAGATTCAAAAATTGAAATTGAAATTTAACCATCACAGTGACTGTCACCGTGAAGTGTCGAAGGAGAGCGGTATGAAAAATGAAACGGAAAATAGGAAACATAAAGGTTTAAGTGGACCCACACCAGCCACCTAAGCAGTCAACGCTTAGAGTGTGCTGGTTAAGCCAATCGAGGTTTTACAGTGGATGGTCATAGTTAAATGAGTCCTCAAACTTACATGCAATTTGAGAGAGAGAGAAAGAAGGGGGGAGAGGGGGTACTGTTCTGTCAAGGTTGCAGAGCGGTAGCTAAACATTGTTGAAGCAGCACGAGGGCAAAGAGTGTGAGTTGTTATGGGTATCTTCATGTTCATGATGCTGCTCCCTGAACATGGCATGCCCAATGATTAAAACATGGGAAACTTCATCACCTGAACGAAAAATCTTGAGAAGCCCACAACGTTTTGCTCGAGACCATACTATCTCAACAATATCATCGAAAAAACAAGATACACCGCACAGGCAGTGGAATCTGGCCCTGGTCACTGCAAATTGTATCGATTGCTGGATAAATGCGAGAATTATACACAAATTAATGAATATGAGACTTCCCAAAACAACCCAAGATAAGGTCTTAATCTTACACACCAACGTCGTGTGCATTGCAAACATAAACCCAAGAGCGGTGAATCCAAAGCTACAACACACCACGAAACTGTTGACAGTCATGAACAACACCTTGTTCCTTGTGGTAAGCTCTGAGCTCATTTCCCACATTATACAAACGAAGAGAGATAGAAAGAAGGCTATGCAATCGAAAACAAGGAAGAGCTTAAACAAAACGAGATGTGTAAGAATAGGGCTCCCTAGCTCCTCCATTTTCTCTTTTTCCAATTCAAAACCACCTAGTACAGTGAAGGCAACAACACGTGTCATGGCGGACAACAAGGCTGCCACCACTAGTTTTGGCATCATCTGGTCTCGTAAGCTTCCCTAACCATTTTCCTCGCTATCATGAGATTTTTATGACTCACTTGTGGCGTATAGTACATGAATGTCTTGGGCTTACATAAGTAGTATGCCAGTTTTCTTATAGCCCTGAAAGATTCATGGTACTACATGACTTCTCTTGCAACATCAAATGGTGTCTTATTTTCACTGTTCCGAGAAATTTTGTTCACCCAAGGCACTTTGAGCAACAAATTCACCATCTACACCACAAAACAAGAAAGAGGGACAATTAGCTGCCTCTATATTTCTCAAACGAGCCACATGTAGAGCCTTTGAAAAGGAATCTATCAGTATAACTGTAAAACATTAAGTGTAGTGAGCATGAATCTCCCCAAAAAATACTTACATGCTCATATTGTTTTCTTGCTGCAATGTGTAAAGGTGCATCTCCTAGTCAAACAATTGGTTGTTCATGTTGGGTGTCTGTAGCAACATTACCTCTATGGTCAGTCGAACTTGGGAATTTTTTTCGTCAGCCTTGTTTTTGTTCCTCTCTGCATTCTACGAAGGCATGTCTCCACCATTGCCCCACACATTTGTGGGAATTTTCTCCTTAGAGTGTTGATCTCCTCCATCAATTGGTTGGACATTGTGGGCATTAACAGCACGATTCCCTTTGTTATGGAATGGATTTGTAGCACAATTTCCTCTATCAGGAGGATTTGTGGCAGGCTGATAAGGCTGATTGATCGGTTTTGACAAATCTTGCTTGTTTTCTTTAGAATGTTTAATTAAATTTTCAAGAAGCTTGATCTGGTTAAGCTCCCCAATATCGTGTAGGGCATTTACTGTGCGAGTTATCAAGAACTCTACGGATTCTTCGAACCCCAAACTTACTACCAATTTTAGTGGACTTTCTCCTCCTTTATTTGCACAATCACACAAACTTCTATCCAAGTTTACCAGCTATTCCATCAGATCCACGCGATCTATCCTTACTGCCAAATACAAAGTTGTGTCGCCCATTTCATCTACCTGTTTTATAATGTTGTTTAAACTTGCATGAATCACGTAGTTATGCAAGATGAAAAAATAAAGCACACCTTTTTAATTTACAAAAAAAGAGTGTAAGAAGAGAATGACCTGAGTCGCGTAGATTTGCTGCTAGCTCTCTCAACAGATCTGCATTTTAGGAATCAACTGGTTAAGCAATAGAAAAAAGTGAAGAATAGATTGTAACCAAAAGATGAGTGTGCGAAGAGAATGAACCTAGGTCTCCTGAAATTACTGCCACATGAAAACAAGTTCTTCCCTGTCGCGTCTTCTTCTCAACTAAGCTTGACGGATCAAGCCATCCGAGGAGGTCCATCGCATTTATCTTACCACTTTCGCAAGCTTCAAAGAAGGCCGATATGTTCTCCATTTAAAAAAAATATTTTCGTCACATTAAAGTTGAAGGCCACTTAGTAACTTCTAGTCGGAGAACATAGCGTCCTTGGCTCTTGGCTATGTAGTGTGAGTTCACCTTAGATCTCTATTGCTTATTTATTTCTCAGCACCCACCAAAAAGTTTCAATTTGACTGGATTCCTCTGATCATCATTGTAGCTTGCGACTATCATTTACAACACTATTCCGCATCTCCAGAGTGACATCATTCCCCTTCGCTAGAGTGGCACCACCTTAGATTCCTCCAGCCATCATTGTATCTCGTGACTATCATTTACGAAAGTATTTTTAGTTTCTACCTGTATGAAATTATTAAAGAGCCAATTGACCTATTCAGCATATTGGATGAACCCATAGAATATATAATTATAGAATTGAATATAGCTTTGTTCCTAAACCAATTGATTGAATAACCAAAACAATAGAGAAAAAAAAATAACAGCAATGAAAATATCGATAAAATAAATCATTTATTTTCCTCTTAAAACCTCTCAACGGACATGAAAAATATAATTCATTCAATGATTCTTATGAAGACAAATTAATTATAATTTCTGAATTGTCTTCATACAAAAATTTCTTTATTACTGCTTAAGAAAATGAAATACAAAGGTCTACATATATAGAGTTTTCTACACCTCAAAAATATAATATGGTGCACCTAAACATAACATTAACAATCAAAAAATAGAGCATGCTTAGCATGCATTATTCACAGGGAAAGAAAATGAAGTTTTAAAACAACTACTAACTAAGAAAAAACAAATCTCCTCGCATCAATTATCCACATACTCCCCCTTGATGCTAAGAGGGCTCACAATTTGATCTCGAAGTGTCAAAAACTAAACTTTTGCAACTGCCTTGGTGAAGATATCAGCTAACTGATCTTGAGTGTTGATGTGTTTCAATTCAACTTCCTTCTTCTGTACTAAATCACAGATGAAGTGATAATTCAAATCAAAATGCTTTTTTGTTGTGATGGGCTGAATTCTTTGCTAACTTAATGGCACTCATATTGTCACAAAATATCACTGTAGCTTGAATCTGCTTCTCTCCAATTTCTTCTAAAACTTTTTTAAGCCAAAGAGCTTGTGTACTTGTTGAGGTGACTGCAACATACTATGCTTTTATGGATGAGAGAGCAACCATGCTTTATTTTTTGGAACTCTAAGTAATCAAACTAGAACAAAAAGAGAAACAATTTCTAGATGTAGACTTACGATCATCCATACTACCTCCCCAATCTGAATCACTAAAACCAACAAGATTGAACCTTTTAGAAGAGTAGTAATGAAAACCATAATTTAGGGTGTCTTTCACATAACTCATAATTCTTTTAGCTACCTTCATGTGTTTTTTTGATGGATTTTTCATATACCTTGGAACAAGTGAAATTGAATATGCAATATTTGGCCTTATGTGGGTTAGAAACATCAAACTCCCAACTATACTTCTATAACTTTTCTCATCAACTAATTCAACACCATCATTCCTACTCAACACAACTCCATGAGCACTTGGAGTGGAGTATGGTTTACAATCAACCATGTCAAAATTATTCAACATATCTTTCACATATTTGGTTTGACAAATAAAAATTTCATTCTTACATTGATAAACCTCCATTCCTAAAAAATATTTCATGAGACCAAGATCTTTCATCTCAAATTATTTCATCATAGCAATTTTGAACTCATCTTTCATCTTAGAATTTCTACCCATATACAACAAATCATCAACATACAGACTTATAATAAGAGCATCATTACTTTCTTGTTTGTAGTAAAGGGTAGGTTCACTCTTACTTCTTTTCAAGCCATTATCCTGAAATTATCCATCAATCCTAGCATGCCATGCTCATGGTGCTTTCTTGAGGCCATATAAAGCCTTCTTCATTTTGTAGGCATGATTCTCTTTTCCTCTCATTTCAAAACCTTGTGGTTGTTCCACATATACTTCCTCTTCTAAGTGCCCATTTAGGAAGGCACTTTTCACATCCATATGATGTATGCTTCCATTATTTTGAGCTGCTATTGAGATCAATATTTTGATGGTCTTTTTTCTTGCAACTACTGCAAATGTCTCTTCATAATCAATCCTATACTTTTGTGTGAAGCCTTTAGCAACTAATCTTGCCTTATGCCTTTTAATACTTCCATCGTTGTTATGCTTAGTCTTGTAGATCGATTTGGTGCCAATCTTCTTCTTCTCATGTGGAAGCTTTGTAAGCTCCCAAATATAATTCCTATGAATGGAATCCATCTCTTCTTGTATTGCTTGCATCCAAACCTCATTAGTACATGCTTCTTCAAAACATGACGGTTCAAAATCAGCCTTGGTAAATAAAGAAAAATTAATTGTCTCACCTATTGGATTTTCTTCATGTGCTTGATTTGCACTCCTTTGATAAATATCACTCAAACTTCTTACCTTCCTTCTAGAACTTGGTGTTGAAGTTGGACTTGCAATTGGAATTGAACTTGGACTTGAAGAATTAGATGAGGGGCTACTTAGTGGATTTATAACACTTGGAACAACAAAATTAGTGGGCTTCTCATGATCAATATCATCATTCAAAATAGATTTTGACTTCTCCATATGACCTTTTTGACGACCATAAACTCCACCTTCATCAAAATCCGCATCTCTTGAAACAATAAGCTTATTAGTGAGAGGATTATATAACCTGTAAGCTTTTCTTTCCTCACTATACCCAACAAAAATAAATGACTCACTTTTTACATCTAAATTTTGTCTATTATGATCAGGTATGTATGAACATAGGCTAAACAACCAAAAAGATTTGAATGATTAACATTAGGCCTTTTCTCATACCATGCTTCATAAGGAGTCATCTTCTCAAGTGCATTGATGGGACTTCGATTAAGAATGTACATTGTTGTAACAACTGCATCTCCCCAATAAGAGTTACTCAATCCCTTGGTTTGTAACATGCTCCTTGTTATTTCAACCACTATGCAGTTTTTCCTTTCAGCTACCCCATTTTTTTGAGGTGTGTATGCAATGGTGAGTTGTCTCTTGATGTCATTCATATCACAATAATCTTTAAAGGCTCTTGAACAAAATTCACCTCCACAATCAGTCCTTAAACATTTGATTTTGCACCCTTTCTCAATCAGCTTATAAATTAGGACTTTATTCGTAATTCAATGGAAAATGAATAATAATTATTTATTAAATTCAAAGTAAAGCATAATTTATATTGGTGGAAAGCTGATAATCTCCTTTAAAAACCTTTTTTGTTTCATTAATTTTTGGTAAAAAAAATGATGTCAGCCACATACCCATCATATCGCCACTTTTGGCCCATTATGATCCTACACATACCCCAACATTATCGCGACTAATCATCAATAAAAGTGATAAAATATGATGACTTACCCAAACTCTTTGTTTACATAGGACCACATATATCAGAATGAATAAGTTGAAGGGGATGATGGGCCCTCCATGCATTGCATTTTGAAAACTTTTCCCTTGCGTGCTTTCCTTTTGCACATCCTTCACAAACCTCCTTGTGCTCTTCAACCTTGGGCAAACTAGAAACTAGTGCTTGTGATGTCAGAAGCTTCAAACTATGAAAAATTAAATGGCCATACCTGAGATGCCACAACCAACTTGTATCCTCATATGCCATATTGGCAAGGTTGCTAGTATGTTCACCAAATCTCAATGGGAACATCCTATTCTTTGTCATAGGCACAACTGTGAACACTCTATTGCCCTGAATCTTATCATAAATTATACATTTCTTATGTTCAAAGACAACTCTATAGTTATTCTCACAAAATTTTCGAACACTTAACAAATTATGTTTTAACTCAGGAGTGTAGTAAATGTATTTAACACTCTTCATACCTTCTTTTGTGTGGACCTCTACAACTCCTTTTGCAGCAACCTCCAATGATTTTTCATCACCAAGTTGAATCTTGGATTTGAAACTTTCTTCGCATTTCTTGACATATGGCTAGAGCATCCAAAATCTAGGTACCAAACATCATTACTAGTATTTTTACCTGTAGCATAAGATAAAAATAAATGATTTGGAGTATTTTCATCACCTTCTTGAGAATAATTAACACTTTTACCTTCTTTTAATCTGCAACCTCTTTCAAAGTAGCCATACCTATTACAATGGTAACATTGAAGATTCCTTTTATAAAATATGCCTCTACCTCTTCCTCTCGAACCACCTCTTCCTCTTGAGCCACCTTTGCCTCTACCTCTTGAATTATTTTGATTTTGACCTTTACCTTGGCCTTGATTTATTTTTTTACTACTGTTGCCATCTTCATTCTTTGTGATTTGTACTTTGGAGGAAAAGTTTTTCTCAACACTTTCTCCAAAAGAATCTCTTAGTCTTTCTTCATGAGACATCAAAGATCCAACGAGGTGATCAAATTGAAGGGTTGTCAAATCCTTTCTTTCTTCTATGATGATGTCAACATGATTCCATCTTGGTGTGAGAGTCATCAACACCTTTTTTATCATAGCCTCATTGTTCACAATTTCTCTAAGTGCAACCATCTTATTGACCACATCTTTAACTCTGACACAATATTCACTCACACTTTCAACTTCTTGCATCTTTAAATTCTCAAATTCTCTCTTCAATGTTTGCATTTTGACAACTTTGACTTGATCACTACCTTGGTAAGCTTCTTTTAGAGTCTTCCATACATCCTCAACCGTCGTTGAACGTGCAATTCTCAAAAATAGACTCTTATCTAGAGCTATTTGAATATGAAACAAGGCTCGAAAATTCTTCTTCTTAGCCTCTTTTCTAGTTGTTCTTTCATTGGTTGTGAGGGCATTACAATCAATTGGCTCTACATAACCTGATTCAACAATTTCCCACAAATATTTTCCAATAAAAAAGTCATCATTTTTATGCACCAATAATCATACTCATTTCCATCAAATTCTGGAATGGGCAAGGTGTTAGAATTTGACATGATAATCTTTGGCGAAATTCCAACTACTAGATCTTAAACCCAAAAGAAAATACCTGCTCTGATACCAATTGTAGAATTGAATATAGCTTCGTTCTTAAACCAATAGATTGAATAAACAAAATAGTAGAGAAAACAAAATAACAACAATGAAAACAACAATAAAATAAATCATTTACTGTCCTCTTAAAACCTCTCAACAGACATGAAAAATATAATTCATTCAATGATTCTCATGAAGACAAATTAATTCTATATTTTTGAACTGTCTTCATACATAAATTTATTTATTACTGCTTAAGAAAAATGAAATACAGAGGTTTGCATATATGGAGTTTTTTGCACCTCAAAAAAACAATACGATGCACCTAAACATAACATTGACAACCAAAAAATAGAGCATGCTTAGCATGCATTATTTTTATTTGCAGGAAAAGAAAACAAAGTTTTAAAACAAAAATCTACTTTAAAACAACTACTAGCTAAGAATAGTTGGTTTTTTCCATGCTAGAAAAAAAAGATCTCCTCGCATCAGTTATCCACAATAATGAACCATAGATCTTGTAGTGCATGGATACCATCCCATACCATATAATGAGAAATAAATTTGCACAACTTTAAGCATTTACACATTCTATGTTTAATATTATTAGTTCTTGTTGACAAAGAGGTTATTATAGCATCACAGATTATTATAGAATCGATTAGATGCAATTAACTCTAATTGATGTGTCAATAGCCAATCATAAGTTTAAATATTTTTCAACAATAATATAGTTTGAAAAGTATTTTTCTTTTTCAATGATTTTTTTATTATGATTATTAATTTTACAAACAAACTTTGTAGAAATTAATTTGTTGTTTTATTGTTATCATTATTATCACTTTACATTTACCGATGTATAAAATGTATTGTGTCAATGAGTTTTAAATGAAAAATGAGATGGAAATTAAATTCAATTAATGTCTTTAATGATATTAATTAGAGGTTAATCTTCATACTAGAATGTATCTTAAATGTGACTTTGTGTAAGGTGAAGGAAAATTTATTAATTTTTTGAGATGATTCAAATGTATTTCATAAATTTTGTATATCTATATATTTAGATATGTTAGGATTAGAATTTAATGTTTGTTTTAATAAAATATATTTTCAAAAGAATTTAGATGTGCTAAATATATGTGGGTGTATGAGAATGTGGCAATTGCATCTTTGAATTTGATTTTCATTGCATAATTGCTAGAATTTTTTAATTGTGAAAAGGTTATTTAAGCTTTTACTTTGGTTTATTGTAGGTAGAGAAACTAGAAGAACTTTGTTCAAGAAGATTGCAAATAATATTGAGCAAGGTTTATGTCACAATTCTACGGAAGATTTGACTATTTTCTCTAAGGGATTAGTCATTCATTTCTCTGTAATATTTTGAATTATTCACATTAGATTCTAAGGGATTAGTTAGTATTTGTTTGACTTGTTTGTTTTTTAATATAATTGTAACATTTTCAAATACATACCATTGTAGTTGTAGAAGAGCTAACAATATAAGTAGGTTGGAAGCAACTTGAAATAGGCACAAAAAATAGAGTAGATTATGGGAATTTTATGTGGCATGCTAAGTTGTAGTTATTAAATGAATTGATGGGTTGCTTTTGTTTGTGTTTTATAGAAATTTGGTGAACAAGTTATATTTAAAATATTATGCATGTTGTTTGAGATTTTATTTTCTTTCTAGTTGTTTCTGCTTCTTAATTTAGAGTCACCAATTTTCTTATTGTGACTTGATAAGTTTATTTAATAGAATTGTGTATCTTAACCTAGTTGAGAAAGAAGAAATAATATACAATTTAGATGGTTTAAAATGACATTGTGCAAAATAATGTAGGTGGCTTGTGTATTCTTGTGCATTTTGAATAATTTATATTATTTGCAATGTTATTTATTTTTTCATATAGACATAAGAATTTGTGTGTAACTTATCTTAATATAGATTTACTTAAGGACCATAATAAATTGAAAGTAGGCGCATGGTTGTGAAAATTTGATATAAATATCATATTTAGAAATCAGTAGAAAGAATAGGGGAGTTAATCAAAATATTTTTTATGATTAATACTTTCTCAAAGTTTGACTAAGTTTTGAAGCCTATTTTCTTGGTGGTTGGAGAGTCCTTTAGAATTAGGATCTTGAAAATTAATTCTTTGATTGATCTATGTATTGGGGGTTATGAGTACATTGTAAACCATCAATATTCTAGCAACTAATTGAAAGTTCCTATGGTTTTCTTTGGGGTATGTGCAGGATCATGATGGGCCAAAAAGTGGCAATATGATGGGTATGTGGCTGACGACTTTTTTTTACTTAAAATTGATGAACCAAAAAGGGTTTTTAAAGGAGATTCTAAGATTTCCACCAATATAAATTATGCTTTAATTTGAATTTAATAAATAATTATTATTCATTTTCTATTGAATTATGAGTAAAGTGTTGATTTTTAGGCTGATTGAAAAACATCTACAACTTTCAAATGGTATCATATTTTTTGAATTCAAAAAATGCGTCACATTCTATGCTTTGCATAAAATAAGATTAAACAATAAAAAAATGAATTTCATGAATTTTTGACCAAGTTAAGGTGGTCAGACATACGAGTCTTTATATTTTTTAAAAGTTGTCATAAAAAAATTATAATTAATTATTTACTTGGAAAAAAATTACAAAAAAATATGCATCACATTGATACATGAGTTCTCTACTTATATCTAAAATATTATTAAAAAAATTATCATTTGAATGTGGTTAGGGTGGTCATACATACACCTACTTCTTATTTTTTCCCTGAAATTTAAGTACTACTGTATTGAAATTTCAAATTTTCACCAAATAGATTTTATTTTTTTATAAATAAACCTAGTAATTTAGAAACTAAATTCAATTTTCTACAAATTCTTTTCTTACATTTTTTTTGAATAATATATATAAATTATTCAAATTTTTATGTCAAGACGCCTAACTCTAATTTTTTTTTTTTTTTTTGCCACTTAAGGGCCTATTTTTTCCATGATGACCATGCACATACTCTTTGATAGAGGAAAAAATGGGTTTTATAGGGACCCGAAACCATAGAGTTTACAAGCCATATAAAAATAAACCGTCAGAGTACCCAAAGATAGGAAGGCTGCGAAACAGAAAAGAGAAGAAAAGGATAATAGCCCCCAATCCAGTGCCAACAAAAGGTCAACAAGAAGCCAACAACAAAAGGCAACCTCAACTTCAAGGTTGCACATTTCTCGGGTCACCTTCTTCAGGTCCTGAATCTCTAGAGGCAAAAAATCCACTATTCTCTTCAGGTTGGCTCTTGTTCTTTTCAAAGGGCCTAAATCATCTTGCTTACTTTTATTTTTGTCAACTTTCAGATCCACAAACAATGACCCCTGCTAGATGTTTTCCATTTTATCCACCATAGCGCTCAAGATTGTAGCATTATGTTTCACAACTCTATGGTTATGCTCCGTGATGGTTTTCATAGTATCCCCGATCTTACCAATTTCCTTTTCTAGGTACTTGACCTTGTTCTCGTTGTCCTTCTTTAGATTTTCCATGAGTTCCACCATTCTTTGAAAGAATTCAGCCATTGCCATCTTCTCTTCCACAATCCATAAAACCTCAACAGAGTTTTGAGAAGCCATCTTAGCTTCCATCACCTCCAACTTCCTAGTAAGTGTTTTTTTTACATTGATGTATTTTATCTCATGCAAAGCCCATTTTATAATTATAAAATGGTCAACCGCAACATTTATAGCCATTGCTAGAATATCTTTAGAAAATTCCCTATCTGGACTGAAGTAGTGATCACCAGGGTTGAGATCATAAGGGAATTTGGGTTTGTTCTCTCTGTTAGTAGTATGATAAGAGGCAAAAGAGTCCTCATTAGCTTTGGGGGCAGAAAATTTCTCATATGGAGAATCCCCTGAATAAGAAACCAACTTATTAACAAGGGGATCCTTCATCTTGACATTCTCCACTTGAGAAGAAACAAAAGGGGTATTTGTGGGGCTACCTTTTTTGTTCAAGGGTTTGTCCTTAGGGGTTTTCTTCTTTTTCTTACTAGGAGGGGGAGTGCCTTCCTCAGCCCAAACTGAGTCTGCGTCATCATTTCTCTCAAACGAGCTAGACTCGGTATCATATCCTTCTGAAGCCAAGATCGATAAAGGGTTAGACAAGGCCAACATGTTATTAAAATGCTCATGGATAAGCCATAGAAGGCTAGCATGCAGGATACAATTCTTCTTAGGGTTTTTTCTATGTTCTTCAATACTATTATTCAAGGAATAGAGAAGGTAATAAGGAAAAGATACCCTTACCTTATGTCGAAAGTGATTGAGGAGGATTAAATGGTAATTGTAGACTCTGGTAAATCTATCATCTAGCGTGATATACTCCATTAGAATTCTAAACACCTCTCGCGAAATCTTCTTGATCTTCTTGGCTTCGAAGTAACTATTGGAAACTTTGACCAACTCCTTCCTTTCCTCCTTAGACTTAGGGAAACTTAAAATAGCTTTGTTCGAGAACTTCCTGTCATGATAGAACTTCACACCTTCAGTTGAAAGATCTATGATTTTCCCAATAAGATATTCATCCACCTTAGCCTTCCTCCCTAAGAGAATTATATCAGCATTATCCTAGTGTTTAGAAAATTACTCAGTGACCTTAGGGTTAGGACCATGGAGCTTATCAATGAAAGGTTGAAGCCCTCCTCGCTCGATTTTCATCCAAACCTTCAAGTTTTTCTTATTCTTCATACAACCCATTGGCTCCACCATTTTTCTACTTCCTCCCATGGTCTCAATACTCTTGTTATGGTAGCTCACACCATGAAATAATAGACCAAAGAGCCCACAACAAACCCAAAGCACCCACAAAACATGCTAGCCCTTACCATCTGTCAAAATTATTGTGACTTTTCTAGAGTATCAAATGATGTTTCGGTACTTGGCATCATTATTTTTAATCATCATTAAATGCAGTGTCTCTCCCATGGGCGATATCATATTTGATTAAAGATCTAACGTCGGCTTTCAACTCATTACAATTTTTCCACATCACTTGCCCATTATGTTTAATCCCCTCATTAGCAAAATATTCGGCCACACTATTAGCTTCCCTGTAGACATGGGAAATTTTCACTTTTTCAAATCTAGAGAAAGTAGCCTTAGCTTCATCTATCCAATATTTAATGGTCCATGAAGGGGGGAATGGCCTAGGAGATAGTCAATGATGTTTTTAGAGTCGCCTCAAGCCATATGTTTTTAAAATTCATTCTATTCGCCATGTCAATAACCTAGAAAGCTCTAATGGCTTCAGCTAAATGATTAGTTTGTATGCCCAAGGAAATAGCCACCATCGCCACAAAAATTCCATTATTATCTCTTATCACACCCCCACTCCCAACCTTCTATGGATTTCCTTTTTCCACCCCATCAAAATTGGTTTTTATCCAACACCTTGGAGGATGATACCAAATGACACCTTCTTGGTTCTTTTTTGTTGGTTTTGAGGCTTTGGACACATCTCTTTTGATTTCCCAATCTTTAGCCATCTTGAGGTCGTAATTCAAGCAGACCACAGACTCCATCTTATTCTCTTGAAAAGAGAAATTGTTGAAGTTCTCCATAATTAGCCTGTAAATTTTCTCAAACACAATATTCTCTAGAGTTTCCTTGTCCCTGAAGATTCTATTATTTCGTTCCTTCCACACTCCCCAGATTATATAAGGGAAAGTAAGAGACCATAACTTGCAGATATAAGGATTCAAAGAGGGAGCAGTACACTGAATAAATTAGTCTTTAATAGAGCTAGGAGACACCCACGAAAGGTTCTAGAGAGATTAAAACCTACCCCAAATAGAGGTCACATACGAGTAGTGGAGGAATAGATGGTTAGTAGTTTCCACTTCTCCCTTACACAGGTAGCACTGATTAGGGATCTAAAAACTCTACTTACTAAGGTTATCCACCATGAGCACCTTATTCTAGAGAATAATCCAAAAGAAAATATTGAACTTGGGGGTTAGGTGATTAATCCAAGCTTTAGCCCAGAAGGGAGGAGGGGTAGGGGAAAGGGACAGCAAAGAGACGACCGAGGAAACCGAGTAGCTTCCTGAAGGATTGGTCGTCCAAACAAAAATATTCTCCTGCTAGTTTGAACCCATTCTCACAACCATTACAGAGGATTGGAGCAGCGCAAGGTCCAAAATCATCTGGCTCAGATTCACCCATTCCCCATTTCTCCAGTAGTCTTTAACTTTAGATCCCATAAGTAGCCTTGTAGGTATCAGCCCACCCTTTGAAACTGTCATATGAGATTTAGGGCTCCTTCATAACCCATCAGTCTTCCCAAAACCTAGCCAGATTCCCATTTCTAATGCTCCATCCCACACACAAATCAAAAATATTTCTCCCTCTAATCATATCATTCTAGATAGCTGAACCATGTGGTAGGCAAGGAGACTCTAGCAAAATTTTGAGAGAGACAATATTGGCCAGGTATTTTCTCTTTAAGATGTTGTTCCATTCTCCATTTGACGAGAATATTCTCTAGATTTTCTTTTCTAGGAGAGCTCTATTCATCATTCTAATATTTCTAAGACCCAATCCTCCTAAAGTTTTTGGTCTATAGACAGAATCCCAGTCAATAAGGGGCATTCTTTTCCTTTCTTTGACACCAAACCAGACAAAGCATTTTTGAAATTTTTTCAATAGCCTCTGCATATTTGGAAGGGATCTTAAAAAGACTTAAAACATAGATCAGAAGGTTCTGAAGAGTGGCTTTGAGAAGCTGAATCTTACTTGCTTGATTGAGAAGAGCTCCTTTCCATCCCACAAGCTTTTTGCTGAATTTGTTAACTAGAGAATTCTAAAAGGATTCTGAAGGCTTCATGCCCAAAGTCAACCCAAGATAAACAGACGGTAAAGAATCCACCCTACAACCAAAAATTCTAGCAATCTTATTATTCCTTGGCTCTAGAGTGTTGAAGAAGAATAAAGAGCTTTTATGTATATTAACCATCTGACCAAACGCCCCCTCATAATCATCTAAAAAAAATTAAGATTACTAGCTTCGGCCATGGTAGATGTCCCCATCAAGATGGTATAGTCCACAAAATTTTTGTGGGAGCAAACCAAATTACTGGAAGAAGGCCTCAGAACCACAAGGGATCTCTGATCAATCATTTTTTTCAAGTTCCTCCCCAGGCATTCCTCCATGATGGTAAATAGAATAGCAGAAATGGGATCTCCTTGCCTAAGACCTCTAAAATTCTTAAAGAAATGTGAATGAGATCCATTAACTAATATAGAAATAGAAGCAACATAAATGAGTTGGCTAACTAACTAAAGGACTCTATTGCTAAAACAAAACACCCTCATGATTCTGAGTAAAAAGTCTCAGTCAACACGATCATAAGCTTTTGAAATGTCTAACTTAAGGAGAAAACCTTAAGTCTTTGACATAGATAGAGAATGAAAAATTTCATGGACTATTATGATAGAGTCTAGGATCTTCCTTCTAGGAACGAAGCCATTCTACTAAGGTGAAATCAGGGAGGGCAGTACAGTCAAAAGCCTAGAGGCCGGGACTTTAGAGAATATTTGTAGAAGGAATTGCAAAGGCTTATAGGCCTAAATGATTCAAAGTCCATAACACCTGGATGCTTTGGGATGAGTACCAAGAAGGTAGCATTGAGTTCCTGAAGGATGCTCCTTGAGCCAAAGAATTCCTTACCAACATTCACCACATCCTCTTTGACAATCTCCTAGAACCACTAAAAGAAGAACATAGGGAACCTATCAGGTCCTGGGGCCTTATTGCCTTCAAAGGAGAAAAAAACTCTCTTAATTTCTTCTCTGAACGAAATAGTAGTTAGCATTTTTTTATCTTCATCCTTAACAAGATC
>CM021106.1:237906929-237920220 GCA_007115665.2 Sequoiadendron giganteum
ATAGATTGATTCAAAAAAAAATCCATCAACCATACTGTCAAAGATGGACATTCTTCTTCAATCTGCCTTTGTTTTTTAGTTGCAGGTCAAAGGCTAAAGCTCGGATTGCCAAGCCTTTCCCGAGCCTAAAACCAAGGCTGCAAGTGGGTTGCAGATTCAAGTTTTTAATAACACGTATGTGTTTTTAAAAACGCGTACGCATTACAAATGCATATGCACTCTTTATTTGTTTGATTATTTAAAAAGCGGCGTTTCATCGACATAAAATAAATGACTTGTATGCACTCAAAAACGCGTATGCATTTTATAACGCATACACGTTTTATAACGCGTACGCGTTTTATAACGCAGACGCATTTTTTTAGGCTCGGGTACCCAATGCATAGCACATACGCGTTTTTTTAATAACACGTATGCATTTTTTAATAACGCATACGCGTTTTCTGCGAGATTTTTTTTTTTTGGCCGAAACTTCCCCTCTTCGTGGACCCAACTTCTTGCACTTACCCATGACCAATATGAAAACTTGAGACTACACAAATACTGAGTCAAAGACATTTGGCAATGATATATCATGAATTCCAAGTATAAATGAGTTAAAGATAACCTTTACCACATAATGTAGTCACTAGAATGTATACCCCTATATTATCAAAATGGAAAACATATAAACTGAAACAAGATATACCTTCCCACAATTGATCCACCAAACTGATCCACAAGATATAGTATGAAAGAATAACTCCACAAAAGATATATAAAGTCTCTGCACATGAATCCAATAATCAGTACCATAATCAATGAAAACTGAACAATGACCAACACAACATTGTCCATGAAGAAGTACTAAACATGAAATCCAACTGAAACCAAACCAAAGTTTTGAATATAATCCAAGTATGCAACAGATAATCAATCACCAAGATACCAAACTGAAGCACACATTTGACATCAAGGACAAATAAGCTCAACAAACTCCCCCTTTGTCTTTGATGGAAAAAACCAAGCCATCATCAGAGCCATCAGAAACAAAGGAACAATCAGAAACCAAAACTACAATAAACACTTAACCACAATAAGCACTTCTCCCCCTTTTTTATCACAAGGAAAAATGGTAAGGCCAAAAAAAAAATTGAATGAAACAACTGCAGATATAGCATGAAGCAACAAAGCCATGTGAAGCAACAAGAAGCTTCTTAGAGAGCTAAAAATCTCCCCCTCAACAAATGATGGATCTGAAGAGAGCAATGATTGAGAGACAACTCCCAACCGAGAAATAATCCCTTCAAAGAATTCTTTAGCCAAAGGCTTTGTAAAAATATCTGCCACTTTTGCTTGTGTGGAAACATATTGCATTGTTACCTCATTAGCGAAAACCTTTTCCCTCAAAAAATAAAACTTAATGGCAATATGTTTAGTCCTTGAGTGCATAACAATATTTTTAGATAAGTTAATTGCACTTGTGTTATCACAAAAAATAGAGACAGGTTTAGCAACATCAATACCCATGTCTGATAGTGTCTAAGCCATCCAAAGAAGCTGAGTACATCAATATGTTGCTGCAATATATTCAGCTTCAGTTGTGGATAACGAAACTGAATCTTTATTTTTACTATGCCAAGCAACAAGATAATCACCAAGATAAAATGTTGCACCACTAGTGCTTTTTCTGTCATCTAAACAACCAACCCAATCAACATTAGTGAAAGTTGTCAAAGTAAAATCATTGTTTCTAGGATACCATAAACCAAAATCAAGAGTACCCTGGATATACTTGAATATTCTTCTTACAATAGTAAGATGAGACTGTTTTGGTGCAAGATTGAAATCTAGACACCATACACACAACTTGCATAAAATCAGGTCTGGAATTAGTCAAGTATAACAAGCTGCCAATCATTGATCGATATTCAGTTTGATCAACATCAAGAGAATCATTAGTTATAGACAACTTACATCTAGTCACCATAGGTGTGCTCACAGGATGACATTCATCCATTTGAAAAAATTTCAACATCTCTTTGGCATATTTTGTTGTGATAGGAATATTCCTTGTTCAAGCTGTAAAACTTGGAGACCAAGAAAGAATGTTAGTTAACCTAACATTGACATTTCAAATTCAGATTCCATAATCTTTGAAAACATTTTAGACAATGAATCATTATTACACCCAAAGATTATGTCATCTACATAAACCTCAACAACTAGAATATCATCACCTTCAACTCTAACATAGAGATTTCTATCAACACCACCTCTTTTGACTCCATTTGTTGTTAAGTGTGCATCCAATCTCGAATACCAAGCTCTAGGAGCTTTTTTAAGACCATACAAGGCCTTTTTCAACCTGTATACATGATCAGATTTTTCTTTTGCAACAAATCCTTCTGGTTGTTCCATATATACCTCTTCATCAAGATAACCATTCAAGAATGTAGTTTTCACATCCATTTGGTAAACCTTAAAATTCTTGAAACAAGAGTATGCTAAGAAAATTCTAATTGATTCAATACGAGCAACAGGTGCATAAGTTTCACCAAAGTCTATACCTTCTTGTTGTGCATACCCTTTGCACACAAATCGTGCTTTATTTCTGCCTACTTTGCCACATTCATCGAATTTGTTTCTAAAACCCATTTCCCACCAATAACGTTTTTATCATCAGGTCTTGGGACTAGTTCCCAAGTCTTATTCTATTCAATTTGGTTGATCTCTTCCTGCATAGCTTTCAACCAACAATGATCATTTAAAGCATCAGAAATAGCTTTAGGCCCAAAATAAGTTACGAAACAAAAATGTTCAGCAATTTGTGCTTGCTCATCTTATTAAGATCCCAACATTAGCATCCCCAATAATTAGATCTTGAGGATGATTCTTGAAAACAATCCTGGAGGGTTGATTTGGAGATGTTACTACCTTAGAGCTTGAAGCATCCTCCTATTGTACATTATCTGCCTCATCAGATTTGGGAGTAATGTCAAGACCTAACATAGGTTCCTCTTCAACATCTTGCACATGATCATCATCTAGAAGCAATTTTTCATCAAATTTGACATTAACAAATTCAACAATTTTATTTAGCCTTTTTATTGAAACACCTATAGTATTTTCTATGAGTAGAGTATCCTAAAAGGATACCTTCATCAGATTTAGATTGAAAGGTGCCTAAATTTTCATCATCTCTTTTGATAAAACATTTACAACCAAAGATTATGAAGTATTTAATTGAAGAAGATTTACCATGCCAAAGTTCATATGGAGTGAAATTGGATTTCACCCTGATTTGAACTCTATTCAAAATATATACAGTTGTATGAAAAACTTCTTTACAGTACTTGTCTGGTAGTTTTTCTTCATCTAGCATTGTCCTTGCCATCTTTTTCATAGTTCTATTTTTTCTCTCAACAACCCCATTCTGTTGAGGTGTTCTTGTAGCAACATATTGCCTTTTTATGCCTTGTTTCTCACAATAATCAATGAATTATTGAGAGGTAAACTCACCTCCCTTGTCTGACCTCAAACATTTAAGTTTCATATCAGTTTTTTTCTCAACCATTTTTCGAAAGATTTTAAATCTGTCAAAGGCTTCTGACTTATGTTTGAGAAACGTTATCCAAACCATTCTTGTGTAGTCATCTACAAATAGCATGAAATAATCCTTACCATTTATAAACCTTGTCCTAGTAGGACCACACAAATTAGTGTGTACAAGCTGCAAAGGTTTAGTTGATTCATGTTCTTTTGATTTAAAACTAACCTTTATTTGTTTACCTCTTAGACATTCCTTGCAAACAACATTTTCTGGTTTGCTTAGAATAGGCAAACCTCTCACATTCTGGGTTTTGCTAATCCTAACCAAATTATCAAAGTTGACATGCCCTAATCATTTATGCCACAACCAATTTTCTTCAACTTGACCCATAAGGCATATGCCTTCACTGCATTCATGATTGGAAGAGTCAAAAATAATGTAAGCATTACCTTGTGTCCTTAAACTAGTTGCAACTATTTTACTAGATTCATTCTTTATAGCACAACCTTGTGAGTTGAACATAACATTATAACCATTGTCACAGATCTAACTAACACTAAAAATATTGGGTTTTAGGCCTTCTACATAATATACATCATAAATGGGTGTGTCATCATTTAAAAGCAAATAACCTTTACCTTTAATCTCAATTCCTGTGTTGTCTCCAAACTTTACAAATCCTCCTGACTAATATTCAAGCTTAATAAACTTGTTTTTATCGCCTGTCATGTGGTTGGAACAACCACTATCCAAAACCCGCAATGCCTTCTTTTTGGATAGAAGAGCAGTTTGGACAAGCATGGATTGTTTTATGTTTAGAACAAACTTGGGTCTCCAAACTTTTTTAGAGATACATTTACCTTGTTTGCACTGTTTGGATGTGTGACCAATAGTATTGCATGTGAAACACCTAATAGTATTAGGAAAGCCAAAAAACTATTTGTGACCAAATCTAGGTGTTTTAGACATTATTATTCTGCAATTGCTTACTTTTTGTCTGAACTTATTACAAAAGAAGCAATAACCATGAAAGAAAGCATTAAACCTGAAATTGGTTTGTTGATGCTCAAATGACTACTTGTTATCAGTTGCCTTAAAGTTTTGAGTTAAAGGTTTTGAACACTCACCAATGTTGAATCCAATACCAGTCATATCCTTATTTTGTTTTTGTTTCCCAAGTATATCATTCAAGTGAATAGTACTTTCATAACCGTCAACTTGTTTTTTAAGATTGACAACCTATTGTTCAAGGATTTGAATCTCTTTATTTTTATCAACAAGAACAAATTGGAGAGTATCCACCATTTTTTTAGAATCATCAAGTTCAATGTGTAAGCCAGTGACCAAACTGTCTAGACTATGCTCTTGAGAAGCAATATGTTTCTTTAGTCTTTTTATTTCTTGAAGAGCACAAAGAAATTCAATTTCACAATTTTCTACTTCAAACTGTTCTTCTGATTCTTTGTTTGAAGTTTTTTTTGATTCTTTGTTTGAAGTATTTTGAGTTTCTACTTTGGCCATAAATAAAGTTAAATCTTCATCATCCAATGACTCATCCGACTCAATATGTGAGTCTTCTTTTGAAAAGAGACTTTTTTTCAGTTTGAAGTTAAACTTCTTTTTAGGATAATAAGTATTTTATCCTATGCTATTTTTCTGGTTTTTCATCCTAATAAGACTGATCATCATAAGGACACTTAGTAGAAAAGTTTCCAGGTTTTCCACAAATAAAACATTTAAAAGGAATCTTACCCTTATACTTCTTTTTTAGTTTCTTGACAATAAGAGCTTCTTTATAATCTGGTAAATTTGAATTAGTGTCATCAGATAAATCGTTCTTTTCTACCTTAAAGGCAGTTTATTTTCCAGAGGAATTGATTTTGTTTATTCTCATTTCATAGGCAGTGAGAGTGCCTTGTAGACTGTCTAAGGTAAGCTGGTCAAAGTGTTTCTTTTCTTCAAGAGTAGCAACCTTAGCTTCAAATTTATTTGGTAAATTTTTGATAACCATGGTTACAACATCAAATTATTCTACTTCTTCTCCTAGCCCTTTCATAGAATTTCCAACTTCATCAAATCTTAAGAAATAATCAGCTACCTTTTCATCATCCCTCATTTTTATTTCTTCAAACTGATGTTTTAGAGTGAGGACTTTTGACCATTTAACTTTTTCATTTCCTTGATAGATGGTTTCAATTTTAATCCAAATTTCCCTAGTAGAACTACAATGCATGACCTTGAAAAAGACATCTTTAGTCAATGCACACAAAAGAGCATGTTTTTCTCTAGCATTGGTTTAATATATTTTCTTTTCATCAAAAAATGTGGGTAGTGTAGTTGGTACAGTGTATCCAGTTAACACTATACTCCATACATCAAGATAAATAGAAGTCAAATATGTTTCCATTTTGATCTTCCAAAAAACATAATATGTTCCATCAAATAATGGAGCTCTAGTCATAGATGTGCCTTCATGAGCTTGAGACATTTTTAAATAGACTCCAAGACCAGAATCAATCCTAGGTTGGTTAAACCTGATAGAGGACCCTACGCTTTGATACCACTTGTTGGAAGTGGAGAAAATCTGAGAGGGGGGGGTTGAATCAGAGTTATAAAAATTTAAAAAACCTTTATCACAAGAGAGGAAGATCTAGCCTTTTAGAACAAAATGTAACTATAATATAAAGTTGAACTTTTAAAATATAAGAAAAATTACTCAAACAACTACAACATGAATATCTACCAACTTCTGTTAAAGCAAGACATAAATTGTTCATATAATGCTGAGTGAACAATATTTTAAATGCTTTCTTTTGCAAGGAAATCAGACTTTTTGATAATAGAAAATAACATTTAAACTTTGCACATTCGCATCTGAACCAAGAATATGTAAGTGAAATTGAACAAGAACAATGTATAGTAGAAATTGAAGATACTAACACAACATAAATGGTAGAAGGAAATAATGTGCAAAGAAGAAACGAAAAAATACAAAAGAGAGACACAGAAAGATACCGAGTGGAAAACCCTCCCAGGGTAGAAAAACCACTCCAAAATAACTTGCAGGCTTGATCTCAAATAGTTATTACAATGTTGTTTTGAGCACCAACTCAATTACTAAAACAATTTAAAGCACCCACTTCAATAGGAGTACCAACTCCTTTTCAATGGTTCTTACTACATAAAATTTTCAAAGTAAGGACCTTACAATTGCACTATGTATGCAATCCTAAAATCTCTATAGAACAAAAAAAAAATTCAATAACTCCAATTACACAATTTACTGACTGCAATAGTACAAGAGAATTATTTCTTTTACACAAATCTGGATATGAATCTCTTTTATAGAAACTAGAGACAATATAAAAATATATCTTTCCTTTTTACTTTCTTTCTTTCGACAAGTATTCATTCTTCCTTTCTCTCACCAAGTATTCACTCTTTCTTTCTCTCACCAAGTATTCACTCTTTCTTTCTCTAAATCTCAACCCCATAATGGCTTACAACCATACATTTATACAAAGAAAAAGATAGTTTTTCTTTTCAAAAATCATATCTACATATAACCAGGGTTTGTTACAGATTTGTAAACCATGCCATATATCCATGAAACCCATGCTAAGAAAAGAGGTTTCAAAATCACTTGAAAAGATAACACCCTTGAATAAAGCTAGGGTTACACAAACTGATGAACCAGAATTCAAAAAAACTCTTAATTAACAAACCAGTTAAGATTAAGATCAGCATAACACCTCTCGAATTGACAAACAAATACTTGTCATGGTGGCCGAAACTTTAACACCTAATCGTATAGAAATTTCATAACGATCTAATATTCAGCTCGAAAAGAGTCGATAATAAAAACCGTCACTCTCCAAAGCTCTTCAAACATCAGTCCTTTAGCTAGAGCCAAGTCTCAACACAAAACAAAAAACTATATTTGCAATGGCAGCGTTGTATTATGTCTTCAAGGAAACAAAAATGAAATGATGAAGGGTTTTCCCTAACTCCCTTATTTTCTTTTTCCCCAAGACATTCAAATCAATGTCTTAATCATAATTGATAAAGCCTGAATTCTGAGAGGACTAAAATAAAAAAAAATTATAATGACATAAAAGAATATGTTGTCAAAGACCCATAATGTCGACATTATTAAAACTCTGCCTACTCACAATCCACGTGAGTCAGCTATCAATTTCCACGTCATTATAATATCACTTCCAAAGTCAACTATCAAATGAAAATGTGTTGATAGTCACATGCAATAATGATCTTTGAAATGCCCGACAAAGACTAGCATAGTTGGCTTAAGTGCTGAATGAATGCACTTAATAAAAATGTGCCATGTAAACAAATGAGTTCCCGATAACATTATAGATGTGTAAAGTAAAGCCCAATCACAAAAGTATGTTAAGAAAAGCTTATAAAAATAATATACCAATGGAGCTCAATAACAAACGTAATGACCAATATGAAAACTTGAGATTGCACAAATATTGAGTCAAAGACATTTTCCAATGATATATCATGAAGTCCAAGCATAAATGAGTTAAAGATAACCTTTTCTACATAATGTAGTCACTAGAATGTATACCCTTGTAATGTCAGAATGGAAAATATATAAACTGAAACAAGATATACCTTCCCACAATTGATCCACCAAATTGATCCACAAGATATAGTATGAAAGAATAACTCCACTAAACAGATATAGAGCCTTTGCACATGAATCCAATAATCAGTACCACAATCAATGAAAACTAAACAATGACCAACACAACGTTGTCCATGAAGAAGTACCGAGCACCAAAACTAGCTGAAACCAAACCGAATGGATATAATCCAAGTATGCCACAGATAATCAATCACCAAGATACCAAACTGAAGCACACTTTTGACATCAAGGACAAATAATCTCAACATTAATGACCTATAAAATTCTAAAATAACACTTCTTGCATATCTATAGTAATGGCTATTTACTAATATAATAAAACTCCTATTTGAATTTAGTCTACAAAAGATATTTTTTATATGTCATATTGATACAAAAGCCCATTTTTTTATAAACTTAAGAATTTTTAATAAGAATTTGAAGAAAGCAACAAAAAACAAAGAAATCACTAGTTCACCAAACCACCAAAACCACTGATAAGGGTACCTATTCATTTATTTCCTTGGAAGAAAGTTAAATTTTCTTTGAAATATCAAATCTCCTAATGGCATCAAAACCATTGACAAGAAATAAGTAAAAAAGAATGCATAAATCATTTCACAAGACTATCAATGATAAAGAAGAAGCAAATAAAAAAATAGAATGATCATAGGTGGTAGGAAGCATCACAGCTTCCAATTAGTTCCCAAAAATCTCTAGTTCCCAATGGGACTCCAAATTTTGACAAAAGAATTAAGGAGAAGATGCTTGGTGAAGGGAATAAAACATGATGATATATTCACTATGTAGAAGTTACCTTTATACAAGAAAAGAGTGGTTGGTTTAACTAAAGATAGTTAAATTGCACACCTCCGCCATTAGTAACAATATAATATGCTAGTATTCCCCCCCCTCCCTTAATACATTGTTCATACAAATATACCCATGAAAATAAATCTTGAATCAAGTGGAACTTCATTAAGTTGCCTTGGGACCCTCAGAATGGTGTAGCTTTGGTTGAATTCTCAAGTTCTTAGACTATCATTTTTCCAAACTCCCAAATCACTGATTCTCGAATTATTCGACAATAATCCATATTGGTCTTTACAAACATAAGGATCCATCATGTTGTCTCTTGACCTTCATTACAGTATAATTCTCAATCATAGTCTCGTAAAATCACTAAAAAAAATCCATATTAAGTTCAACACCAAATCCCTTACCTATCTCCAAAAATCAAACTTCAAAACATATGTATCCTTGAGATCTATTAGCATCAACAAGGAAAACAAGAAAGAAATAAAAAAAAATTCTCATGCAAAGCATCATCTCAAAGTGAGAAGCTAACTTGAGATGATGAAAGTTCCTCCATCCTCTAGTGCCTCTAGCCTCCAATAACATGCAAGGAACTAATCAATGATTTTCCTTGACAACATGTTCAATCTCAACTCATCTACAAGATACTTAGTGATTGCTTTAATATTTTGGAATGCACTTTCCCAAGAACTGGAAGTAAGAAGATAGATTATTTGATTGGCACATCTCAAGGAACATATATAAAATACTTGACATCTTACAATACTCATAAAATTAATTTGAGTTACATCTTCTCTTGTAAAACAACTTACCTCCAAGCTACCACTAATAAGGCATACATTAAAATGACTATGTAATCATTTATGAATCTTCATATATTGTAAATGAATGATTGTCCCACTATTGATTGGATAATCTAGTGGGTCCTCATCCTCTTGGCCTCTTCATAACTCTCCTTCTTCTATACTGTATCAACATACCAGTGCACAAAGACACACTCGATATGGAAATGTTTTGGATGGTACAATTTCAACTGCACAATTGATTTTTCCGAATGAAGATTTTCAACCACTAGATTAACAAGAGTCAATATCCTTGACATCCTTATTCAAAGCTTCTAGAAGCATTATATCAATTTTTGAAATTTTCTCATATGCATGACAAAGCATTATTGACAAAGACTAAAGAACATCCTACAACTGAATAGTCTCAACATTTAAACTGATAGTGGGAATGGAAGTAGCAATAACATCGAGTTTCAACTTGTACAATGTGATAGTCTTACCAACATCTAGGCTCGCCATGAAAATAGACATCTTATTCTTAGAATAAAAAAAACCTCTAAACAAACAGGATAGTTATGATGCATATTAATTTCACAATTCTCACCTACCTTCACTCTCTGCTCCGTATCACACAGAGAGAAAATGACCCTTTCGATTTTGTATCTAGGAAGCTCGTGGCACTTCTATGGATCTAGCAAAAGGTTCATGACTTCCTTAAGACAGCAACCTCATTGCACTAGGGCACTTGTATATTGCATGATTTCTTGTAGTGGTCACATTCATACTCCATTCTTCTAGTGCTGAGATTGAGGCAAGCCCCCACATCATGCATTCACATTTTTGCCTCTTTCACACACTTATTTGCGGGTTTCTCGATCTCCAAAATGCCTTTGTATTCAGATGCCTTTACACTACTCTCACCACATAGAATCACATATTGCTCTATGATGCCATTCCTTCTGGATTATGCGTGGATTGGCAATGGCAGAATATGTAAAGATAGAGGCAAGGCAGAACTCTATTATGCATAGCCAGGTTATGAGAAAGAGATTGTTGTCCTCACAACTTCTTTCGATAGACTACACACTGCCGTTTCATTCTCAAACTGACATAAGCGAATTCTTCTCAGGCCTAGCGCCTCTTCTAAACTCACGTTTGTAAGTAATGTCTTCAACACAAACTGCCTTCTACCAAACTCTATTCCATGTGCATAGCTCTGTCAAACCATGTCCTTGCCGCCTTTTTCTTCTACCATATTGGCATACGTATCACAGATATTCACATCGCTCCGATGGCTTTGATACCATATGAAGGGCATAAAGCATGATGATATGTTCACTATGCAGCAGTCGCCTTTATACAAGGAAAGAGTTATTGAAAGAGCGGTTCGTTTAAATGAACTGTTAAACTGTACACCTCCACCACCATTAACAATGTAATATGCTAACACTTGATTCACAGGTCCACAAAATCAAAACTAATTTTATCTAACTGATGCTATAGAAATCCGCTTTCCATCGCAAAGTAATAATAAAATATAATATATTTATAGTATATAATACTAAAATGATATACAAAAATATATATTATATATTTATATTATATAATAACAAAATATATTTATATAATATATATTATAATATTTTATATTAATAGAATAATATAATATAATATGAGAAGGATCACATGTTCTAGGAACCATCATAGCCTTTGATTAGCGTCAAAAAAGTGTTTAGATCTCAATATAATAGAAAGCTCAAAAACAAGCATTAATGACTTTAAATTTGTAAACCAATGCTTCTTCCATATCTATAAGAATTCATACGTTACTGGTAGAATGCAACTACTGCTAAAATTTAGTCTACATAAGCTAATTTTTTATCTATCATATTGATACATAAGCCATTTTTGTATAGTTTTAATATTTATTCACAAGGATTTGAAGATTTAGTGAGAGAGAATTAGAGAAATCACTAGTTCATCGAATTAAAAAAACTTTTGATAATGGTAATTGTTCATTCTTTTCCTCAAAGAAAGACAAAATATTCCTTCAAATATGAAAGCTCCCCATGCCCTTAGAACCCCTAGAAGGAAATAAGAAAAAAATATACATAAATCATTTTAAAATGGTATCAGTGACAAATAACAAACAAACACATAATTGAAAAGATGAAATATTCTACGTACAAGAAAAACTTCTGATTAGTTCCCAAAAGGCTTCAATTCTTGACATGACTCAAAACTCTAATAAAGGAATTAAGGAGAAAATAGTTGGTTCAAAGGTTAATGAAGGGCTTCAACATTAAGGATTTATCCAAGGGAAATAAGAAAATAAATAATCACAAAGTTCCTTGGTTCTAACAACCATAGGAACCTTAAAATATTCATACAATGGGCGAGTGGGAAATTTGGCAGGAGAAGCAGATTTTTGAATTTTTGAACAATGGAGTAGGTCGTGGAGGAGCACACTCTGAAGATTCACAGGTAGAATCAACGCAAGACTCGAGTGGTAAGCAAGGTAAGGATGAATCTGAAGAGACTGACCCCAAAAGAAACATTCAGGTGGACCTGGGGTGGGGATGTTGTCCCAAAGGATATTCCTACTGAATGTATTAAAGGACACGAGGTTGATAAAACCAAAAAAGTGGCGGGGGTTGCTGGTGGGGATGGGGCTAAGTGTAAACCATGGTCGTCTTTGTTTGGAGTTAAACCAAATGGTAAATCAATTTTCCCCCTATTTTGCAACATTTTTGAGCCAACGAAGGATAAGTTTGCCATTTCTATCCTTGATCCATTCATTGGTCATTATATTTCTCTAATGGATAGAATGCTGATTAGAAAATTTATGGCCCCTAGACCAAATATAGAAATTGATAGGGTTTTTGTTAAAAAGAAGTGGAAAACTAATGGCCAAATTCTTGTTTCTGCTCTTCCTAAGGGATATTTTTCTTTTGAGTTCTCCTGTAAGGAGGATATTTTGGCTATGAAGAGTGGCGGTCCTTGGGTCATTGGCAAGTCCTCCTTAGCTCTCAAGAAATGGACCACAAACTTGGATCTTTCAGACTCGATTTTTGAGAACATCCTAGTGTGGGTGAGACTCCTTGGACTTCCATTGGAATATTGGAATGAGGATGTCTTTAATGGCTTGGCTAATTCTTTTGGTGAGCTCCTTTCAATAGATCTGATGACAACAGCTAGGAGAAGGCTTGTTTTTGCTAGAATTTGTGTGGGTGTGTCCTAGAATGCTCACCTTCCATCATCCATTGAAATATAATTGAAGTTGGGCACCTAGGTTCAAGCTATTGAGTTTGAAATGTGTTCTTTAAATGCAAAAAATCTAGGCATTGGGCAAGGAAATGCCTTCTCAACACCAACAATACAAAGGAGAAGTCCTACCCTAAACCGATGTTAGTTTGGAAAAAGAAGTTTGAAAGGGATGGAAAAGAGAATAAAGAAAAACTTGTTGAAGAGAAAAACATTAAGATGACTGAGGAACCTATGAAA
>CM021106.1:237920320-237957555 GCA_007115665.2 Sequoiadendron giganteum
TATTATCAAAAAGTCTGATTTCCTTGCAAAAGAAAGCATTTAAAATATTGTTCACTCAGCATTATATGAACAATTTATGTCTTGCTTTAACAGAAGTTGGTAGATATTCATGTTGTAGTTGTTTGAGTAATTTTTCTTATATTTTAAAAGTTCAACTTTATATTATAGTTACATTTTGTTCTAAAAGGCTAGATCTTCCTCTCTTGTGATAAAGGTTTTTTAAATTTTTATAACTCTGATTCAACCCCCCCCTCTCAGATTTTCTCCACTTCCAACAAGTGGTATCAAAGCGTAGGGTCCTCTATCAGGTTTAACCAACCTAGGATTGATTCTGGTCTTGGAGTCTATTTAAAAATGTCTCAAGCTCATGAAGGCACATCTATGACTAGAGCTCCATTATTTGATGGAACATATTATGTTTTTTGGAAGATCAAAATGGAAACATATTTGACTTCTATTTATCTTGATGTATGGAGTATAGTGTTAACTGGATACACTGTACCAACTACACTACCCACATTTTTTGATGAAAAGAAAATATATTAAACCAATGCTAGAGAAAAACATGCTCTTTTGTGTGCATTGACTAAAGATGTCTTTTTCAAGGTCATGCATTGTAGTTCTACTAGGGAAATTTGGATTAAAATTGAAACCATCTATCAAGGAAATGAAAAAGTTAAATGGTCAAAAGTCCTCACTCTAAAACATCAGTTTGAAGAAATAAAAATGAGGGATGATGAAAAGGTAGCTGATTATTTCTTAAGATTTGATGAAGTTGGAAATTCTATGAAAGGGCTAGGAGAAGAAGTAGAATAATTTGATGTTGTAACCATGGTTATCAAAAATTTACCAAATAAATTTGAAGCTAAGGTTGCTACTCTTGAAGAAAAGAAACACTTTGACCAGCTTACCTTAGACAGTCTACAAGGCACTCTCACTGCCTATGAAATGAGAATAAACAAAATCAATTCCTCTGGAAAATAAACTGCCTTTAAGGTAGAAAAGAACGATTTATCTGATGACACTAATTCAAATTTACCAGATTATAAAGAAGCTCTTATTGTCAAGAAACTAAAAAAGAAGTATAAGGGTAAGATTCCTTTTAAATGTTTTATTTGTGGAAAACCTGGAAACTTTTCTACTAAGTGTCCTTATGATGATCAGTCTTATTAGGATGAAAAACCAGAAAAATAGCATAGGATAAAATACTTATTATCCTAAAAAGAAGTTTAACTTCAAACTGAAAAAAAGTCTCTTTTCAAAAGAAGACTCACATATTGAGTCGGATGAGTCATTGGATGATGAAGATTTAACTTTATTTATGGCCAAAGTAGAAACTCAAAATACTTCAAACAAAGAATCAAAAAAAACTTCAAACAAAGAATCAGAAGAACAGTTTGAAGTAGAAAATTGTGAAATTGAATTTCTTTGTGCTCTTCAAGAAATAAAAAGACTAAAGAAACATATTGCTTCTCAAGAGCATAGTCTAGACAGTTTGGTCACTGGCTTACACATTGAACTTGATGATTCTAAAAAAATGGTGGATACTCTCCAATTTGTTCTTGTTGATAAAAATAAAGAGATTCAAATCCTTGAACAATAGGTTGTCAATCTTAAAAAACAAGTTGACGGTTATGAAAGTACTATTCACTTGAATGATATACTTGGGAAACAAAAACAAAATAAGGATATGACTGGTATTGGATTCAACATTGGTGAGTGTTCAAAACCTTTAACTCAAAACTTTAAGGCAACTGATAACAAGTAGTCATTTGAGCATCAACAAACCAATTTCAGGTTTAATGCTTTCTTTCATGGTTATTGCTTCTTTTGTAATAAGTTCAGACAAAAAGTAAGCAATTGCAGAATAATAATGTCTAAAACACCTAGATTTGGTCACAAATAGTTTTTTGGCTTTCCTAATACTATTAGGTGTTTCACATGCAATACTATTGGTCACACATCCAAACAGTGCAAACAAGGTAAATGTATCTCTAAAAAAGTTTGGAGACCCAAGTTTGTTCTAAACATAAAACAATCCATGCTTGTCCAAACTGCTCTTCTATCCAAAAAGAAGGCATTGCGGGTTTTGGATAGTGGTTGTTCCAACCACATGACAGGCGATAAAAACAAGTTTATTAAGCTTGAATATTAGTCAGGAGGATTTGTAAAGTTTGGAGACAACACAGGAATTGAGATTAAAGGTAAAGGTTATTTGCTTTTAAATGATGACACACCCATTTATGATGTATATTATGTAGAAGGCCTAAAACCCAATATTTTTAGTGTTAGTTAGATCTGTGACAATGGTTATAATGTTATGTTCAACTCACAAGGTTGTGCTATAAAGAATGAATCTAGTAAAATAGTTGCAACTAGTTTAAGGACACAAGGTAATGCTTACATTATTTTTGACTCTTCCAATCATGAATGCAGTGAAGGCATATGCCTTATGGGTCAAGTTGAAGAAAATTGGTTGTGGCATAAATGATTAGGGCATGTCAACTTTGATAATTTGGTTAGGATTAGCAAAACCCAGAATGTGAGAGGTTTGCCTATTCTAAGCAAACCAGAAAATGTTGTTTGCAAGGAATGTCTAAGAGGTAAACAAATAAAGGTTAGTTTTAAATCAAAAGAACATGAATCAACTAAACCTTTGCAGCTTGTACACACTAATTTGTGTGGTCCTACTAGGACAAGGTTTATAAATGGTAAGGATTATTTCATGCTATTTGTAGATGACTACACAAGAATGGTTTGGATAACGTTTCTCAAACATAAGTCAGAAGCCTTTGACAGATTTAAAATCTTTCGAAAAATGGTTGAGAAAAAAACTGATATGAAACTTAAATGTTTGAGGTCAGACAAGGGAGGTGAGTTTACCTCTCAATAATTCATTGATTATTGTGAGAAACAAGGCATAAAAAGGCAATATGTTGCTACAAGAACACCTCAACAGAATGGGGTTGTTGAGAGAAAAAATAGAACTATGAAAAAGATGGCAAGGACAATGCTAGATGAAGAAAAACTACCAGACAAGTACTGTAAAGAAGTTTTTCATACAACTGTATATATTTTGAATAGAGTTCAAATCAGGGTGAAATCCAATTTCACTCCATATGAACTTTGGCATGGTAAATCTTCTTCAATTAAATACTTCATAATCTTTGGTTGTAAATGTTTTATCAAAAGAGATGATGAAAATTTAGGCACCTTTCAATCTAAATCTGATGAAGGTATCCTTTTAGGATACTCTACTCATAGAAAATACTATAGGTGTTTCAATAAAAAGGCTAAATAAAATTGTTGAATTTGTTAATGTCAAATTTGATGAAAAATTGCTTCTAGATGATGATCATGTGCAAGATGTTGAAGAGGAACCTATGTTAGGTCTTGACATTACTCCCAAATCTGATGAGGCAGATAATGTACAATAGGAGGATGCTTCAAGCTCTAAGGTAGTAACATCTCCAAATCAACCCTCCAGGATTGTTTTCAAGAATCATCCTCAAGATCTAATTATTGGGGATGCTAATGTTGGGATCTTAATAAGATGAGCAAGCACAAATTGCTGAACATTTTTGTTTCGTAACTTATTTTGGGCCTAAAGCTATTTCTGATGCTTTAAATGATCATTGTTGGTTGAAAGCTATGCAGGAAGAGATCAACCAAATTGAATAGAATAAGACTTGGGAACTAGTCCCAAGACCTGATGATAAAAACGTTATTGGTGGGAAATGGGTTTTAGAAACAAATTCGATGAATGTGGCAAAGTAGGCAGAAATAAAGCACGATTTGTGTGCAAAGGGTATGCACAACAAGAAGGTATAGACTTTGGTGAAACTTATGCACCTGTTGCTCGTATTGAATCAATTAGAATTTTCTTAGCATACTCTTGTTTCAAGAATTTTAAGGTTTACCAAATGGATGTGAAAACTACATTCTTGAATGGTTATCTTGATGAAGAGGTATATATGGAACAACCAGAAGGATTTGTTGCAAAAGAAAAATCTGATCATGTATACAGGTTGAAAAAGGCCTTGTATGGTCTTAAAAAAGCTCCTAGAGCTTGGTATTCGAGATTGGATGCACACTTAACAACAAATGGAGTCAAAAGAGGTGGTGTTGATAGAAATCTCTATGTTAGAGTTGAAGGTGATGATATTCTAGTTGTTGAGGTTTATGTAGATGACATAATCTTTGGGTGTAATAATGATTCATTGTCTAAAATGTTTTCAAAGATTATGGAATCTGAATTTGAAATGTCAATGTTAGGTTAACTAACATTCTTTCTTGGTCTCCAAGTTTTACAGCTTGAACAAGGAATATTCCTATCACAACAAAATATGCCAAAGAGATGTTGAAATTTTTTCAAATGGATGAATGTCATCCTGTGAGCACACCTATGGTGACTAGATGTAAGTTGTCTATAACTAATGATTCTCTTGATGTTGATCAAACTGAATATCGATCAATGATTGGCAGCTTGTTATACTTGACTAATTCCAGACCTGATTTTATGCAAGTTGTGTGTATGGTGTCTAGATTTCAATCTTGCACCAAAACAGTCTCATCTTACTATTGTAAGAAGAATATTCAAGTATATCCAGGGTACTCTTGATTTTGGTTTATGGTATCCTAGAAACAATGATTTTACTTTGACAACTTTCACTAATGTTGATTGGGTTGGTTGTTTAGATGACAGAAAAAGCACTAGTGGTGCAACATTTTATCTTGGTGATTATCTTGTTGCTTGGCATAGTAAAAATAAAGATTCAGTTTCGTTATCCACAACTGAAGCTGAATATATTGCAGCAACATATTGATGTACTCAGCTTCTTTGGATGGCTTAGACACTATCAGACATGGGTATTGATGTTGCTAAACCTGTCTCTATTTTTTGTGATAACACAAGTGCAATTAACTTATCTAAAAATATTGTTATGCACTCAAGGACTAAACATATTGCCATTAAGTTTTATTTTTTGAGGGAAAAGGTTTTCGCTAATGAGGTAACAATGCAATATGTTTCCACACAAGCAAAAGTGGCAGATATTTTTACAAAGCCTTTGGCTAAAGAATTCTTTGAAGGGATTATTTCTCGGTTGGGAGTTGTCTCTCAATCATTGCTCTCTTCAGATCCATCATTTGTTGAGGGGGAGATTTTTAGCTCTCTAAGAAGCTTCTTGTTGCTTCACATGGCTTTGTTGCTTCATGCTATATCTGCAGTTGTTTCATTCAATTTTTTTTTTGGCCTTACCATTTTTCCTTGTGATAAAAAAGGGGGAGAAGTGCTTATTGTGGTTAAGTGTTTATTGTAGTTTTGGTTTCTGATTGTTCCTTTGTTTCTGATGGCTCTGATGATGGCTTGGTTTTTTCCATCAAAGACAAAGGGGGAGTTTGTTGAGCTTATTTGTCCTTGATGTCAAATGTGTGCTTCAGTTTGGTATCTTGGTGATTGATTATCTGTTGCATACTTGGATTATATTCAAAACTTTGGTTTGGTTTCAGTTGGATTTCATGTTTAGTACTTCTTCATGGACAATGTTGTGTTGGTCATTGTTCAGTTTTCATTGATTATGGTACTGATTATTGGATTCATGTGCAGAGACTTTATATATCTTTTGTGGAGTTATTCTTTCATACTATATCTTGTGGATCAGTTTGGTGGATCAATTGTGGGAAGGTATATCTTGTTTCAGTTTATATGTTTTCCATTTTGATAATATAGGGGTATACATTCTAGTGACTACATTATGTGGTAAAGGTTATCTTTAACTCATTTATACTTGGAATTCATGATATATCATTGCCAAATGTCTTTGACTCAGTATTTGTGTAGTCTCAAGTTTTCATATTGGTCATGGGTAAGTGCAAGAAGTTGGGTCCACGAAGAGGGGAAGTTTCGGCCAAAAAAAAAAAATCTCGCAGAAAACGCGTATGCGTTATTAAAAAATGCATACGTGTTATTAAAAAAACGCGTATGTGCTATGCATTGGGTACCCGAGCCTAAAAAAATGCGTCTGCGTTATAAAACGCGTACGCGTTATAAAACGTGTATGCGTTATAAAATGCATACGCGTTTTTGAGTGCATACAAGTCATTTATTTTAAAAAAATACTTTTTAGAAACGCGTACGCGTTTTAAAATGCATACGTGTTTTTCTTTTCAAAACGCGTACGCGTTTCAAAAAAGTATTTTTTTTTTTAAATAATCAAACAAATAAAGAGTGCATATGCGTTTTGTAACGCGTATGCGTTTTTAAAAACGCATACGCGTTATTGAAAACTTGAATCTCCAACCCACTTGCAGCCTTGGTTTTAGGCTCGGGAAAGGCTTGGCAATCCGAGCCTTAGCCTTTGACCTGCAACTAAAAAACTAAGGTAGATTGAAGAAGAATGTCCATCTTTGACAGTATGGTTGATGGATTTTTTTTTTGAATCAATCTATAAAATTAAAACCCATTGCAGAACACGATTTCTACTTTCCAAATATATAATCTTTATTAATATTGGATTATATTTGATATTTTTAAATTAATTTCAAAGCAAACTAGTCCTTAAACATGAAATATTAGACTTTTTTGGTTTTTTAATAACTTTTTTTTGGTGAAGTTTCTTGTAAAAAAAATTATATGACATCAATCTATAGACAATTCTTTATAGAATGAAAAAAAAAAGTTTCAAAAAATGTTTAGTTTAGGTCAAATTATGTTGTCCATACACGTTGATTTTTAAAAACAACAATTAAGGCAAATAAAAATTTAATAAAAAAAAAATATTTAAAAAAAAATTACAAAAAAAATTCCTCATCAATCTTCATGTTGTTAGCTCTCTTTCCTCAAAAGGAATTAGCAAAATACTTTTATTTGGGTCAAAAAGTGGTGTCCGTACACGTGCATGGTATGGTAAAAAAAAGGGACTTTTAAAAAGTGGTTTTTATAGATCCATATCAAAATTTAATTTCTACAATTTGGGTATTTGAATAATTTACATATTTAGAAACTAGATTCAAAATTCAAATTTTCATATTACTGATTTTTTGAAAAATTCATTATGTAAGTGCCTCAAATTTTTAGTCCAAGTGTGACAAATTATGAAAAACAACAAAAACACTTCCACTTTTTGAACTTTTTGTGGACCCAACTTCTTGCATCAGCCCTCATTGCATTTGTTATTGAGCTCCATTGGTATATTATTTTTATAAGATTTTCTTAACATACTTTTGTGATTGGGATTCACTTTACACATCTATAATGTTATCGGGTTCATTTATTTACATGGCACATTTTTATTAAGTGCATTCATTCAACACTTAAGCCGACTATGGTAGTCTTTGTCGGGAATTTCAAAGATCATTATTGCATGTGACTATCGACACATTTTAATTTGACATTTGACTTTGGCAGTGATATTATAATGACATGGAAATTTTTAGCTGACTCACGTCGATTGTGAGTAGGAAGAGTTTTAATAACGTTAACATTATGGGTCTTTGACAACATATTATTTTATGTCATTATAATGATTTTTTTTTTATTCCTCTTGGACTTCAGGCTTTATCAATTATGATTAAGACATTGATTTGAATATCTTGGGGAAAAAGAAAAGAAGGGAATTAGGGAAAACCCTTCATCATTCTGTTTTTGTTTCCTTGAAGACATAATACAACGCTGCCATTGGAAATACAGTTTGCTGATTTATGCTGAGACTTGGCTCGAGCTAAAGGAATGATGTTTGAAGAGTTTTGGAGAGTGACGGTTTTTATTGTGGACTCTTTTCGAGCTGAAGATTGGAAGAATCTTGAAGTGAGACCATTATGAAATTTCTATACAATTAGGTGCTAAATTTTTGGCCGCCATGATAGGTATTATGCTGATCTTAATCTTAACTGGTTTGTTAAGTAATAGTTTGTTGGAATTTCGGTTCATCAGTTTGTGTAACCCTAGCTTTACTCAAGGGTGTTATCTTTTCAGATGATTTCAAAACCTTTTTGTTTATCATTAAAAACTTAGCATGTGTTTCATGGATATATGGCATGGTTTACAGATCTGTAACAAACCCTGGTTATATGTAGATACGGTTTTTGAAAAGAATAACTATCTTTTTCTTTGTATAAATGTATGGTTGTAAGCCTTTATGGGGTTGATAATTAGAGAAAGAAAGAGTGAATACTTGGTGAGAGAAATAAAGATTGAATACTTGGTGAGAGAAAGGAAGAGTGAATACTTGTCGAAAGAAAGAGAGTAAAAATGAGAGATATATTTTTATATTGTCTCTGGTTTCTATAATTGAGATTCATATCTAGATTTGTGTAAAAGAAATAATTCTCTTGTACTGTTGTAGTTAGTACATTGTGTAATTGGAATTATTGAAACATTTTTTTGTTTTGTAGAGATTTTAGGATTGCGCACATAGTGAAATTGTAAGGTCCTTACTTTGCAAATTTTATGTAGTAAGAAACATTGAAAAGGAGTTGGTACTCCTATTGAAGTGGGTGCTTCAGATTGTTTTAGTAATTGATTTGGTGCTCAGAACAATATTGTAATTAGTTTTTGAGATCAAGCCTGCAAGGCATTTTGGAGTGGTTTTTCTACCCCATGAGGGTTTTCCACTCGACATCTTTTTGTGTCTCTCTTTTGTATTGTTTCGTTTCTTCTTTGCACAATCTTTCCTTCTGCCATTTATGTTGTGTTAGTATCTTCAATTGCTCTGATACACTATTCTTGTTCAATTTCACTTACATATTCTTGGTTCAGATGTGAATGTGCAAAGTTTAAATGTTATTTATTGTTATCAAAAAGTTTGATTTCTTTGCAAAAGAAAGCATTTAAAAGATTGTTCACTCAACATTATATGAACAATTTATGTCTTGCTTTAACAAAAGTTGGTAGACATTCATGTTGTAATTGTTTGAGTAATTTGTCTTATCTTTTAAAAGTTCGGCTTTATATTACAGTTACATTTTGTTCTAAAAGGTTAGATTTGCCTTTCTTGTCATAAAAGTTTTTTAAATTTTTATAACTCTGATTCACCCCTTGTGCGCCCCCCCCCCTCTCAGAGTTGCTCCATTTCCAACAATTAACTCCTTTCTTGGAGCTTCGAGTCTCATTGAGAACTAATTGGAAGTTATGATGGTTCTTAGAACCTATTATGATTTTTGATGTCTTATTTACTTCTTTGTCACTCATAGCCTTCTAAAATGGTTTAGGCATGCATTTCTACTTCGTTCCTACCAATGTAAACTAATTAAAAAAATTATGGTTCCTAGAACCTATAATACTTTTGATATTGTATTATATTATTTAAATAATATATAATATAAAATATAATTTATATTATTATATATCATGCTAGTATTATATAATATAAAATATAATTTATATTATAATATATCATATTAGTATTATATAATATATTATATTACATAATTAGTTGATGTCGACGGGCAGGTTACTATAGAATCATTTAGACGTAATTAATTTTGATTTTGCGAAACTTCAAGCCAGGTATCTCGCCCTTAATTCCTTTTTTAGAGTTTTGAGTCCTATCGAGGACAAAATCGTTTTATTCTTTATCACGGATAGCTTTGTGAAATGATTTATGCATGCATTATCGCTTGTTTCCTCTCAGAAGTTCTGCCACAATAGAAACTGTGATATTTCAAAGAATATCTTTTTTCCAAAGAAAACAACAAGAAAGTACCCTTATCATAGGGTTTGATGGTTTACAGAAGTATGATTTCTCTAATTTTTTGTTTCTTCCTTCAAATCTATGTGAAGAAGTCTTTAAGACTGAAAAAATGGGCTTATGTATCAGTATGACAGATATTCACTGTATTAGTAATGTAGCAATTATTGTAGATGCAATAAGCATTGATTTACAAGTTTATAGGTCATTAATACATTCGTAGGAGCTTCGAGCCCTGTCAAAAATGAAACACTTTCTTGGAAGTAATTGGAAGTTTTGATGGTTTCAGAACCTATGATTCTTTTGTTGTTTTGTTTGCTTCTTTATCACTAATAGTGTTTTTGTTCTTTGCTGATCATAGGTTAACCGTGAACCAAGAACGTATTCGACAGATAACAAACAATACAAAGACTTGAGATGATGTTTTATAGAGGGAAAAAAATAAAAACTTGAGTACCAAGAAAGTATAGGTAGATTTAAAATGCTACTTGGCAATGACCAAGAAAGAAACAAATAATATTGAGATGTCATGGGATTTTTGTGATTGCATTAAAATTGTGTATTTTAGAACATTACATTTCAAAAGCAAGGATGTATTTAGCTTACCATCGGAGGATAGTATACGACCAAAGAAACTCGGTAAAGGAGGAGCAGATGACTCACCTCAAGATTGTGTACAAATTTTATTGTTCTCTGAACAATGCCGAAGGTAAAAAATATATAGAGCTTGGAGGAAGATTTTTGGGAAATCCTTTGAAAGTAGAAATATTTCAGAAGACAGACAAACTTAAACATGATGTATTTCAGGCACTGTTTGAATCTATTAACAGAACAAAACTAGATCTAAGAACTATGGTTGTTTTAGAGATGGAGACAAGACTAATATTGTAGCCTTTCAAGCGAGAATATTGGTTGTGAGTTAAAAAATTGTTTTGAGGCTCGAGGGCAGGTATGTGTGAATATTTTCATCGATATTTTCATTACTGATGAAGCACAGGATGGGGACACTAAGAACCCCGACGCCCAGATATTTTATATATATAATATTTCCTTTATATTAAACTACTGCTATGACATTGTAAAAACAATATCAATTTCAAGCAATATCTAATTAAATATATAATATTACTTATTATAATACAATCTTAATATATAATTTAATAATATATAATACTTTATAATATTACTTTATTTAATATATATATATATATATAAATAATATTAATATATAATTTAATGATATACACAATATTATAATATTGCTAATTTTAATGTGATATTAATATATAGTATATTAAAAAATTATTTAATATAATATATATTAGTATACGTATCTTTATTATCTTAATATATAGTCTAATGTTATATAATATACTATAGTATTTTTTAATATAATTTTAAAATATTATCAAATAATATATGTAATATTATGATATTATTTAATGAATGATATAATGTAGATTATAGTCATAAAGGAGCGCATATATATACATTACATGGTATAAAATTTTATTTGCTGATATTCAATTCTTTTTGAAGCAATTGTATTATTTTTAAGAAATATAGAATAATAGTCATAGTACTCTGATTATGCGACAAACTTGATTTCATATAAAAATAACTAATTAGGTCATGTATGAAGTGATTAGAGTATTTCAAAGCTAAATATGTATCAATATTGAATCTATTTAGCATATTAAACAATTTGACAATACAATAATAAATATTCAAGTAATTTTCAAAGATATAGTGAGAATTTATAGAATTCGCATATAATAAACAATTTGATAGTATAACCATGTAAGATTAAAGTAAATTTTAAAGATATTTTGGGCATTTGTAAAATTTGCATAGAAAAAAAAAATTAGATAAATGATTGAATAGAAATTGAGATAATTTTATTTTTAATAGTATTGTAATAACAATAATACTTCTATATTGTAGACAATCAAAAATTGAGGAAAATATTATAGATTTGTACAAAGTGAGTACCCAATAGGTGAAGAATTTTAAAAAGAACTATTTGTATTTAGATCATAATTAAAACATATGCTATAAATTTTAATATTAGAAAAATGATATAGTGTCAAGGAAATGAAAAGGTCAATGTTAGAACTAGACACAATAGAAATAAAAATGATAGATATAGACAAGTATCAATTCAAAATCCAAAGTTAATGTTGCAACATTGATAAAACATTAGAGAATTAAGGACTATTTAGAATCAACTTATTTAAGTATAATATTGGTGATTGCATATTTGACTCGTTGGAGCTACTACTTGAACAATATTGTATGTCAATTTTGTTGTGAAATTAAACTATTAATTAATTCTTAAGTTTCGTTGCAAGTGGTGAAACAAAAGATTTTAGTTCATATAACTATGAATTGGATCCTAATATTTTATATGAATTACACAAAGTGTGTGATGTTCAAACATACTTACATAGAATACAAATATCTACAATACCAATTACATGTAACAAATAAACTGAACTATGGGGAGATATATTTTATGTTTATTTGCTTTCAAAGTTGCTAAAGATAAAAATATGTGTAGACGAATAATCTTGTTGTTGATGGTGTTGCTTCTGCTGAGGATTTTGTTGTGTTGTTTTTGGATAAGGCTGCTCCTACTATTGTGTTTGTTACATTCCTTGAGGCCCGTACTTCCCCTTTTTGTAAAAGGTTGTCTTAACTACAAATCCTACTTCTTTGAACTTGGTTTTGGATGGTTCACCTGAAGAAACTTTTGGTCCACTTGTTAATTACTCTGAAAGGGATTCCTCCCTTTGTGGTTTAAATTGGTTTATTCTTGTTTTTGACTCATCTTGGACAATAGTGTAACATAAGAAGAAATATAATAAGTTCTTTGTTTCATTTAACATTCCCTTGGGGGCTATGTCAATGGGTCCTAGCTCTAGTGCTTGAGTTATTTCTGGTCTATCACTTGTTGGTAGCTTTGTTTGCTATTGGTTTATTTATTTTGTGTTGTTCTAGACCTATTATTTATGACTAGTTGTTGTATTTGGCTATTTTAATTTGTTGGGTTGTTCAACCCTATTATTTTCTTTATACAATATCAGGGCCCTTCCTTGCATATCTAATCAATAACTATGAATTAGATCCTAATATTCTATATGAATTACACAAAGTACATGATGTTAAAACATACTTACATAGAATAAAAATATCTATAATGCCAATTGCATGTAACAAATAAACTAGACTATGGGGAGGTATATTTTATGTTCATTGGCTTTCAAATTTGCTAAAGATAAAAATATTTCTTTGGTCAATGATAACAAGAAAAAAGTACTTGCACTTTAATTAATCACTACATGATTTTCAATCATACTCAAGTCTTTCCCATAATGTGAATCCTCTTCATGGGAATTTTGATCCAATCTAAGTTGTTAAATACAAAGTCTTAACAAGAAACCAAAAAAAACATTTCACCAACTTAAAATGTTGGGTAGAAATAAGAACAAAAATTGTCACAATTATGTAGACAACAATCAACTCAAAATCCAATCTCAATCTTGCAATATTGGTAATTCTTTATTAAATGAAGGACCATTTAGAAATAACACATTCAAGTACAATGCCAAATATTACCTATTTGGCTCATTAAATGAATTGTTCTGCAATATTGGTATACATCAATTTAGCTATGAAATGGAGTTGTCGATTACTTTTAAAATTTCCTTGTAAAACATGAAACAAAGGAAATTAATTCATATTATAATGAATTGGACCTTGATACTCTATATAAATTACACAAAATACATGATGTTGACACATTTTTACATAAAATGCAAAAATATGCAATGACAATAATAAGTGACAATAGGAAAAAGGTACTTTCACTTCAACAAATCATTACTTCACTTAAAATCATATTCTATTATTTTTCATGATGCAAATTCCCTTAGTGAACATTTTGAGCCACTATTTAGTTGTCAGACAAAAAATGTTGAGATGAAGCAAAAAAAACTTTGTAACGTTAAACAATTTATTAAAAATAATAGTTAATATAAAATTGTACAACCTATAAGAAGAAAATAAGAATGTTAGGTCACTTCACAAAATCAAGTAAAACATACACAATAATCAAAGAGTCATATCTACAAGCTCAAAAAGAGAAAAATAATTATTATTAATAGAAATTTTTGAAACAATAATTCAAGACACACCAAAACATGCATTTGCAATTTTCCAACTAATAAATTTAAAGAAATACATAAGGAATTTCAAAGATAAGGTTTAACCTTAGGACTTCGATTGATCAAACCAAACCAAATTCAAAATTATTGCATCAAACAATAGAATAATATCAATAACAATGTTTAAGTTTCTTTGTCATTATACATCTCATTGCTTCTTTTATGAATTTGTGCAACCAGCACTCAACTTTGTTTAAGATGAATTAAAATATTTTAATCTAGAAGTAAATATGTGATAATGTGTGGATCTCATGTAAAAAGAATATAAATACATTCATTAACACATGCAATGAATATATATTTTCTTTATATAAAATATCATGAGTGTTAAATTTATAAAATAAAGTGCTTTTGTGGAAAAACAATTCTCTGATGTCGATAGATTATGTTCTTTGTCCATTTATTGGTGTAACGATGTCCATGTCTTGGAGTACATCATTTTATATGTTTGTCTTATGATAAATGCAAAAGCTAAGTACAATATTTAATACCTTATAATTTATCATGAAATGTACAATATTATCAAAGTGTGTTATGATCATTTATGTTAAATATAAGCTATATTTTAAATAAGAATATGAAATTTCTATAACAATGACTAGTATATTGTATTTTTAATTATTCAGTCAATCCTATTGAATATAAATTTTAAAAAGTAAAATTTATAACTAGATAATTAAAGATATTAAAATCATATAATTATCTTTTAAATCTTATTTTAATAATAGCCAGAATCAAAATTATTGCATCAAACATGAAAAGGATATTAATAAGAATGTTTAAGTTTCTTTGAATCATTATAGAACAACTTATTTGCTTCTTTTATAAATTTGTGTAATTGATACTCAACTTTGTTTAAGATGAATTAAAATATTCTTAACTTAGAAGAAAATATGTGAGTATTTATTTATCCCATGTAAATAAAAACATAAATAAATTCATTAACACATGCAATAAATATATTTTTTTTCATATTAAATATCATGAGCATTACTTATAAAATAAGAGTTGCAGAGCTATGAAGTTTCTACCAAGAATTTTTAGAATAGTTTTGTTTGTATTTGTTGTGTTTTAGGAACAATTGGTCAAGATAAAGTAGTTTTCACCTAAATTTAGGAATTTGATCATTGATAGAGTCAAATTTTTCTTCCATTAAAAAATGACCCTTATAACAAAAGAATATTTCTCACTTCAAAATTTTGAGATGCTTTGGTTGTGCTTTTAAGCCATGAAGAAAGTGAAATTTACATGTTGCCAGCATTATGTAAATATTAGTGAGTTCAAATATTTTCTTAGCTAGTCAACATATATGATAAAAAATCCTATTTGAAAAATCAAAGATCTTTAGAACTTTCATTGTACGTAGAGTCATGTATAGCCAACTTTCTTAAATGTTACTATTTTATACACAAATTAAAATGAAAGCATATAGTCCTAAGTCCTCCTATAGCTGTCTAATGTCTCCAAAAAATGCCTTACAATAGAAAATGACCTTTTTATTCCATTAAGTAATACGTAACTCATGTATAAGCCTCATAAAACTTATAATGTGAAGTGTATTGCAAAAGGCCTGGACCAAACATCATAAATCTCAATTGAACCCATATGCCCATTTTGTTGATTGTAGAGTAGTGGACAAAAGCATTACAGTAGTCATTGGACCAAGACCACAAGATAGAGGATTAATTGCTGAAGTTATTCTTGAAGCCTCTTCATAGGAAACATGATTGACTAATTGGAATTCTCTTTTAGCACTAGGATCTTGCAAAAGTGGAAGTAATAGTTTTAATTTTTTATATATTAACCATCTTTTACTTGCAATTTTTTTTTATAAAAGGCAGTTAGAAGGTGCCATACCTCTACTGCATTTAAGCCAAGATCAATTAGTACTACACCATGTTTTAACCAATCACCACAAACCAAATTTGGCACACTTGCTGCAACAACAAGAATATCTACTCCATGAGTAAAATCTGTAGGGAATTCTTTCTATTTTGAGTAAGTATGATCTACATAATTCTTTAGTGGAAACATGGTTTAAAACTTTAAATTAATACTTAAGTAAAGATTGTCTACTATGTTTCAAATTTTAGAGCTATTAAATAGAATATGGCCCATATTCTGACATGTTAAATAATGCAAAGTCGTGAAATCAATCAATCATTTAATCCATTTTCATTAAATCATTCATACATGCACTTAATTCTACGTTTTTAATCATATATAATACCATAAATTACCTTCTATTATAATTAATTTCAAAAAAGGTATTTCTCCACTACAATCATTTGTCCCACATTTCTTTCATAACTTGAATTCACCCCATGAATTCAACTATAAAAATATGCTTTTTCAACACATTTTGACACAAAAATTATCAATCTCATCACCCAATTTCATAGAGCTTCTTGTGCTTTTTCTTGCAAAATCTGAGAGAAAATCTCAAGATATTGTGAAGGACGGTAACAATGGAGTGAATTTCATTTGAATCCATATAGATTTCATAGTTTAGATTTGATTGGTTGCATATGTTTCATTTTAGAAATGCTTCATTGAATGTAATGTTGAATTGTAAATCAATGTAATGTTTAATTGTTGATTTAGATTTACAGATTTAATCACTCATTTTCAGTTTTCAATCTACACATAATGGTGAACCTGACATAAATATTTTGCAGGCCATAACATTTTGCATAAACTGTTGTGGAATTTCTCATTTAGATCTAGTAATTTTTGTATTAGAAGTGCCATGTTTTAGATTTTGCAGTTTATATTCGATGGATGCATGAGTTGTATTAAGCCATTTGTATTCTCTCACACATACACCATTGATTTCCTCACTGGTCTTGTCATAATATGTCTTCTATGGTTTCTCCATCATGCACAAACACTCATAACATCTGATTTGTTGTCACGACAATAAATATGATCTTGTTGTTCAATTTTCAGAAATTCAAGCTCATAATTTCTAATAGATTTGCAAAACTACAAGGGCTTAATTCTAGCGAAGATTTTGTGACAGCGATGGTAATGATAAATGCCTCTGTTTTGAAATAAAAAGATGGACGTTGAATTTAACTCTCAAAGACCAGGCAAAAGTCTTTATTGAAAGTCGGGCATTCATGGGGGACACATCTCACAAGATAGATTGTATTTTGCAGCTGCACCAAACCCGTCCTGCAACCTATCCTTAGAATAAGACCTGTCCAAACTAAAAAATCGACTGTGTGGCCTTTTTCTCCTGTATAAATAAATTGACTTCGATTAATACAAACCCGGGAACATCATTACGCAGTTGCCCACTTTTAAATTTAGTAAATCGACCGACGCGATTCTTCTTTCCCTGTCATTTCCTTTCAGCTTCTTCGTCTTTGTGGTAAATAAATCGGTACACAGTTGAGGCAAACATAAGCAAACTTTTCTGCATTGGGATTGCCTGCAGAGCGCCCAAATCTTGTCTTGAAGAAGAAAGATAAAATCGACATGCTCTGTATTTAGTTAAGTGGGTAATGCAGAGCACAAATTGTTTGTCAATTTTGGGTAAATCTTGCCTTTAACTTTGCAAAGGATGCGTTAACAAGTTTAATCAAATTGTGTAGTTGGAGAGTTTAGAATCTACTTGAAATGCTGCGGCTTTCTATCAGTCTGTGATATTGGTGCAGATTGAATGTGGTGTGTAAAGGCACATTAGAGCTGTAGACATAGTATTTTGGCTTTGAAATGGAAGAGCCCAGAGTCAAAGGATTTCATGGTTGTTTGAGCGTGTTTCGTCATTTGCTCGACTTCAATCAGCCTCGAAAATTTATTTCCCCGCAATCTGATTGTCAATAAATAAATTGACTTCGATTAATAAAATAGGCAAATTCTGAAATATTGTCAAAGTATCTTGGCTTGGACTCAACATTTTATTCTGATTGCACCCTACAATCATGGCATTTCATTATGGCCTTTCCAGCGTACGCTATTTTGAGTATATCTTCATTCTGTTCTGAGTGCCTCCTACGATCATTCCATTTTTATTATCTCCTGCAGTCACGTCAATCTAACCTGCGCACCTCATTCCATTCGGCATGAAGTTTCTCTTTTGCATAAAGTATTTTTTTCGACTTAAGTTAGCGTGAGCTTTAACTTTAGTTTAGATTTAGCATTAACTTTAATTTCAATTTAATCTTAGATATAATGTAGATTTAAAATTTTCAATTTAGATTTAACTTGGATTTAATTAGGTTTTAATTAACTTTAAATTAGATTTAAATTAAATTTTAAATTTAGTTTTTAGTTTAGATTTGGCTTTTTAAATTAATTTTTTTTAATTTAGAGTTAATTTAGAAATTAGATTAGAAATTTAGATTTGATTTAGATTTTTAATTTAGCTTTTAGTTTAGATTTGGCTTTTTAAATTAGATTTTTTAATTTAGAGTTAATTTAGAAATTGGATTAGAAGTTTAGATTTGATTTAGATTTTTAATTTAGTTTTTTTTTTCATTTAGCTTTTAGTTTAGATTTGGCTTTTTAAATTAGATTTTTTTAATTTAGAGTTAATTTAGAAATTGGATTAGAAATTTAGATTTGATTTAGATTTTCAATTTTTAGATTATTCTTTTTATTTGTTAACTTTAGATTAATTTTAAATTAGTTTTTAGCTTTTATTTGGATTAATTTTTCATTTCGATAAGTTAATAATTTAAGCTAACTTTTAAATTAGATTAGTTTTAATTAATTTAGATTAATCTAGAATGGTTTTTAACTTAGGTTAATAGATTAATTTTTAATTTAGATTTTAGATAGGTTTTTAATTTAGATTAATATCATTTATCTTTTACAGCTTAATTGTTGTTTTTGTGGCTAATTATTGGTTTCTTTTTGCAGGTACATTTGGTAGAGAATTGAAAATCAATAAATTTGCCTGTTGAAGAAAGGAAGCATGAAAATACTAATGAATTTTTAATGCAAGACGTTCATTGAAGACATGATTTTGAAACCGACTATCTTTTAGCTTAGCACACATTTCAATTGGTGCTTAAAACAAACAATTATCTTCTCTCACATAGATCTAATTAGGAGGCTAAAGGACGTTGCTTGATTGTGCTTGAAGGTGGTAGATGATTATGCTCTCACCCTGTGCAAACTAGGTGATTAGAAAGCCAGACCCATCTATTTTATGTTTTGAACCTTAGAGGGGCCTGCCTCGAAAGAGGGAACGAATCCAACCATTTTTTCGCTCAGGTCGGTATATAAAAGAATGAGTCTACATCATCAAGTCCTCACAGTATGTAGGCCTTAGCTGTGTAGTGCCATTCAAAAATGGGTACCGATCTTTTCTTGAGGTAAGAGCCCCTAGTAGATTGGTTAAAGCCTTAAGTGGCTTGCTATATGCTCGTGACGTGTCATGTCCCTGAGTATTTACTAGAACCCTTTTGTTTAGTGGCCAAAATCCCATCTATTTTCTAGCGCAACAACAGTCATTATGAAGGCATCCATATTCTCACAGTTCCTAGTAGAGGTGATCAACCCGCCATGGGAGATTTATGGGGGTTGAAAGCTTGGTTGACCTGTGAAGTGAGTGCACTATAAGGGGGAGTCTGTGTGCCCAAGCTTCTAAATTCATCTATTGAGAATAAGTGCACTTGAGGAAACCCATGTGGAATCTAGCAAATATTGTCATTTCCAACCTCAAGATTTGTGCTTGTATTGCTAAAATCAAACAACATTCATGATTGAAAACAAATTCAAAAACATGTTGTCTATTGTGCCTTGCATGTGTAAATTCAAAACATTATCAAAACAAATCAAACATCACACCAAAATCTGATAACATTTCAACTTTGACACAAACTGAGCCAACACTTTTCCAAACAAGTTGTTTAAACCAAAGATTTGCTCACTTCATTCCCCATCATTCCATCGCATTCATTTATATTACTTGCATTACTTAAACAAATCTTAGGCTGCATAAACTTTGGAATAGGGAAACTTACCATATCTTGTCATAAGCCCATTGCTACAAAGAAAAATTATCATTGACCTATTACTTTTCACATTAGTCCTTGTCACTTTGGTGTAACCTTTCATCAGTCTAGTTTAAGGCTCACCTTGTCAAACTTGTCACTTGTCATTCACTCTTTTTGAGGTCACTGATAATTTCATTTGGAAACATTGGACTATCCTAGGTTGGCTAGTAACTCCTTCCTTAAGTTTCACAACAAAGGTGCATAGTTCATGCCATAGTCATCTCAATTGCATAACACTTTTGCATATCTCATTCCAAAAATACCAAAAAAATAGTCTTAATCTGATACCATTTGTATTCACCATTTTGAGAAACTCTTTTCATGGTTGAAACTAGATTACAAAAGCAACGCAAGGCCATGGATTTCTTTCATGATGATGAAGACATTTACAACTACACTACCACTTTAAATCTTGACAAAACATCTAATGATCCACATGATAATACCTTTGGAACACAAGACAATGCAAATTTGGGACCTTCATCTCACAAGCAATCAAAGATAACAAATCACAACCCAATACAACCTTTTTGACCAATTGGGAAAGACACCCGCGCTTATTTCCATACTTGAGCTTTTGCATATATCACCTGAACACAAATCTATCCTTGATAAGGCTCTAACAGAAAACTTTGTTCCTACTGACCCAGACATCAACCGGTTTGAAGACATGGTTGGATATTTGGCCAATTCTCACCATGTCTCTTTTTTGATAAAGATTACTCCACCTCCAAGTCAAACCATAATGGCCCATTACATCTTGAGGTTTTCATCAATAAATGCAAGGCCAGAAGAGTCCTAGTAGATGGTGGAGAAGGATTGAAAATTTGCACTCTAAAGCTGGTGAAGGCATTGGGCCTATCTGAAACATGTGTGAATAGAACTAAGAGCATTGTCATCAAATCCTATGATGACTGATCTCTATAGGATCTAGACTAGATTGCAGTATTTAAATGCTTAATTTTTACAATGATTATTCCAAGTTAACTAAATCAAAATTAACTTACGGAAATAACAAAATGAAAGTAATAACAAGGTGATTATAACAGAAAGGAAGGAAATGAGAGAAAGAAAGAGAGAGAAGAAGAGAAGTGCAAACAGTGTTTGATTACGGAGTTCGTCACAAACGTGACTACGTCTCCGGGTCCACTCCAATAGAGAGACCGATCCGATTAACTCCAAAATCAATTACAAAGCACCACAATCATTCTCCAAGCACTTCGGCAGCATAACAACGCTCTGACGTGCAAGAATGGAATCTCTACAAGACCTCTCTTCTGATTATCTCCACAGCTTCAAGACTTCGTCACCTGAAAGAAAACTTAATCTCCACTCTCACCTCACACCCCTTTTTATACAAAAAAATGAATCAAATTGGTTACTAACCAATTGATTTTACAATATTCCCATATCTCACATAATCCCCTCATTTTACATAATAAATCTTTGATAAATCCCAAAAAATAAATTTAAGCCCTTTATTGTTTCATTCTCGGGCTTAGGGTCGTTGGGAAGTTTTGATTTAATCTTTAAAAAGATTAATGTTTGTTTTAAATTTCAAATTAGGAGGGAATTGTTTAAATTCTATGGCTATCGGGTTTGAAACCATAACAAAACTAACCAACGCTACAACTATTACAAAGCCATCGCATGGCTCACCGGTGGCTATTAGTTTTGTTAGCCGGCCGGTTAGGGGTTCCAAACCCGCCGGCTGGCATTTAAATAGTAATATGCCAATTTTAAAATAACAAAACAAAACCGGCATTATAACTAGTAACGAACGCGGATATAGTGGAACGGCTACGGGCTAAGTTTGGTGGAGAGAGGTTGGAGGTTCGAATTCCTCAACAACCTTTTTAACAAACACCGACACCGACGGAAGAACTCAGGACACGTGGCATGCCACGGGAATGCTACGTGGCAACATCTGATTGGCTGGAAGAGACATGTCACTGCCGCCTGTATGCTGACTCAACCGCCACGCAAATGCTGATTGGACCCGCTGACCGAGCTACGGACCTGCTGACTATGTGAACGACTGTACGGAAAAGACACATGTCGCCACCTGATTGGTTTCATTTCAGATTTCATACCATGTGCTGATGTCAGCTGTACGGATGATGATGTCATCATTGTACCTTCAGTCCACCAAGTCAACCTAAAACTTTGACCAGCTGTATCTTGAGCCTTCGATGTCGGATTTCGACGAAACGAACATCGTCAGAATCATCTCGACGAGCTCTTCGACTTGACGCTGCTTCGGTTGATTTATGAAACAATCATTTTTTTCGCTTCCTGGATGCCCTCTATTCCTAGTTTGACCGAAGGTTTGACTGGCCATAACTTGCGCAAACGGACTCCTTTTTGCTCCGTTCGAGTTGCGTTGGAACCAAGACGCTGAGATCTTTCTGATGGTGCAGATTCTGGAGAGAAATGAGACACTTCAATTTTCACTGAAAAATGTCCACCGGATCAGGCCTCCCCACTGAAGACCTTTTGGACCTCCAAAAGTGGCATTTACTCTGACAATAAGTGAGGACTTGGCCTCCCCACTTGTCCCGTGTCCTCTGTACATCTGAATACTTGACTCACAAGCATAATGAAGACTGCAACAATATTGTTGAACATAAACAGTATTGTATCACTTCCATAAGCTTCTACATCAATTGTTGTAGCCACTAACCAACAAAAATTGACTAGCATCAAGCTGAACATCAATGCAGAAATGAAAGAGAATAAGTCAACAACAATTCGATCCTTTACAACAGGAACATTTTTACCCAAGGATCCATCAATGCTTTCAATCATCATTCCCTCATGCTGTACTGTGGGTGCATCCTGCAACATCTGACCCTGGTTAGCTACTCCAAGTTCAAGGTTAGAACCACCTGTACTGACAGATATAAGAGTTAACTCTTTACTTGCATTAATTACCCTCTTTAACTGCCCTATGTTTGCAAAAGAATGATCAGTCTTAATCCTGTGAGAATGTACAATATACTGAATGCCATCTTTAAACAAGTGATAATGATTCTTTTCCCTGTAGAAAATAGCTTTCCTGTCATATAAATAAGGGCTACCAAGCACTATCCCACAGATATCCAGTGGAACCACATCAAACTGTACTTCATCCACAAACTTACTAGTGATTGTGAATCTTAAAGTGCATTGTCTTGTTACTTGCAACTTATCATTTTCACAAATCCAGCCTAGTGGATAAGGTTTCTTATGCAATGTAGTTTTCAATCCCAAGTTCTTTACAACATTTTCTGAAATCAGATTAACTTGAGAACCACTATCTATGAGTGCATCGATTTTACTATTCTTAGCAACAACCCTTAAATGAAAAAGCTCATTCCTTTTCTTATCTTCAGAGAAATCATTAAGTGTAGAAGTAGAAGCACAACTAGCAACAGAAACACCAGAAATATGAGCTTTACCTTTTAGACCCATCGCTGTTATCTTAATCTCATCATCTGAATCTGAACCAAGATTCATAACAACATTCATGGCTTTCTCCTTACCTTTTTGTTTCTGATTACGTTTTTGAGCCCACTTAGGCTTCAGTTCTGGATGCAACTGCCAACAATGTTCTTCATCATGACCTTTCTTGTCACAATGAGAGCAAGAAAGTTTATCATCCTTCTTAACTGTAGCTGTCTTCTTTCCTTTCCCTATCTCTGCATTCTTAGAAGATTTCTTTACATCATTATCAAACTTATTAATAAAAGATCCTTTACCCCTTGACTCTAAGTGGGTAGCTTGAACACAAACTTCATCCAAGTTGTTAGGATTCAAAACCAAAATAGAATGCCTAAGGTAGGAATGCAGACCTCCTATGTACTTCAACAAATTGTCCTGGGTGTACAAAGGAACATTTAATGCAATAGCCTTTTTTCTAAATTCATGGGTGTACTCCTGGATAGATTGACCCTTCCCTTGCCTAAACATTTGCCAGTCCATCATTAGCTATTGCATATGGCCTAAGGGATAGAATTTCTTTTTAAGAGCATTAATAAATTCTTCCCAAGTTAAACTGACTCTACCATGTTGTGAAATTCCTGCCTTAGTCCTACTCTCCCACCAGGTAAGAGCTGTACCTCCCAACCGAAGAGTGGCTAACTGGATCCTAGAAGCATCATCAAAGAGGTTTTGAACTCTACAATAAACTTCTACTTGCTGAATCCAATCATCTAGTTTTTCTGCATCTAATTCACCACAATACTTAGGTAGTTCAAATTTTACATCCAATTTAATTTTAGGCTTATACCCACTCTTGAAAGGATTAGAAGAAATAGAATGAGGAGAAGATGGAGAAGAAGGAGAAGAAGGAGAAGAGGGAGGAGAAGAAGAAGAGGGTGGATCTGGTTGCTTGTCACCATCTCCATGATGTTTCCCTTTCTTGTCTTTGCGATCTTCTTGCTTTGACGAACCTCCTTCATGTCCTTTCCGCTCTTGTCTCTCTTGAAAAAGAATGTCCACCTTAGCCTTCATCTCAAGGAATGCTCTTCGAAATTCCCGCTCACTGATTTCTTCAGGAACCTCCATTCCAGAAACAGACATTTTCAGAAATGTTCTACGCTTCCCGATCTCAGGATTAAAGTCTTCGAGCTTGCCTTCACCCTTCTGAATCCTGGATCTCGTTAGCATTCAAGAAAACAACTGCAATAATAGTCAACCTGAGCTCTGATACCACTTGATCTCTATAGGATCTAGACTAGATTGCAGTATTTAAATGCTTAATTTTTACAATGATTATTCCAAGTTAACTAAATCAAAATTAACTTACGGAAATAACAAAATGAAAGTAATAACAAGGTGATTATAACAAAAAGGAAGGAAATGAGAGAAAGAAAGAGAGAGAAGAAGAGAAGTGCAAACAGTGTTTGATTACGGAGTTCGTCACAAACGTGACTACATCTCCGAGTCCACTCCAATAGAGAGACTGATCCGATTAACTCCAAAAATCAATTACAAAGCACCACAATCATTCTCCAAGCACTTCGGCAGCATAACAACGCTCTGACGTGCAAGAATGGAATCTCTACAAGACCTCTCTTCTGATTATCTCTATAGCTTCAAGATTTCGTCACCTGAAAGAAAACTTAATCTCCACTCTCACCTCACACCCCTTTTTCTACAAAAAAATGAATCAAATTGGTTACTAACCAATTGATTTTACAATATTCCCATATCTCACATAATCCCCTCATTTTACATAATAAATCTTTGATAAATCCCAAAAAATAAATTTAAGCCCTTTATTGTTTCATTCTCGGGCTTAGGGTCGTTGGGAAGTTTTGATTTAATCTTTAAAAAGATTAATGTTTGTTTTAAATTTCAAATTAGGAGGGAATTGTTTAAATTCTATGGCTATCGGGTTTGAAACCATAACAAAACTAACCAACGCTACAACTATTACAAAGCCATCGCATGGCTCACCGGTGGCTATTAGTTTTGTTAGCCGGCCGGTTCGAGGTTCCAAACCCGCCGGCTGGCATTTAAATAGTAATATGCCAATTTTAAAATAACAAAACAAAACCGGCATTATAACTAGTAACGGACGTGGATATAGTGGAACGACTATGGGCTAAGTTTGGTGGAGAGAGGTTGGAGGTTCGAATTCCTCAACAACCTTTTTAACAAACACCGACACCGACGGAAGAACTCAGGACACGTGGCATGCCACGGGAATGCTACATGGCAACATCTGATTGGCTGGAAGAGACACGTCACTGCCGCCTGTATGCTGACTCAACCGCCACGCAAATGCTGACTGGACCCGCTGACCAAGCTACGGACCTGCTGACTATGTGAACGACTGTACGGAAAAGACACATGTCGCCACCTGATTGGTTTCATTTCAGATTTCATACCATGTGTTGATGTCAGCTGTATGGATGATGACGTCATCATTGTACCTTCAGTCCACCAAGTCAACCTGAAACTTTGACCAGCTGTATCTTGAGCCTCCGATGTCGGATTTCGACGAAACGAACGTCGTCAGAATCATCTCGACGAGCTCTTCGACTTGACGCTGCTTCGGTTGATTTATGAAACAATCATTTTTTTTGCTTCCTGGACGCCCTCTGTTCCTAGTTTGACCGAAGGTTTGACTGGCCATAACTTGCGCAAACGGACTCCTTTTTGCTCCGTTCGAGTTGCGTTGGAACCAGGACGCTGAGATCTTTCTGATGGTGTAGATTCTGGAGAGCAACAAGACACTTCAATTTTCACTGAAAAATGTCCACCGGATCAATGACGAAGAACATTCTTCTGAGGGTGTTATCATATTGCCTATCAAGATTGGACTAGCATCACTAGATACCACATTCCAAGTCCTGGATCTTGAACTACCATACAACCTAATCCTTGGCCGACCATGGATCCATGTCATGAAATTTGTTCCCTCCAGATACTATCAATGTCTGAAGTTTCCTCACAATGACACCAAAATTACAATCATTGGTGATCCTGACCCCTTTCAGTATTGCACTAATTTGAGAGGGGTCCCTGAACATCAAGTGCCTATAAACCGTGAAGCTGCAACATCTGCTCCATCCAATTATGCGGATCCATCCACTTTGACTAAATCCTCCACATTCACCATTCCATCCACCAATCCAAAGATCCAGATCGAGGATAGAGGGTGTGGGGAATATCATATGAACACTTCCTTTTGCATCACCAAGCTACCAAAGTCTCTAAAGTCCTATGGTAAGCCCATATTAAAGATGGAACCCAAATTTTCCTTTAAATTTCCTCCCACTATCACCCTCACAAGCTGGGGTGAGTTAAACAAAGAGGACATTGATGATATTTCAGATTGGATCTATATAGATGAAGAAGATTTACTACCACTATCGATAAAAAAATATGGTAAAGGCTTTCAACTCATGAAACAAAAAGGGTTATGATAGAATTAGTGGGCTCAATATACATAAAAATGGAATGAGAGAACCCTTGATGCCTCTTAAACAACCAAAGAACTTGGGGCTAGGGTGTGTACCAATTAAGATTGGCGCTTCAAATACTAAGGTGCTTTCAAATATGCGAGTGCTTCGAAAGATGTCAAGACATCTAAAAAACCTACCAACCTTTATGATAGTGACACTGACTCTAATGAATATGAATGGGATTCTTGTACCACCAGTAACTATGATCTTGACTATGTCTTTCATGAGTCTGATACACCTCGTCCATCCTTTACCAACCTCATGGATAGTAATATCCACATTGATTCATTTCATGAACCTGACCCACCAAAGACCACAAAAGAAAGAGCATGAATAGAATCCTTTTGGAACCTCGATAATACATCGATCTTTACCCTATTTGTTGCTTCCCCATCCTTCAGTAATACCAATGATGGCATTTCCCGTGTTTACCCATAGTTAGTTGATTGGGACCAGAAAGATCCACCCACTTTGGACATATTTGAAAATGATGAAGCCATCACTGAATTCGTGGGACTACAAGAAGGCATACCACATGGGGACCATAAGGCTAGTTTTACTATAGATATTGATGCTACAGAATATTTCGGTGAGACTGTTCCACCCTCTAGTTGCAAAAATGGTAAAAATAAAATAAAAAATGAATGGTCTTTAGGTGAAAACCGTAAGGTGCCTTCTGACCAAGAAAAATTAAAAAGAAAGGACGTATCCAAGGGTGAAAACCTCTGTGAGGCACCCAAGGATGGAGGGTTGGAATTTCTTCCCGTTAATCAAGAGAGATCCCCGATACTGATTGAAGAAGTAAGGGATGTCAATATAGGCACAACAGAGAATCCTAAGATTGTTCTCTTTGTAGCATCCCTGATAGAAGAAGAAAAACCACAATTTGAAGAATTCTTTACCAAACATCAAGTCAATTTTGCTTGGTCTTATGCTGGCATGCTTGGATTGGACCCCACATTGGTCCTGCATCATTTACCATTACTTCCAAATGCAAATCATGTTAAACAAAAGCTTAGAAAAATGCATCTTCAAATAGCTCTACTGGTTAAAGTTGAACTCAAATAATTACTGGTTGTTGGTTTCATAAGACCTATTGACTACATGCAGAATGGATCTCAAACCTTGTACTAGTAAATAAACCAAATGGACAAATCTGGATCTACACTGATTTTTGTGACCTGAACAAAGCATGTCTAAAATATGACTTCCCACTTCCCAACATAGACATCATAGTAGATCTAACGATAGTTTACAAGATCTTATCCCTCATACATGGCTTCTCAGGGTATAATCAGATCCGCATCACTCCTAAAGATCATCATAAGACCACATTCACCTGCCCATGGGGTATGTACTGTTGGAATTTCATTCCCTTCAGACTAAAAAAATGTAGGCGCAACCTATCAAAGAGCAATGACCACCACATTTCACGATCTCATGCACACATTGATGGAAGATTATGTTGATGACCTTTTGGAAAAAATATTAACACGTGGTGATCATTTAAGAGTCCTGGACCAAATATTCAAGAGGCTTGAAGAATATAAAGTCTGCCTAAATCCAAAAAGATGTGTCTTCGGCATGACATCGGGAAAGCTCTTAGGATACATAGTTTCTCATAGAGGCATTGAAGTGGACCCAGAAAAATTAAAATCTATATTAGATATGCCTCCCCCAATAGGAATTAGCCAACTTAGGACATTACAAGGTTGACTTCAATCCATCAGACACTTCATTGCACATCTTGTAGATAAATGACGACCTTTTCAATATTTACTATGAAAGGGAGTTCCTTTTATATGGACAAATAAGTGTGAGGCAACCTTTCGACAGATTAAAGAGTACCTCTTGATACCTCCTATTTTGATGCCACCAATAGATGGTAATTCCCTACTCCTTTACATATCAACTACCACTTCTACACTGGGGGCATTGCTTGCACAAAATGATCATGAGGAGAAAGAACAAGCAATCTATTATACATTAGTTGCACATTGGCTGGGTATGAACTCAACTATAGTTTTATTGAATGTGCTTGCCTTGTTGTGGGTTTTGTTGCTCAGAAACTAAGACATTAGATGCTAAATCATCAAACAAGACTAGTGGCTAAGATAGATCCTCTCAAATACCTACCTAGTAAGGTAGCATTGATAGGATGGTTGGCCAAGTGGGACATGATACTCAGTGAGTATGACATACAGTATGTAGAGTGAAAAGCAATAAAAGGAAAGGTTATCATAGACCAACTTGCTGACACACCCACAAAAGTTGATCACCCTTTGATTTCTAATTTCCCAAATGAATCAATCTTGACACTAGACACTGGTGCAACATGGAAGTTATACTTTGGTGGCTCATACACTAGTCATGGATTAGGTGCAAGAATAATATTCATCACCCCTTAAGGTGATACTATTCCCAAATCCTTCAGAATAGCTTTCCCATGCACAAACAACATTGCAAAATATGAGGCCTTACTCACAAGATTGTGCATGGCTATAAAATAGAAAATTTTAAGTCTACAAGTCTTTGGTGATTCATAATTGGTCATCCAACAGGTCAATGATAACTATGACACTAAAGATGAGAAATTGACTCCATACAAAAGAATGGTTGATAGTTTTAAGCTATATTTTGCAAATATCACTTTTTCTCAGATCTCAGGGATTCATAACAAAGCAGTTAATGCCATGGCCACCATTGGATCTCTCTTGGACATTCTGAACAATATGTCACAGTATCAGTTTTTAGTTGAACAGTTGTTGGTCCTTGCCTTTAATGTCCCTGAATTTGAGATGGTGTGTGAAATTGTTTGTCCCCATTCCCCATGGTATCAAACCATCTATGACTATTTGCACTCCCAAAAATTACCCCCCAACCTATCCAACAACCAATGCAAGTCCTTCCTTCATAAATACGCCATCATTGGTGACACCTTGTATAGACACATGGCCTAGACAATACCCTATTCATATGTCTTGACACTAACGAAGCACAAAATACCTTACACGGAGTACACAGAGGTATATGTGGAGCCCATTTTAATGGTCTGAATCTAGCTAAAAAGATCATGCGATTGGGATATTACTGACCTACCATGAAGTAATATGCATATCACTTTGCAAATAAATGTAAAAAATGCCAGATACACAATGACCTTATTCATCCACCTGCAAAAGAGTTGCAATCGATCACTTCACCATGGCCCTTCGCCCAATGGGGACTCAACCTCATAGGAAAAATCCATCACACTTCATCTAATGGCGACAAGTTTATTATCACTGCGATTGAATATTTCACGAAATGGATTGAATCCATTCCCTTGACATACATAACTGGTAAACAAATCTCCAAGTTCATCCTTAATTACATCATATTCCGATATGGTGTCCCACAATCCATCACTACTGACAACAGTTGTCCCTTCAAAAATTAGGATGTTTATGAGTTATGTGAAAAATTCCACATTCACCATCATTTTTCCACACCATATTACCTGCAAGGTAATGGCCAATCTGAGGTGTCCAATAAGACAATAATCAAAATTCTTAAAAAACTGTTAATCATGTTGGTTGTGACTGGCACATTTAGCTTAACCCTGCCCTGTGGGCGTATTGCACAAGCATTCACACACCCACTGGTGCCACTCCATTTTCCCTAGTATTTGGTACCAAGGCTATCATTCATATAGAGGTCAAAGTCCCCTCTTTGTGGGTCTCCCTAAAAGGGCTCATTGATGATGAGGAGTACCATGTATCCTGATTACATGAATTAGAGCTACTTGATGAACACAGACATAAGGCCCTAACACACTTGCAAGCATACCAAAACTATCTTTGTCGTAGTTACAAAAAAAGGGTTTTGGTCAATCATTTTGACATTGGTGACTTAGTGTTGATGAAAAATAAAAAAAATCAAGCAGAACGTGAGAAACCCAACAAATTTGATCCCAACTGGTTGGGTCCATATGTCATAACATCATCCTTTGGTTCTGGCACTTATCAGTTGTCTACACATCAAGGGGAACCTTTGTCTGAGCCCATCAATAGCTTGCACCTGCACAAGTTCTATTCTTAGCTTTTGAGAGCTAAGAAAAAGTCATGAAAAATAAAACAAAAATAAACGAGAAAAAGTCCTGCAAAAAAAAAAAAAGATGAGAAAAAGTCTTAAAAAAATACAAAAAAAAAAAATGAGAAAAAGTCTTGAAAAAATGGTCACCCTGATGAAAACTTGGAAAACGGGTGTCTTGGTGACACCAAAAAAAAATATATATTTTTTAGAAAAAGGAAAAGAAAAGTAAAGAGAAAAAAATTGTCCAACAATGAAAACTTGGTAAACAGATGCCCTGGATAAGTATCATGGTGAAAAATTGGCAAATAGGTACCATGTGTAGTCAATCTTTGCTTGGTAATCTACTACCACTATACCTGGTCTTCCACCCTGATTCATACCAAGGCCTTTACTTTCCACCATCTCCCATCTAACACCCATGCCTTGTCATCCTTATCATGACTTTCAATCAGTTGACGTCTTGTGTCTTTCTCCTACATCTCTCGTCCATGATAAATATTGTCCCATCCCATCCTTATTGGCTCATCTTATACCCAATTGGGGAAATATCCTTCACCTACACTGGATTTTGCACCAACCATTGGAAGTCGCTAAATCCATAAAAATCATAAAATATTCTGAAAAAAAAAAAATCATAAAAATTTCATTAAATGTCCAAAAAAAGGCCATAAAAATCATAAAATGTCTAGAAAAAAAGCCATAAAAATCACAAAATGTCTTGAAAAACCTCCAAAAAAAAATTGTAAAACTTCAAAATCCAAAAAAAAAAGTCCAAAAACCCAAAAACAGAGTTACAATTAGTCATGTCAGTCTTTGTCCTTGTCAAACTAGGTTGCCTCTATGATTGGATGTAGGCAAGGCCATCTGTTGATGTGCACTCGAGGCATTAGGTCAGTCTTTAGGTGTTGTCAAATAAAATCATGATTCAGTCCTTTGTCATTGAAACAAAGTCAAGGGTCATGTCGAACTACAAGGTCTCTACACATTGCTACGTAGGCAAGGCCATCTGTCGATGTGCCCCAGAGGCCACCTACGTCAGTCTTTTAGGGTTCGTTGAGTGAGTCAAAATAAATCTGACACTATCAACTTAGACATGACATCATCATTTGCACTTCAAGCATAAATCTTGAATCAACAAGACAAGCAAGCCAACACATCTACAATTCAAATCAATCATTTGTCAAATCAATCAAACTAGTCAAATTGATCGAAACTAATGGTCTTATGCAGGATGTGTCCTTCCTAAAACCAAACCTTATCACTATCACACTTTTCATTCGCCTGATACAGGTAATTGCATGATCGAAACTAGACTTGATATCTTATACGACATGTTTCTTCTCCTAAAACAAGGCCTTGTCAAAACAATCAACCCGTCACTCACTCCGTCTCTTAACGCACTGGAAAACACTTATTGGTAAATAATCTGAATGACTATTGACCTTGTTGGTCTATTTTGTCTTATCTTTTGGATTTCCTTTGGTCATGTTACTAGCTGCCTCAAGGATGTCACATGAAGGATTTAGAGGAGCGATGATGTCTCATGACTCATCTTTTATTTGATTGTTGTATGCAGTTTGTCTTGACAAAAAGACTCAAGCAACTTTGCCCATAGTATGAGTTCGGGCATTCCTTGTCTGTGATGGTTTGTTCTATAGATGGATGACCTTGCACACCTTGTTCTATGTCATACCATGGTTTTTGTTGTCCATTTTTCATCACCTTCATCTTATTTCATATCTCTTTTCCACCAATCATTATCCATTCCCTTCATCATTGCATCCTCTCTTCATCATCCTTATCAATTTCCCTCTATCATTTTTATCCTTCATCTTCTAAGTCCTCTCATCCATTTCGAGAGCACACTCATGTTCTTGGCATCTACTTGTCCTCTCCAGGGGGCATGCTTCTACCTCCTCATCATCTTTCCTCATTCTTCCTTTCACTAGGGCATAAATTTTTCTTTGAAATAATGTGATAAGTTGCACTGTCTCAAAGAGAGGAAAAATGTAGACGTATCAAAATGCCTTCATAATCATTTTATCTACTTATTCCATCATCTTCATACTCATCTCTTTGCATATCACTACATTCATAAAATAAATTGCATATTTCATAGTAGTGCATCAATCCATTTCATATATTTAAGTAATCAATAAATATATCCTTCATCAAGTCATTTTCACTTATTCCATAAATACATTCACATAAGCATTTCATAATCCATTTCATTTAAAATCAAAACTCTTCCATTTTCCATAGTCATTTTTACATGTATCAATTTAATTATCATTAAAATATCACTTGCATTCATTCGCTATATTTCATTAAATAATGCAAAGTCATGAAATCAATCAATCATTTAATCCATTTTCATTAAATCATTCATGCATGCACTTAATTCTATGTTTTTAAGCATATATTATCCCACAAATCACCTTCTATTATAATTAATTTCAAAAAAAGTCATTTCTCCACTACAATCATTTGTCCCACATTTCCCTCATAACTTGAATTCACCCCATGAATTCAACTATAAAAGAATGCTTTTTCCACACATTTTGACACACAAATTATCAATCTCATCACCCAATTTCACAGAGCTTCTTGTGCTTTTTCTTGTAAAATGTAAGAGCAAAACTCAAGATATTGTGAAGGAGGGTAACAATGGAGTGAATTTCATTTGAATGCATGTGGATTTCATAGTTTAGATTTGATTGGTTGCATATGTTTCATTTTAGAAATGCTTCATTGAATGTCATATTGAATTGTTGATTTAGATTTACAGATTTAATCACTCGTTTTCAGTTTAGTACTTATAAATTTATAGATATGTATTTTTCCGAATCCTTTTTTAGTTTAAAATAAAGAATACGATATTTCTTGTAGAGTATGTAAAAAGTGATCTATGAAAGTTCATATCTACCCACTTTTTCTAATAAATTTATTTTTAAGACATTTAATTGTTATTGTTGTTGTCCCTTACCTTCAAAATAAAGTGTAAGTTGAAATTCTAGCACAACTAATTCTCAAGCAAAAGCTTTTAGTATTTTAAATAACCATATAAAATTTAAAATTATCCTTTGTAGCTCAAAATTTGATGCTACTCTTTGAATTGCAAATATTTTACCCTTAAAGAACTTGCTCTTAATGTGACAATTTTTACTGAATATTGTGGTGGACACATCAGATACTTGAACCACAATGATTCAAGAAATTGATGATTCAAATTATTTTATTACTTTCAAGGTGACCACACAATGCTCATGCATTTCTAGGATACTACAGTTATAAGCCTACTGTCTAGAACCACATTTTTGTATTGTAGACTCATCATTGCATGAACTAATATTTGTCTAGGGTATTGGGTAAGTGCACCAAGATGGTTCCCAAAAAGGGGACTTAAGTGGACAACTTTTTTCTGAAATCAAGAAATACTAACCTTGGACGTGAAATTGAGGATACTTAGACTCAAAATTTTGAGATGGAACAAAAAGAAGGATTCAAGTGCTCCAAGTCTACTTTCTAAACTACTAATTTATTTTGAAAATGATTGAGATTAAGGGGTTCAAATGAGGGACATACACAAATTGGTGTTGTTTTTGTCAAAAAAACATAACATAGCAACTCTTGTATGACCCTCATATGGTGAACTTTTTTTTAGTATTTTTAAAATCGCAATAGTCAGAAGTTAGCTAACAGTATGTAGTTGATGCACGATTTTTCTGATAATTTTTAATGAATATTTGATTTTTTACTAATTTGCGAAGTGGACATATCCTGAAAATAGAATTTTGGCCGTGCTACCCCTACAAATTTTGGAAACTAATTGATTTGTTTTTTTTTAATTTTTAAATTTTGTAGAATGGAGTCTAGTTTCTAAAAATGTTATTTATTTGAAAAATTGATGAACGGTTAATTTATAACGAAAAAAATACCAAACACTATTTTTTGGCAAAAAAAAGACATATAGATAAAATAAATTATGGATGAAAGACTTAACATTTTTAGAAAGTGAAAAAAATTACATCGTTGTATACCTAAGAGATAACCCAACATTACCCATGTGCTCGATTTTTTTGATAGTGAACCACGTGCAATCCTGATGGTGAGCACGAACTCGATTATGAGAAATATGGTGGAATTTTTAAAAACATGTCTCTGGTCATTGGGAATGCTCTCCAAGCCTTTGGTTGGTATTCCAAAGCAAATACCAAGCTTAAAGTTTAGTAATTCCCAAAGCAAGTTATAACGCGAGCGCGTTATAACACGCTCATGTTATATCTCACTTTTGACATGGTTTTTGCTTATGCGGGGAACATGTCTACTTGCACATAACGCGAGTGCATTGTAATGAGCTCGTGTTATGTCTTACTTTATGTTAAATGCTAATATATTAATGTATGTTGATATATTTTTATGTACATGTATGGATGTAAGATTATATGGATGTAAGATTATATGTACATATGTATTATGTTTGTATGTATGCATTTATGTATGTCTTTAGACGAAGGGAGGATTTAGAGAGAATCTAGAGAGATGGAGAGGGGGTCGAAGTGAGAGTTTACTAGAGAGGGAGTGGGAGAGAAGGGGTTGGATTGAGGGGGACTTAGCTAGGTAGGGTGGGAGGGAGAGGGAGAGAGAGAGAGGGGGGGGTGGGAGAGAGAGAATTGAGGGAGAGGGAGAGAGAGAGAGACAAAGATAAAAAGAGGGTTATCTACGTAGGGTGCGAAAGGGAGAGACTTGAGAGTGTGAGGGGGGTGAGAGGGAGAGACTTGAGAGATAGGTAGTGAGAGGGAGTGTGAGAGAGAGGGAGTGTGAGTGAGATACCTGAGAGAGGGAGAAGGTGTGAGATGGAGTGACCTGTTAGAGGTAGAGAAAGAGGGGGTGGAGTGAGAGGGACTTATCTAGGTAAGGTTGGAGGGATAGATAGAGAGAGAGTAGAGAGACAAAGAGAGAGTTACCTAGGTAGGTTGCCAGAGGGAGAGACTTTAGAGAGAGAGGGGGTGGGAGGAAGAGACATGAAAGAGAGGGAGAGAGAGGTAGTGGGAGAGAGTGGGATGGAGTGGGAGGGACATAAAAAGAGATGGATAGAGGGAGTGAGAGAGGGTGGTAGGGATTGATTGAACGAGAGGTATGTAGAAAGAGGGAGATGGTAGATAGAGACAATTAGAGAGGGTGGGAGGGAGGGAAGGAGGGAGAGGTGAGATGTATAGATAGAGAGAAAGTGATAGGGGTTGAGGGTATAGGGTTGAGGGATTAGGGTGGAGGACCTATAGGGTTGATGGTTTCTAGGGTATTAGGGTTTAAGGTTTGAGGGTTGAGGGAATAGGTTTGATGGTAGAGGGTATTTGGTTGAGGGTATAGGGTAGAAGGTTTAAGGTTTAAGCGTTTAGGGTTGAAGGGTTTGGGGTTAAGGGTTCTAGGTTAAGGGTTTACTTGGTTGAGGGTAGAGGGTTTAGGGTATAGGTTTGAGGGTATATGGTTGAAGGATTAGGTTCAGGGTCCAATGTAAGGGGTAGAGGGTTTAGGGTTTAAGGATTGAGGGTTGAGGGATTAAGGGTTGAGGGTTGAGAATTGAGGGTTGAGTTTTTAATGTATAGGGTAAAGGGTAGAGGGTTTAAGGGTTGAGGGTTGAAGATTGAGGGTTTAAGGTATAGCGTCGAGGGATTAGGGTTGAGGGTCCGCTATATAGGGTAGAGGTTATAGTGGTTGAGAGATTAAGGGTTGTGGGATTAGGGTTTAGGGTAGAGAGTATTGTGTTGATGGTAGAGGTTAGAGGGTAAAGGGTTTAACAGTTTAGGGTTTAATGGGTTAGGGTTGAGAGTTGAGGGTTAGGGTTGAGTGTTTAAGGGTTGAGGGATTAGGGTAGAGAGTTTCCTAAGTGGGTTTAAGGGTTGGGGGATTAGGGTTGAGGGTAGAGGGTAGAGGATAGGCGATAGAGGGTAGAGGGTTTATGGGTTAGGGTTTAAGGGTTTAGGGTTTAGGGATGAGGGATTAAAAGGTTATAGGGTAAAGGTTATAGGAGTTGAGGGATTCAAAGGGTATAGGGGTTGATGGATAAAATTTTAAGGGTTGAGGGATTAGGTTTTAAAGGCTGAGGGTTGAGGGTTCAAGGATTAAGAGGGTATAGGGGTTAAGGGATTAGGGTTTACAGGTTGAGGGTTGAGGGTTGAGGGATTAAGAAGATATAGGGGTTGAGGGATTAGGGTTTAAGGATTAGGGTTGAGGGTTGAGGGTTGAGGTTGGGGAATTTGTGGGATTGAGGGATTAGGG
>CM021106.1:237957655-238031783 GCA_007115665.2 Sequoiadendron giganteum
GGTTTTAAGGGTTGAGGATTGAGGGTTGAGGGATTAAGAGAGTAGGGGTTAAGGGATTAGGGTTTAAGGGTTGAGGGTTGAGCGATTAAGAGGCTATAGGGATTGAGGGATTATGGTTTAAGGGTTGAGGGTTGAGGGTTGAGGGTTGAGGGTTGAGGGTTGATAGATTAAGTGGGTATAGGGGTTGAGGGATTAGGGTTTAAGGGTTGAGGGATTTGGGTTTAAGTGTTGAGGGATTAAGAGGGTATAGGGGTTGAGGGATTAGGGTTTAAGGGTTGAGGGATTAAGAGGGTATAGGGGTTGAGGGATTAGGGTGTAAGGGTTGAGGGTTGAGGGTTGACGGATTAAGAGGGTATAGGGGTTGACCCTCTATCTTTCTCCCACTCTCCCCCACTCTCCCCCACTCTCTCCCACTCTCACCCTCTCTCCCCTCCTCTCTATCTCCCACTCTCCCCCTCTCTCCCTCCCACTCTCTCTTTCTCCCACTCTCACCCTCTCTCCCTCCCTATCTATCTCCCACTCTCTCTCTCCCACTCTCTACTTCTCCCCTTCTCCCACTCTCTCTTTCTCCCACTCTCCCCCTCTCTCCCTCCCTCTCTATCTCCCACTCTCCCCCTCTCTCCCTCCCACTCTCTCTTTCTCCCACTCTCCCCCACTCTCTCCCACTCTATCTTTCTCCCACTCTCACCATCTCTCCCTCCCTCTCTATCTCCCACTCTCTCAGTCTCCCACTATCCGCTTCTCCCCTTCTCCCACTCTCTCACACTCTCCCCCTCTCTCCCTCTCTATATACTAAGAAAACCAAATTTCACATAACTCGCTCGCGTTATAACGCAAGGGTTTTTTTTACTCCACTAAAATGGTAAAAAAATCTATATACCCGTGATTTGAAGGCCCACAATCTGCATATTCCCGTGGTTCTATGCGTGCTCTGACAAAAAATATCTTTTTGATGATGTTGTGAAGTGTGCAAGAATATTTTTCACATTCCATCACCTTTTCCATGATCTTTTTACCACCTTTGCATGAAATAGCAAAGTTTCCACGTTGAAAGACATATAATATCAATTAAAGTTTGAATTCCATTGAAAAATGATATACAATTGAAATGTGGAAGGGAACAAGCTTTTGAACAATTCAAATTGTTGTGGAGTTTGAAGAAAGAAGAAGGTAAGGCTACATAATTGGGTTGAACTCCTCCATTTGAAAGTCTAGTTTTTAAGGTATGTGAAGTCTTTACAAATTTTCTTTCATTCTATTATGGATTGCTTTCATTTTTGTTTGTCATTATAACCTTAGGTTGTCAATGCACATTTTAAATTACCAAATTATATACTCAATTATAGACACTTGCCAATTACCATTTTACACTTGCCAATTATAGAAATTCAGAACCATTCACCAAAATTCATCCTTTAAGACTACTCCAAGCCTCTCCCATTCCTCTGAAGGGTCCAAACACCTTCCAATACCTCTGCACAAACTGATGCAGTACAAAGGAAGAAATCAACACCTTTCTTGACACACTTATTCAACTATATTTCCCTTCACAAAACATTTGATTCGTATACTCAAATTAGCATTAAGAGTTCCCAATTCCTTAAGGACCTTCAAAACTCCTTGAAAATATTGAAAATAACTGATTACAATTAACTAGGTTCCTCAAAACATCAACCAATGATTATGTCATTCACAAGTTGTCTTAAATCTTCCATAATGAAACCATTGTTTACAAACACAAACTATAATTATTAAGGCACAACCAAACCATTATTTGCTTAATAAATCTTTGTTTGAGTTAGTACGACAAAAATGAAACCTTTCAGAAGTCTTCCCTTACACACAAACTTAGTTCCTTTGTTCACTATCCACATTACTAGTAGCCAAGCATCTACAAACTGTCACATGTATCTCCCAAATCATGCACACACTTCAAACTGTGATACTCATTTTTGATGCAGAGTTAGAGGACCCAAAACCATTAAAGATGTCAACTTTCCTTCAAGAGCCATCTAAGATGATTAAAAAGGCATAATGGACCAATCCCAACACTCCTCCAAGCTAGACAACAAACAAAAACATTATTTCTCAAATTTCACCCTTGGAATCTAGTTACTGTGCAAAACTAGTTTTGGGCAACTCTAAAACTTTTGAAAACACGAGGAAAATAAAAGAATTATTGTAGCACCAATTTCAGAGTTGCAAGACATACCTTAACCCATCACATGACTCCTTTGGGACAACATTAAGAAAAATGACCTTTTTCACTATTTTAGGCCTCCAAGTAGGCCAATTTTACAAAGGAACTACCCTTAGATCTTCACACCAGACTTCCAAACCCAAAAAAAATCTTTAATTAGGTCTCAAAAAAAGATAATTTCTAGGTCTTAGGACCTTACCCACTCAACTAGGCTTCCAATACAAAAACCCCCATTTTTCAATGCAAAGAGGGAGGGTTTATAGAAACTCCTATACCTAGGCCTTCCCAGACCATTCCAAAGCATCAAACATCTTCAAAATACCCTGTACAACGTCAAAATTTCATTACATAGACCAATCCTTCAACACTTTTTTAGGAACTAATATTTGTCTCATTACCATGGTACAGATAAAATTATCCGCCATGCCGAAGAAAAAGACAAAGAGGAAACTAACAGACGAAGAGAACGAAACCTTGAAAAAAAAGGAGAGAGTTCGGGTGGTGGCATATCATGAAAAAAAAATTGGAAATGATTGATGAAAACAAACCAATTGTAGAGGAACCTCAACTGTCAAAAAGAGAATGGGAATTGGCAGCACAACAAGCATGAATGCAAAAGCATCATCGTAAGACAGATTCAGATACCGTAGTTGGAGACACACCCTCTACGATAAGTGAATATGAAGGGACACCATTAAGCACAAGCAAATATGGAGGGACACCATCTAGCACAAGTGAATATGGACGAACACCATGTATTGCAAGTGAATATGGAGGGACACCATTTACTGCAAGTGAATATTGTTGGACACCATCGAACACATCTCAAGTTGAGAGTATATCATCACTCGAAATTGACGAAGAAGGTATGCCATCATTCCCATGTGAACCTCAAGGTATGTCTTCTTCTCCACCCTCGATCGAAGGTATGCAATCTATCCCACCTCAATTAAATATTGATGAAATTCCTAATGTTGAGATGTATGTACCTAGGAGAACACCACCAAGAATTTTGCGTAGAAAGCCAAAGTATTTGATTAATATTCATGATGAGATTTTGCAGCACATGGAAGGTAAGATTTCAACACGCACTTGCAGAAGATATGCTGATAATATTTGGGAATGATTCTTTGAAAGGCTAAATGAGACTGCAAGATGTCAACTATTTGTTGAAATGATGTGGGGTGTAAAGTATAGGAACATCATGAAGACTCTTGGGTTGAGAACATTGAATGCATTGAGTGAAGACGCTATTGTGAAGAATCTAATGGATGCTTCTGAGAGTGTGGGTAAGACCTAATGCTCAAAGGATAGTAATGTCACTCGACGTGTCATTACATCGACTTTGGTAAGTTTTCAAACAAAGCGAGCTCACCTAATTAAAAAAACTAGTGAAAAAATGGGAATTAGTAGAAAAACTTTATCAAGAGCCATTCAAAGGCCGCAAAGAATTGAGGGCAATGATACAAATGAATTATGGGCATTCTCGAGGAGAGTGTCACGAAAAGATAAAGAAGTTGTCGAAGCCTTGAGAACACTAATTGAAGAGTATTGGAAGAATAACACAAGGCCATCTCCGAATCAAAGGGATGTGGTAAGAAGGAGAATCGGTAGTCAGAATCGTGAGCCACATCCAAAGCATTTTTTGGATATGAATTAAACGCAATTTTTTCGAAAATTTGAAAATGATTATCCTCAAATTAGTATTTCTCAAAGATTTTTTGAACTGCTTAAACCTTTTTATGTCAAGATAAATCACACGCACTACTTGTTGTTGTAGACTACATATTGAATTTTCTAACCATTACGATGTTTATCGTTCTATATGTTTAGATTTGCATACTAACGATGTTTTGCAGAATTGTGGCATAGAAGCCCCACAAAAATCTTCAAGAGTGTTCTTATGAAAAAAATTATGTGAAATAGAGGATGACCAGATATTCTATAGGACAACATGCTTGGATGGTTCATGCGAGCATTGCGGTGGCTTCCAGCGTATGCCAGTATGTCAACATATGGAAAGCACAGATGAGGTGGGACAAAATCTAGTAGAGTTCGGGAAGTATAAAATAGTGGCATATGCTACAAAAGATGGGTCTCAAGCAAAAAGGTGTGATTTGGTTATTGAGAAGATTCTAGTGTACAAATTTATGACCACATTTCATGACAGTATAATGTCTGAGTATGAAATGCATACCCATAGAGCCCGATGGTTGGACACACAGTTCAAGCTAGGCAAGGACACCTTTCCAGTTGGAAGAATAGTATCTGTGGTTGACTTTGCAGAGAACTACACTCTATAGCCACAACATGAGGTGTAGTCACATTATTAAAACTCCACACAAGTTTTGATATTTGTGCACATAGCATTCATTAATGCATCTGATAGTACAGATGAGCAAAGGAAGGTATTGAGGGAGTACCATTGTTACATTAGTGATGATCGCACACATTCTCCAGAGTTTGTGCAAGGTTAATCCCAGATGTTCTACAATGGTTTGGCTCAGAGGGGCATAGAATACGATCAACATATAATATGGTCTGATAACTATGTAGCACAGTTAAATAACTCGCGCATGTTCTACTGGTTGTGCAGGATGCATGTTAGTACAGGTGTTCAACATATGTCAAACTTTTGTGAGGCTGGACATGGAAAGGGGGAGCATGATGGTGCAAGAGCATGCGTGAAAAGAGCATTAGCATGAGAAGAGTTAAAGTATAAAGACAGTGCAAAGTTGATAGATGCAAAATCAATCATCGAGTGGAGTAATGCTTTGATGGGTCCAGGTAATGAAGGTACGTCTTCAGTTTGTAGATTTTTTTGGTTGATGGGTGATACTAACATTGCACCATATGAATACTGTTGTACACTAATAGGATCAAGTGAGGTACACTCTTTCCTTAGCTCAAATATAGGTTCATGGAGTATCGATACACGAATTATGGCATGCTTTTGTTCTTCATGTACAATGCAAGACTGGAATGATTGTGAGTCATGGGAGTGGGTTGACAAATGGTTCACAAGTTATCTTAGCCCACTTCACATGTATCGCCCTCTGACGGCATTGGAATTGACACAAATAGAATCATCGGTCGACTTTGACCACATATTAGATCTAGTTCAACGAGGTGATATATCTACTTTCTTAGTTGTTGAAATTCCATATCGTTAGATCTTACTTTGTACTATATTCATAATGTTGACAAATTTTAAGAGATTTTTTCCACATATCAATGCAGGGCATGTTTATGCAGTTATTGTAGATGAAGACAATGAAGAGGGAACAAACTATTACTTGTGTCATTGTGTTGAGACCAAAAACAAATTGGAGGCCCCAGTTATAGATGGAGAAAACATCGAATACCCTACAGGCTCAGTTGTGGTTACTGGAACATGGCTTAGAAGGTACCCACATTCAAGTGTTAAACATTGGCTATTTCAGGACTTTGATATGCATCGTAAGATTCTTCATTACTCGAATCTTTTCATGGAATCCAATGTTCATTTGACCAAATATAGGGGTAGACCTTTGAACAAGATGTTATGGAAGGTCCGTGAGTCTGACCATGAGGCAATACTTGACACAATAAAGAGTAGAGCGGACCCCGATGGTTCATTGGATTAATTTGTAAGTATATGCACATTGGTTCTTATTAATTTATACTTGTATGCACATTAATTTGTTTGATGCCAATGCTATCATCTTCTTTTACAGTGATTGGTGTCCCCTTGCAAAAAATGTAGATATATGAGTCATCCAAGAGAATGTCAACCAGAAAAGCAATGCAACATCCTTATTTTGATGCCTGCATGCAACATCTATAAGTGCCTTCCATCTATTTTTATTTCATTTCAATTTTGGATGCTCTTTATTTTTCTCTTTTACTTTGTGTATTTGTAAGTAAACTACTAAGGGTTGATTGATCTTTCATTGCAAAAAATGTTGTTTTAAGAGTTGTCAAAGAGAATCTCGACCAAAAAAGCAATGCAATATACTTATTTTGATGATTTTGACAAATCTCAATTTTGAACTCAAGCCATTATAAGAGATCATGTGAAGCTTAGCGAGGGAATCTCAAGTTACTCATTTGAATTTAACCTCATAATGAGCACCTATGATGTAGACATTTAAAGAGAATCTTGAATGTATGAGTGACATTGTAAAAGATCTGAGAGAACGAAGTGCCAGAGGAATTGTAATAAGATTTAATTAAATAATGAGATATATTCAAATATTGTAAGGTTGGAGTTCATTTTTGGTGTAGTAGCACCTTGTTCTGTAAATGCCTTGAGTAGGAAAATTTGCAAACTTTGAATTTTGAAATGTAAACAATGTGAAAAAGGTCATATAAAGGTCATGTAAACAATTTGTACACATTTTTCTGCAACTCGTGTGACCAAGAAGACTATTCCAACAGGTCAGAATAGGTATTTTTACACTAGGCATGGTCCTCTTTCGCACAGAAAAATGTAGAATCACTCTGAGCTATGTTCCACTGGATCGATCCCTTAAGGGTCCCAAGTGCAAAATGGCTGCAAACTTCAAAATGTTAGTACTTGGATACCCTGACACTTAGAAAATTCTCGTCTAATCCTATAGAAAGGCATTGGGCCCCTCTAGAAAAACCTCTCTCGATTTTAGCTATCTTGGAGTGGTTTTCTCGTGGTGGCGGATTTTCACTTGATGGAAAAGTGTCAAATTCAAACAATGCAAAGTTGCAAAGTGGTGCAAATTTTGCTTTGCAACTCGTGTGATCAAACTAAATACTCCAACACATTCGAATAGGTATGTTTACGCTAGGAATGGTATTTTTTTGCACCGAAACACGCAGAATTGCTCCGCACTATGTTCAACTGGATTGATCCCTTAAGGGTCCAAAGTGTAAAATGGCTGCAAAATTTAGCATACTAGTACTTGAATATTGTGATACTTAGAAACTTCTCATCTGATCCTACAGAAAGGCTTTGGGCCCCTCTAGAAAAACCTCTCTCAGTTTTCGCTATCTTGGAGTGGTTTTCTCATGGCGGCAGATTTTCACTTGATGGAAAAGGTGTCAAATTCAAGTTGTGCAAAGTTGCAAAGTGGTGCAACTTTCGATCCGCAACTCGTGTGACCAAGCGGACTATTCCAACACACTCGAATAGGTATTTTTACACTAGGCATGGTCCTCTTTTGCACCGAAACACGTGGAATCACTCTGAGCTATGTTCCACCGGATCGATCCCTTAAGGGTCCAAAGTGCAAAATAGCTGCAAACTTTGGCATGTTATTACTCGGATACCGTGAAACTTAGAAACTTCTCGTCTGATCCTACAAAAAGGTGTTGGACCCCTCTAGAAAAACCTCTCTCGGTTTTGGCTATCTTGGAGTGGTTTTCTCATGGCAGCAGATTTTCACTTGATGGAAAAGGTGTCAAATTTAAGCTGTGTAAAGTTGCAAAGTGGTGCAACTTTCTCTGTGCAACTCGTGTGACCAAGCGGACTGCTCCAACACGTTTGAATAGGTATGTTTACACTAGGCATGGTCTTCTTTTGCATCGAAACACGTGGAATCTCTCTGAGCTATGTTCCATCGGATCGATCCCTTAAGGGTCCAAAGTGCAAAATAGCTGCAAACTTCAATATGCTATTACTTGGATACCATGGCACTTGGAAACTTCTCGTCTAATCCTACAGAAATGCATTGGACCCCTCTAGAAAAACCTCTCTCTTTTTTGGCTATCTTGGAGTGGTTTTCTCATGGCAATGGATTTTCACTTGATGGAAAAGGTGTCAAATTCAAGTTGTGCAAAGTTGCAAAGTGGTGCAACTTTCGCTCTGCAACTCGTGTGACCAAGCAGCCTGTTCCAACACATCTGAATAGGTATTTTTACGCTAGGAATGGTCTTTTTTCGCACCGAAACATGTGGAATCACTCTGAGCTATGTTCCACCGGATCGATCCCTTAAGGGTCCAAAGTGCAAAATGGCTACAAACTTCAGCATGGTATTACTCAGATGTCATGATTCTTAGAAACTTCTCATCTGATCCTATAGGATTGTGTTGAGCCTGTACACAAAAACCTCTCTCGGTTTTGGCTATCTCAGAGTGGTTTTCCAGTGGTGGTGGATTTTCACTTGATGGAAAAAGCATCAAATGCAAGCAGTGCAAAGTTGTAGAGTGGTGCAAATTTTGTTCTGCAACTTGTGTGACCAAGCGGACTATTCAACATGTCTAAATAGGTATGTTTACACTAGGCATGGTCCTCTTTTGCACCAAAACACGTGGAATCACTCTGAGCTATGTTCCACCGAATCGATCCCTTAGGTTGGAGGAGTCTTAAGTTGCAAATTTGTAAGTTGCTTAAAGCAACAAATTTGAAATGATATTGAATGGCCCACTTAGCACTCATTGCATCTAAGTGATGGTCACAGAGGTGAGGCACTAGGCCTTCCCAGGAGGTCACCCATTCTAGTATACTCCAGCTTAAGCGCTTAACAACGAATTTTTTTCCCCAAGGTTAAGCCCAATTAGCTTGCAACCCCATTTGCAAAACCTTCAGCAAGTGTTGTGCCTTATGAAACATTCATTATAGAGCCCCTTTAGCTCATCAATTGATAAGTAGGAGGCATTTTCTACAATGTGTCAAATTGTGATATTGCTATTAGGATTCCATTGAGCAGTCATTTGTAGTATTAGATATAGCTCTAGCTTCTATAGTATTGCACATGATTGTAGATAGTTTCAAAGATCTAGATAACATCAATAGTTCACATTACTAAAGAAGGATGAACATCTTAAAGACATTTGCGAAAATCAGGACAAGTAACCTTCTTGTGGACTTAGGGTTGCAATATTTGATCTACAACATGTTCCACCATTTCTTTGGTAGGATCAATAACACACATAATGAAGGTGTGTTTGTAGCCATGAAAGATTATGGTTCGAACTATCTAGGAGAGTGATGTTTTATCTCGACCAACCATATCTATACCATGGTTTATTTGGAAACAAGGATGGGTTCTCTTGTCATCGGCATATACATTATTCCTCGATGTGTTCATACCAGTGTTACAAGGCTAGGACTCGCCTCGGACTTGACAAGCCATTTTTTGACTTGGACTCGAGCTCAGAGCCCAGACTCGACAAATAGAAAAACCTAATAAATTCAAAGATTTGTAAGGATTTAAAACTTGTTTCATGCGCCCTTTAATAAATAAACCTTAAAGACACAATAGCATCATCAAATAGAAATTACTATGATCCCATACACAAACATACATCAATCACATAAGTATAAGCACAAATTTTAGCTGAAGGAAATAACACATTTAGATATATAAATATTGTGATTTCTATCAGGATTCAATCGTGTAGTTTTACAAGTCAAACTCATTGACCCATGATTCATAAGTAGTGGTTCACAAGAACACATCTCTCATGATAATGAATGGTTCATAAGGAGGAAGATAAATCTTCATACATTTCTTCTATCACAAATGAGATAAGTGTTTGGTTTCATGAAGGTCATGAGACAACCATTAATGGGGAGTGGATACATGAAGAACTAAAGGAGAATGATAATGGCTTTAGACCTGCTATAAAGGAAAAAAAATTTCATTTCAATGATGTAAGAGGTTTTTGGTTTCACTACCAAAATGAACCTACAAAGAATGCATGTGAAACTCCTTTTTGACCTTGAGGGTGTACTTACTCCATCTCAAGGATCATGCATTGAGGATGACATAGATCAATGCTAGGGCTAACCAATTAATAATTATACACGTGAATAAGTCAAACATGTACATGTCAATAAGGGAAGTACAAGTACTCAAAAAAATGTAAGCCTCAAAAAGTATACACATGAATACATAGTATACGCAAATTAAAACAAAGTATATGCACGAATACAAGGTATATGCATAAAAACATGTAAGCCAAAAAATATACACTCGAATGCACGTAAGTCAAAAAGTATACACGTAAGTTGTAAAGTATACACTTGAGCACATGTAACTCATATCTATTGAACCATCAATTTAGAATGCAAATATGGACAGGCATCGATAAAAGATATTTGTATTAACCAAATAGCCATGTAGGCATACATAAATATATGTCGATATAATTATAAAATATATGTACAAAATAGCCATATAGGCTTACGAGAATGCCATCTAGGCATACAAAGTCAAATATGTCCAAAAGAAAAATATGTACAAAACTGCCATGCAGGCATACAACAAAGGACTCTGGAATCAAAAGTCATTGCTCTCCATGCACAAGAAATAAAATCTTTCCCTTTCATTTTCACTCGGATGGCGATAGGTCTGTCACTCATTTTTGTTGCGCTCATGGAGTGCTCCTGCTACTCCTCCTAGGGTTTAGTTCATGGTAAAGTTTTAACTGTTACAATAAGAAGTAAAGACATGAATATATATAAAGTACATTATAAAAAATGATATATTTTACAAAATAATCACTTATAGCCATCTCACGATCTCTCTCCAAGAGGGAAATATCCTCACGCCCATGCTTAGGCGTGCTCAAGCCTTGTATAAACCATACAAATAGACAAAAACTACGTGAATCAATAATGGTTTGATTTTCCACTAACTAACATCTATAACAACAAATGTAAATTAAAATTTACTAATTTGTCTCATACCTCTTATGTCAGAGCCATTGAGGATTGTATAGTAGATGTCACACCAATATCCATTGCCCTCGTCACATTCGGAGGTGTATCGTCTCGCAACAACTGAAAATAAAACAACAAATTATTCAACGTAATCAATGATGTGCATGTATAAACTACACAAATCTATTAAGTACTTGATTCATTAGTTAAACTCTTTATTCTATTACCTCCATGAAGGTTTGAGTAAATCCACTGCCACTGGGAAGTGTTCCATTAAAACCTCCAATATTAATTTATTCAGCATCCAAAATTGCATATTAAATTACCATTCGTAAAACAATGCCATTAATATGCAATAAACTTATAATTGTTTACTAGTTACATACCCTAGCGATAGGTGTACTGAAAAAATAGGTTGGTGGGGGGCTAGTGTATCCAGTCTCAACACTGTGACCCTGCAATTTTATTAAAATCATAAAAAAAATTTAGTTAATCTTGCATTTCAAAATAGAAATCTAATAAATTAAATTCAATGAACACATGCACTAACTTTTACCTGACTATCAATGCCATATGTCTCATGCAAAATGTCAGTTGCCCTCTCCATCTCCATAGCTGTAGATGGATCATGCGTACCAGTCTCCTGAGGGTCGGTGGGGTCATGTGAACAAGTAGCCCCGCAAGATTGACACACATGTGTTTGAAGGCCACCACTAGAAGACTCCCCTAGATGACGCTCTAGAATAGGGCTAGTATGATGGATGACACTCTGGGTCAAAGTGTTGATTGTCTACAATGTCTCTACGTTAGCACTTTCCTTCACGACAGAAGGAATAACAACATGCTCATGAGGTGGCCTAGCGAGAGCTCATCTACCTTGTCGCGTAGGATCCGATTGTGCACCAGGTCTATCCTAAGCTGACCCCCCACCTCCCCCTTGGAAATCCCTCATATCAAAATAATTTGAGATTTTGTTCAATATGAACTCACTTTATAGTTTCCTAAGGAAATATTGTGGGACCTCGTAATTGTTGCACGGTGGGAAATCGAAGACCATGTACCACCTATCATAAAACTGCTCCTTCATCTGTTGGTGGTGGCACCAATGGATAGGAAACCTCTTCGCATTGAGGGTAAGATTTCAATTTGTGCATGGGCCGGTGAATAATGCGCACAAATCACCTTTTGTAATTTTTAAATCTTTCACATCCTTGTATGATAGTTTATTTGCATAATAGTTTATAGCCGCCTATCTCCTATCTTCCCATCCAATTATTTGTTTTCTAGTTGAATCTACGTTTGTTAACATATCTTTCAATGAATTTGCTAGGGTCATTCTTTCTATGGTTGAACCATTTGGATCACTGAACCTATTGATCAAATCCTCAATTTATTTTTTGTTCTCAATTTCACTCATTAAATTTTGTTGAGTGCCAAGAGGAGGTTGATGTTGTGGTTGATTTTGATCTTGAGGATTTGGTTGGTCTTCCTGTTGAGGATTTTGAGGGTTTGCAGGTTGATTTGCATCTCCTAAAAATTCAAACAAATAGATATCAAATTCAACCTAAAATTAACAAATTCAAAACAAAAACCATAGAATACTTACCTCTTACGACTCCTCGTCATTGTGGTGCCATCGTTGTGAAGAAATGTGTATTCTTGGTGAAGAAATTCTCCTCCTAGAATGCGAGCGTGATATTCTGGGTTTTTTGGGCGTGGGTGCAACAAAAAAAATAGTTGAAATGCAAATGAGAGATTTGCATTTTTTTTTTGCTTTTAACAGTTGATAACGTGAGCACGTTATAACACGCTCACGTTATGTCTTTGTAGTTGTAGCCACCGAGACCTTACCTAGGTTTAACGGAAGACATAACACGAGCGCGTTATGGTTTTCAACTCTTTTTTTTTAGGGTGTCCACGGAATTGCTACCCATTTCCAAGCACCCGCCCTATTAAATTTTTAACTTAGACATTCATGTGTATACCCTTAGCTTCCATATTTGTTTGTCTCACTTGATTTTTTGTTGACATCACTATCTTTGGATAAGTCATAACCAAATTCTAAGGTCATCTCTAGATGGGCATGGTCTATGCTAGATATGATGAACTAGGGCATGAGTGCATTAAATGTGTTACATATCCATCCAGGTTTTATTTAGATGATCAGAAAAACTTCAAGAAATGATAGAAATAAAGAGAAATTTTAAATAAAATCTAAATGAGATACAATCTTGACAAATTTTGTTTGGGATTTTCATTGCTATTTGGTTTTGTTTTATATTCTTTTCAAAATTGGAAGTTTTTTGTTATGATCAATTGGAATAGACTCTATAAGAAATGTATAAATATATTGTCTTGTGTAAGAAGCCCACAAAAATAAATAATAATTTGTTGCTAAATCACAAGAGATATCTCTTGCAATCAAACACAAATCTTTATATTTTACACACAAATCCAATAATTATCGCCAATGAATCAAAACAATAGTATCGATCTTAGTTCAATGATATATGTCAATATCAGATTCAGAATGAACAATAAATTATGAATACTCCAAATTGGGCACTAAAACAAATTGAAAAGTTGTATTTATTTGCATCTCCTCCAGAAATTCATCTATCTTGTAAGTCAGGTAGAATCTGCAAACTGTATGTACTGGCTTGTGCTACTAGAATTGGAAATCATGTAAATTTTTGTAACATACTTGCTAATATAAGTTTTGTACTAAGGGACTCTACCATTTTGATGGAAAAAATACATGATAATGGGTCTCTTTAACTTAATCCCCTACTTGGTGAAGAAGATGTTATGGGGGATGATTAATCAAATTGAAAAAGAAGACAATTCATTATGAAATTAGTACTCCTCTGGTTGAAGTTGACAAGAGGTATATGCAGTATAGAAGTTGCCAAGTCAACTTATCAAAGGATTTGGACATATCCAATTTGATAATCATTCCAAAATAACAGTCAAATTCTGAGAGATTGAACAGTTTTCCAGGTGTAGGTGGATTTGCAAGGTGTGCTTTACTTTGAAGCATTCTCATGAGGTCAAACACAATGATAAAAAATATGAACAATATATAAGGTATATATAAATAAATTCTTTGAAGGCTTTGACAAGGGGTCTTTTAAGCCAAATTGGCATCCAACATGGTTATGACTTAAGAAGTAACCAATATTATTATATCCTTATTGTACCCTACCCTTTATTGAACCCTAATTTAAGCCTAACCCTACCACTTACCATAGCCCTAACCTTAGCTCCAAGTTTTATTCTAGATTAATAATTTTTATTCTAACTTAACATTAACCCTAACCCTAATTAAATAGTTATCATAACCCTAATTGAATACTAATTGAACCCTATTTGAACTTTAATCTAAATGAACCCTAACCCTAACCCTAATTGAACCATAAACCTAATTCTAATTAAACCTTAATTGTAAACTTAACTAAAATAAGTCTAATTGAACCCTAACTATAACTTGAACTTGATCCTAATGATAACACTAATTTAATGCTAACCCTAACCCTAATTGAACCCTAATTCCAACCATAAGCCTAATTGAACCCGAACCCTAACTCTACTTGAACCTTGTTGTTGGGGTTAAATTAGGGTTCAATTGGCATTCTAGTTAAACCCAAATTGTAAGATTAACCAAAATAAGCCTAACTAAAGCCTAACTGTAACTTGAACTTGACCCTAACCATAACACTAATCGAATGTTATCCCTAACCAAGTAAGTGAACCCTAATTCCAACCATAAACCTACTTGAACCCTAACCCTAACTCTTATTGAACCTTATTGTTACGGTTCAATTAGGATTTAATTAGCATTCTAGGATGGAGATTAAGGTTAGATTAGGATTAGAGTTGTGAATATCTTAATATTATCTTATAAATTTGACCCTAACTATAGTCATAATTGAATCCTAACCCTAACCCTAATTAAACCCTAATTCTAACCCTAACACTAACCATAATTAAATTCTCGCTCTCAACCTAACCGTAATTAAATCCTATTGTTAGGATTGAATTAGGGTTAGGTTTAGGGTTCGATTAGAGTTCTAGTATAAATCTTGGGGTTAAGGTTATTTATTTCTTGATATTAGTTTATAAATTTGATATTAATGATAAATATATTAAACAAATAAAATTTTGTATATATTTTTATTGGTATGTGAAATTAAGTATTATTAGGATTAGAATTATTAATGTCTTAACATTAGTTTATAAATTTGGCATTAATGAAAAATATTACAAACAAAAATAATTATTTTAACCTACAATTATATTTGTATGTGAAATGAAGTATTATTAGAGATAGAATTATTAATCATAAAAAATAATTAATCAAATCACAACAATATTGTAAAGCTTAGAATTAATTATAAATTTAAACTAAATTTTTATTTCTAAAATTTATAAAGTACTTATTATCTAGTTTTGAAAACAATCATTTAAATTATAATAATTATCTACTACAAATAAATTAAATTAAAACTAGAAATTATTTTTAAAATTATTCAAAAATTATTATTTATAATTTTAGAATAAATTAAGAATGTATAAATATGAGTAAATTTTCTATTTTTTTTTCTTTGCATCCAAATTATTCTATTTTCTAAAATTATGTTAAATTCTACTTCAAAAAAAATAGAAATGATTTTGCATGCACCTACTTTTTTTATTTTTGAGTTCAATCAGATATATTTTTCTTTAAATTTGAATAACCAATCATAGAGTAAATTGTATATATATATAAAATAAGTATTTAAATCTAGAATTCGATTTCTATGTGAATGAAATGAAGTATTATTAGGGTAAGAATTATTAATCATATAAAAAAAAATCAACAAAATATTTTTAAAGCTTACAATTAATTTTAAAAGTAAACTGAATTTTAATTATAAAAATTTAGAAAGTATTTATTATCCATTTTTAAAAATAATCAGTTAAATTATATTAATTATTCAATACAAATAAATCAAGATACATTTACCAAAAAATTGGCAATACTAAAAAAAAAAAAATCTTAGTAGAAATTTGAAAGAAAAACAAATATAAAAGTAAAATAATATAGTTTACAATAATACGATACCAAATAATAGAAGTTTTTGTTTTTTTTAAATAATAAAATTAAAATTTGGGAGGCCTAAATTTAAAATTTGAAAAACAACAAATCAAAGTATATGATTATAATTTTTGTTTCTTTAAGTTTTTTAAAAACTAATATAATGAATATTTATTTTGATTTCTTAATAAAATTTCACACTAGTAATTGAGTTTATTGTAGCTGTTATTTTCAAATTACATTTATTTATTTATTTTCTTAAAAATGAATATTATTAGTAGTATTTTATTTCAAGGTACCTATTTAAAATTAGCTAAAACTCATATGATTAATTTTAAAATAATATTTAATTTAGTCCAAATAATAATGATAATGGAGCCGGTATCGCTCAAAAGTTTTGAGCCAATCATATTCAAGAAAAATAATTTTCAAAATTAAAAAAGTTAAAAAACATTCATTTAACTTTAGAAAAAACTTCAAATATAATGTATAAAAGAAAATAATTAATTTTGATTGGTTGAAATTGAAAACATTAATAACTAATTAGTATTGGAATAAGTCATTTTATATGTTTGTCTTATGATAAATGCTAAAACTGTATGCAATAAATACCTTGTATTTGACCATGAAACGCACAAGATAATCTAAATATTTTATGATCATTTAAAAATATTTTAAATGATCATTTATATTGAATATTAAATATATTTTAAATTAAAATATGATTATTTTATAGCAATTAATAGTATGTTGTATTATTAATTATTTAGTCAATCCTATTGAATATAAAATTTCAAAAATTAAATTTATGATTAGATACCAAAAGATATTAAGATCATTTAGATATCTTATAAATCCAATTTAAATAAAAATATAATATTATTGTAACATTCATAATATTTTTTTACCACTATCAAGAGTTTTTCAGCCACATTAATTTCGATGACTCTCTTCTCCAATCTGTTATTTACCACAAGTGTTGTTCTCAGAATAATCATTCGTATGCACTCTCTATAATTTAGATAGATTTAAATTTCCATGCGCATAGCTTAAAAGTATGTGAAGGTGTTTTGAACGACCAACGGGATCGTTTTTTCGTGAATTGTCATTAGCTTATTTTTCAAATGTTTTAATAAAAAATAATAATCTTAACTTTACAAAAGAAATATTCTTAAGCAAAATTTTAATAACTAATTTAGGAAATGCTCAAAAGCGAAATTCTTGAAGGTACACAGGAGGACATTGAAGAGTAGTTGAGGGACATACAAACAGATCCTGATTGAAAATTGCTACTATTGAGGAGTACGGGGATGAAGAGCAGGAACAGTTGTAGTGATGCTCACCTTTCATGGCCTAAGACGATTCCAACTGCGATTACCAGCGGAAGTCAGACTATTAAACTTTTCACAGATCCAATCCCCACCCCAAGTAATAGAACGGATCCAATCACCCGAGGAACGTAAAAGGTCTAGAAGCCCAATGTGTTCAAGTATTTCCCATACCAATATTACGATATCATCACATAGTCTAGGTACACCGCACAGGCGGTGGAATCTGGCCCGCGACACTGCAAACCTTGCCGATTGATGGATAAATGCTAAAATGCCACACAAAGTAATGAAAATGAGATTTAGCAAAACAACCCAAGCAAAGGTCTTCACCTTACGCACCAATAGCTTGTACAATGCAGCGATAAACCCATAAGCTGTGAAGCCAAAGGTACAACAAACCAGAAAACCGTTAACAGTCATGAAAAGCACCTTATCCCTTACGGTAAGCTCTGAAGCCATCTGCCACATGATACAAACGAAGAGAGCTAGAAAGAACGCTATGCAGTCGAAAATCAAGAAGAGCTTAAACGACGTGAAGTGTATAAGAATAGGGCTCCCTAGCTCGCTCCTTCGGTTTGTATCCGTTCGGAAACCGCCTGGGATGGTGATGGCCGCGGTGAATGTCATGGTGGCCAACAATGCTGCCACCACGAGTTCTGAGTTGCGTCTCTCACCAAAAGCTGTGTTCACCATTTTCATCGCACTCACGTACTTTTCGTGGCTCACTTGTGGCGCACAGTACATGAATGGCCTCCATTTGGGTTTAGCATCTTTCAACCGTTTTATAATCCTGAAAGATTCATAGTACTCCGTGACTTCTCTTGCAATGTCCAATGGCGTTTTCCACTCGCTGTTATATGCATGCTTGTTCACCGTAGGCACGCTCAGCAACAAATTCACCATCTACGCCGCAAAGCAAGTAACACATGTATATCAGTTGCTCAAACATTTCGTTAAAAATCTAAAAACTATAAAATTATTTATATAATATTATTATAAATCTTTGTAAATTTACTTTTACCCATTACTATTTATTTAAACTTTGTATCCCAAATATAAAACACTGTTTTGGAAAGTTGTTTAATCTACTTTAATGGAACACATACAAAGCATACCTATAAAATCAGGAATAAAGGATTGGTTCTGGCGTAACAAATTGTACTAGAATAATAAGAATACATGTAAACCAGAAAAGAATAAAGAGACGTGGGCATCATCCCCAGAAAAATCTTACGTGCTCATATTTGTTCCTTGCCGCAATGTGCAAAGGTGTGTCTCCAACAATTAACTGGATATGCTGGGCATTTGTGGTAGTAGGCTGGTAGACTTGATTGATAAGTTCTGACAAGTCTACCTTTCTCTTAATTAAATATTCAACAAGTTTGACTTGGTTAAGCTCCACAATGCAGTGCAGGGCATTTGATGTGCGAGTTATTAGAAACTCAACGGCCTCTTTGAATCCCAAACTTACTGCTATTTTTAGTGGAGTTTCTCCTTCTTTATTTGCACAGTCACACAAATTGGCATCCAAGTTTACCATCTGTTCCAACAGATCCACGCGATCTTTCCTCACAGCTAAATGCATAGCCGTGTTGCCTTGGTTGTCCGTCTCCTTGATCATTTGTTTCATGTCTAACTTTGCTGCCAACCTTCCTAACAAATCTGCATTTCATGAATCAACTAGTCAAACAGGAAAATCAACTAGAGAATAGATCTTCTTTGAAACAAAAGGAGATTGAGAAGAGAATGACCTGGGTTAAGCTGCACAATGTAATGCAGGCCGTTTGATGTGCGAGTTATTAAAAACTCTACGGCTTCTTTTAACCCCAAACTTACTGCCAATTTTAGTGGAGTTTCTCCTTCTTTATTTGCACAATCGCATAAACTGGCATCTAAGTCTACCAACTGTTTCATCAGATCCACGTGATCTTTCATCAGGTCCCCGCGATCTTTCCTTATAGCTAAATGCAAAGCCGTGTTGCCTTTGTTGTCCGTTTCTTTGATCAATTCTTTCAAATCTAACTTGCCTCCCAACTCTCGTAACAAATCTGCATTTCATGAAAGAACTAGTTAAGCAAGAAAATCAAGAGGAAAATAGCATTACAGTGTAGATAAAGAGAGTGAGCAGATAATGACCTGGGTCTCCTGCCAATGCTGCCACAAGTAAACATGTTCTCCCCTTCGACGTCCTCCATCCCCTTAAAATTAACGGATCAACGAGTTTCAGATTTTTTTTGGCCATTGCTGTATCACCACTTTCACAAGCTTTAAAGAAACACGTTTCATTCGTTACGTTGGCCATACTTCAAAAGAACCTTTCTGTTTCTTGCTCTCGCACGAAAATACAGCTACCTAAGCTCTTGCTTGAACTTTTCGTTTACCTCTGCTCCACTTTATAAGATGCTTAGTTAAGAACATTAATAAAAAATTCAGCTAATCCGACGCGGCTCATAAATGTATCGAACAATATTTGTATTTCCAGGTTCTGAGAATGCCAGCTTAAGAAATAGTATTTGTGAAGGGCAAATGCAAGTACGAAAAATAATAAACATTTTCTGCCTCTGTCGTCGCATTTATGTCATTGCTACATAACCCGAAATTTCCTTTCAGCGACGTCAGTGGTTCGGGATTTCATAAGCGGCAGTATTGACTATTCACAAGCCAGCTTTAAAAGTACGGAAAATGTGAACAAGAAAATGGTTCGAGACATTTTACTGACCCATTACGAGTACGTCTACCACAGTTGTCAATTCTAACACATCTCAAATAAATGGACCTTTCTACCTCTGGTCCATAAGATTTGGAATCAGTGTTTTGAGTAAATTGACAACTCCCAATGTACAATTCTTAAGAACCCTGCTTAAAAATTCATGACGATCCCATGCACCTTCCGAAACTCTAATATATTATTAAAAACCCACAACACAAAATGTTTTCTGAGAACAATACTTGTTAAAATCTAAAACGCATATCTTAGTCATGTCAACCTTCCTGCTTACTGTGCACGGCTAGCTTCTTGTGCAAGCCACCAAACCAGAGAATTCAAAGCATTGGGAAAAATGAGGGTTTCCATTTGTCTTTAGTGTGTAGAGGGTTGTACAACATTGTATATGTTGTAGGTCTCATAAATCATGTACCCACTTCCCACTATTTTTTCCAACTTGCAATCATAAAGAGTGTTAATGATTGTTGGAAAACATTGGGTGTTTATAAAACAACATCTTTCATTACACTCCTACTGTCTAAATAACAAAAGATTTTCAAGACATTCATACTATTTTGTAAGGATGCAAAGCATTGGTTTTATGAAATTTGTAACCCACATAATGTTTTTAAACCCTTTACAAGTAACAACCCAATTGTTTACTCACCCCTCACCTCAATTTGGTATGTTTTGTGATTGTCTTGAGAACCTTTTATGAATTAGATAGTAAGAATGTAATGAAATCGGAATACACTGGGTGTTAAGAAACTTGCAACCCACAAACTGTTGTAACACCCTCTAGAGGTAACAACCTAGTTGGTTAGTCACCCATTGGCTCAATCTAGTTAATTTTATGTAACCCACACCTACAACTCCTTCCCATGCTCTCCACCACGCAACCTTGAATGTAAAGAATGAAATAAATGACAAACCACATGGCGTTTTCCAACCTACAATTATATTTTACATTTATTTTTAAATTGATCATGTGACGAAATTGAAATGCATTTGTTACTGTAAGAGTTTCTATAAATTGTGAAGGTGAATGAACTTCACTACATTCTTATTGTCTACAAACTTACAAGTTTTCATTAGAAGCATGTTGTCTATATATAATTGCATGTTGGAAAACACTATGTGTTATGAAACTTGCAACCCAAATACTGTTCTCAGCTTTGAGAGTGTCTTTCTGATAATGCAAATGTTTTGTTTTTAATAAGATGTTTATAAAATTTATTTACCTTTTCACATAGGACTCTCATGTCTCCACCCAACCAATTCTCTATTCTACACTGACATCTCATATTTCCTTTCTATGTATGTTTTTATGTGTTTTTGTATGTTACATGCCTATGCAAGGTGTGTTTTGTCAAGAGATTTGCTACTATTTTTTGGTCAATTAATGTGATCACCAAGGTTTTTGTTGACTTCTTAACCTTTATTCTTGCATAATGGATGCACACCATGATTAGCAATCAGTGTGTCTTGTAATAATTTGTATTTTTTCAATCATTTATAAAAGTAATGGTTCAACTTACAATATCATTGAATAATGGCTACGATACTAATATTCATCATTTAGGTGTTCATTGAGAGACATGGGATATAAATAGAAGTTTGATAGAGGTAAATGGTATTTTTCTTGTCTATCTTCTCTGTCCTTATTGATTATTGTAAGTTATGGACTTTTTCATATGTTTGAATGAATGTTATACTTATATTTATACTTGTTTATGCTAAATTTCCTGAAATAATAATACTTCAAGCCAACATCAGATCTAGGCAAATAAAATCCTAATAAGAATTGAATTCAAAATAGGTCCAAGCTAAAGTGGGACTCATATGCCTACCTCTATACTTCAACAAAATATTTTAGTCTCTTGATCCAAGCTTCTCTTGATCCTTGGCTCTTCTCCAAATCTCTCAAGATCTTCTAACCCTTCTCTTTTCCAAGAAAATTTATGGTGCAATCACAGTAGGAGGCTCCTCAAAGAGAACAATTCGAGCCATGCAACAAGAGTTACACAACATAAGCCACTCATATTATGGAGGAAAATGCAAATTTAAACAATCTTGTTATCAGAAATTTAAATTACATATAGCTGAAAACATCCAAGTTTACAGATTGGGCTCACATGCCTAATATAACATGCTCAAAGTACAATATTCCTATATGCTCCTTAATGTGAGCCAAAATATTATAGATCGAATCCCATATTCATTCTTATTCGCTATCCTAATGATCTATTACAATGATTTATATCCCATCTGAGATCTAGGATCATCCACGTTGGCCATAGATCATTACAATCTCCAATGAAGGAAGTGTAATGTGCATGAAATAGGTCATCCTTCAATTTGAATTTCTCCTCGACAGGTGCATATGATGAAGTGTGGACCTAAATTAAGGTCAAGGACACTCCATGAAACAATTCAAAACACAACGCAATGATCCGCAAGTTACGAGAAGGATCCACAAGAGATCAAATTGGTTGTTAGGCTCGAAACTACTTCGGTGCTCTGTTCTAGAAATTGTCACTTAATCTAAAAGTGATAACTTACAAAAAAAAGATCTAATTGTGCGAAAATCTTGGAATAAGGAAAATGAACATGTCCACGATGAAAATATAGATCCACAAGGTTTGGTGAGTAAATATGAAGAAATATTGAATCTGCCAACTTGAACTGAACAAGAACTGAATTGAAATGAAAATATTTTTTGGTTGATGTAGGATTGCAAAGAACCAAGGATGTTCCTACATCAGACATCTGGGGTTATTTGAAAAGTGAGTCCCTCACTTTGTTGGGGCTAAAGGAAAACCAATACAGTCTACCTCAGCCTGAGAAATCCAAGAAGAATCCTCCACTGGTCTACCTTTCCACTTCACAAGATATTCTTCTCATTGTCTTCCACACATCTTCCTCCCATCTCTGATATCCAAAATCTCTTCTATCTCATCTGATCGTTGTTTAGGAAACTATTTCTCCAATTTTTCTTTATTGCCTTCACTGAATTTTTCTTCATGGTACTGATGTAGATCTGCAATGTTGAATATAGGTGATACACCCATTCCATCTGGTAACTCTACTTCATATGCATTTCCTAAATAAAATTTCTTAAAAAATTTATAGGGTCCAAACTTCCTCATCCTAAGCTTATTGTATGTGCCAACTGGAAATATTTCCTTCCTCAAATACACCATCACTTCATCTCCAACTTTAAACTCCTTATGTCTCCTCTTTTCATCTGCTCACTCCTTATACTTTTGGTTCATATCTTCCAATTGTTTCTTTACTTGAGTATGCACTTTCTTCATATGTTCTGCAAATTCCTCTACTTTTGCACTCCTTTTTTCTTCCTTGTTGATGTCTCGTAGCTCTGATATACCTCTAGGATGAACTCCAGTAACAATATCAAAAGGTGTCTTTCTGGTGCTCTTGTTCACTGAATTATTGTAAGAAAACTTTGCTTGTGCAAGGACTAAATCCCAACTTTTGGTCTTCTCCCCAACCAAACATCTCAGCAAATTTCCCAAACTCATGTTTATTACCTTTGTCATTCCATAAGTCTATGGGTGAGAATTAGAACTGAACTTTAAATCTATCTTTAACTTTTTCCAAAGCATCCTCCAAAAGTAACCAATAAATTTTGTATCTTTGTCTGAAACAATACTCCTAGGTAATCCATGCAATCTAACTACTTCCTTGAAAAACAAGTTTGCTACATGTACAAAATTTGTTGTCTTCTTAAAAGGTATGAAATGTGCCATTTTAGAAAATCTATCCACCTCCACAAATATAGAATCATTACCTCTTTATGTCTTTGGCAAACCAAGTATGAAATCCATGTTGATATCCTCCCAAGGTATCTCTAGAATTGTCAAAGGTTTATAGAATCCAACATTCTGACTACTCCCTTTTGCAGCTTAGCAAACACTGCAACTCTGCACAAATTTCCTAACATCCTTATGAATCAGTGGCCAAAAGTAATTCTCACTTACCAATGCTACTGTCTTATCAATTCCAAAGTTTCCTACCAATCCTCCACTATGTTTTTCTTTCACCAAACTATCCCTCATTGAACTCTGGGGTATACACAATTGATCCCCTCTGAACAACATATCCTCCTGAATGAAATAATCCAGCCACTAACTCCTATCCTCCAAGGCTAGTTCCTTACAAGCTCTCCAAGGTTTTACGAAATTCAGGTTTTCCTCATACAAGTTCTTCAATTCATCAAAGCCTAATACCTCCACTCTCATTTCTGCTAGTAAATTCCTTCTCCCACTCTAGAGCATCAATGAATCTATTTGACTTTCCACTCCTATGTTTCAAAACAAAAGTATAGCTTTGCGAGAATTCCACCCCTCTCACGTGTCTCTGATTCAACTTACCTTGACTATTCAAATACTACAATGCTTGATAATATGTATACAACAAAAACTCCTTAGGCAACAAGTAATGTCTCCACTTCTTCAAGGCTTAAAATATGGAATAAAACCCCTGGTCATACACTAAATACCTTTTCCTAGTGTAGAAACAGAAAATTGGTCTAGGCCTGCGAGTACCACTTTCAACATAATTTTCTAATGTCCATGGTCATGATTAAATAATGTTAAATATTTAATTACTTTCTAAACACATCTTTCCTCTATTAATTAAATACCCCTTTTAATTAATTCACTAAGTTCATTAATTCATTTATTCAACTATTGATTAATTAAATAAATCATGTTTATTTAATTATGTCGCTAACTAATTAATTCTTCTTTCATAATTTAATATTTATTATTTAATTAAAACGCCCTTTATCCATAATTGAATATTTATTATTTAATTACCCCAATTTAACCTTTTCAACTATAATTAAATATTTATTATTTAATTATTCAATTCCACCTTTTCAACAGTCACATTAAATAAATTATCCTTATTTATTTAATTAAATTTGTCATTTTTTAATGTTGAATTAAATTAACATTTAAATAATTCATAATTAAAGGTTTATGTCACATTCTTCGGTCATTTGGTCGACTAATTATTCACTCACCATCTGACTCGAGATCTATTTCTAAATCCGCCAATTATCTCTAGATTTGATATCTGGTCGTCTCTGTGAGGAGACTCTCTGTCACGACCAATCAGTTAACCAATTCAAACTCATGTGCATGAATGTGTTTATTAATTAAATATCTTTAATTAATTAATTAATCCATGTATGCATTCGAACTCTTTATTCTTCTTGTTCTAACTTTGTCTTTTTCATCCAAAGTCTATTTCTTCTATTTTCGAAGACTCTCAACTGAAGGTTAAGATCTTGAACTCTTGTTCTTTTCTATTTTCAAACAGTCCTAACACAAGATTAATTTATCGTTCTAATTTAATCTTTATCCTATAGAATTTCCTAACTCACGTTCTATCTGACACAAAAATCACATCGCATGACATTCATCAATCTCGATCATTGATCTCTCTTTCGAATCTGAGTCGATCGTTCGAAAACCCAAAATCTATAAAAAGGCCTGTCATCATCATTATTCGTCCTCCCGAAATCACTACTTTTGAGAAGAAACAACGAATCTTCAATAATTTTCTTAGACACTCAACGAAATTTTGCTTGCATCAAACACAGAAATATGAGGACAAGAATGACGATACAACAAAATGGAGAAGGATAATCGAGATAATTCGAGGAAGTAAATGCATATTCAGTGAGAGCTTTCCAATTTGATTTGTTTATTTTAATCATGTTTACTTGTTTCGTTCTTTGATGTTTTATTTAGATTATTTGCTAGATTAGAATTAATCAAAACAGAGTCGCAACTGTCAAAACCTGAGTCACATCTGTCATGTTTAAAATTGCATGTGTCTGTCAGTAAAAATCCAGATTTTACACAATTCAGATAAACTAAGTCGCAACTGTCAAAACTCGAGTCTCATGTGTCATTATAAGTCGCATCTATCAAATAAAAAACCGCAACTATGTATCAAAAATTCTAGGTTCAGAAATCCATATCCCGAGTCGCAATTTTTATCCTAAATCACAACTGTCAAATCATAAATTGTATATGCTGAGAGTTAAAATTGTTTGTCGTCATCCGAAACCTACTTTGGTCAAATCAACACATCTGAAAAGGTCAACCGCATCTGTTAGAAGTAAAACCGCAACTGTTTAGGTGAACTGCATTTGACTGTCAACAGTAAACTAAGAAAACTAAACAATCGAGTCTGAAACAACTGTCATTTTGTTGTCTGTTTCTCATGATCAACCTTGACAGAAATTGAAAAATTTTCTCAAAAACCTCACATCATTAGGTGTCATTCACGTCATAACACCAGTCATCCTAAGTTGCATTCATTTAGACACTTCCTAGGAAATTACATATAGTAGAATAGAACAACTTTCTGCATCATTGGATACATTCACGTTCTAATTTGTCCACATCATTCAACCTTATCACTTTGGTCCTATTAGCGAATCTTTCCAGCTAAATAGTCTATTTTGGGAAATTCTCCTTGTCAACTATCCTTGTCCTAGAATCAGGTTCCTTGGTCAATTCAAATCTTTTCTTGGATTTACTCCATAGGTGGTAAGTTATACCTCATTTTAGAATCATTTACCATCATATTCTACTCGACATTTTGCATATCATCCATCCTAGCACACATCATCTTAGTATATGTCATTTTAGTAACGTTCGTTATATTCAAAAAAATCCAAAAAAAAACATAGGAATATGACATATCAGGTTTTAGTTATAGTCGGCATTCCCCCATTTTGTGCAACTTTTTATGGTTCAAACAAGGTCCCAAAAGAAACTAAGAACAATGTCAGATCCTAATGAATTTGTCAATCCTTTCGAAACTCAACCACCAAGGAAAGAAAAACCACACAAACCTTTGCTAGAAAAACATGTCACTAGAGATGCCAATGGGTGAGTCTTTGTAGAGGACATTGAGGCTGCAGTCCAAGATCCTGAGTTTGCATCCTTTATGGATGAGGTTTTGGAAAATGACCCACAACGATATCTAGCAAAATTGCTAGTAAACGATGCCACACTACCACCAAGATTTGATGTCCACACATTGAAAATTGCAACTACTCAACAAACCCAAACTTCCATGTCAAGTGTGTCTATTCCAAAAATTATTGTGGCCATACCAACTTCCATACCGACTCAAACATCCTCAATTGTCAACACAACCCCTTTTAACATAATGCAAGGTTTACAATTCACTGCGGGGGGAACCTCATCAAACCCTTTTGGCACAAACACTACTGGTAAGAGGTCCAAAGTTGGCACAAACACAGCCATAGGGACTACGCAAAGCATTCCAATGGGAAATATTCCTACATCGGGTTCAAAACATTCCAATGGGAAACATTCCTACATCGGGTCCAAACACTCAAACTGGAAATATTCCTTTATCAAGTTTGAACATTCAAATGAGACATATTCCTTCTCCAAATCACAACCTGTCGCAGAACACAATGTTTCAAAACACCTACATTGACCCAAACAACACAAAGAACATGTCCTTGACACAAGTAGATGTCCTAAAAAACCAAATGCAAATTCTTCAACAACAGATGGACAACATGTCTATGTCAGGCAAGCAAACTATCTCAGCACAAGATCTATGTTCATGTCCTTTTGACAAGGTGTTATACATGACACCCTTCCCCCACGGATACATTATACCAAATTTACATAAGTATAATGGGAGGAGGAATACTTTAAAACACATAAGATAATTCTCTACGACATGTATGGACATATCATATGACCCCACATACTTGATGAGACTATTTCCGTGAACCCTAGTTGGGATAGCGTTAGAATGGTTCTCTAAATTACCATATGGTATATGATCCTGGGGAGAGCTAGCTGAGAATTTTTTCGAACACTTTTCCTTTAACATAGACAATGAAGTAACAATAGCTACCTTGTGTCACACAATGCAAGAAGAGGGAAAAACTTTCACCACTTTCTTCCAGAGATGGAGAAGTTTAGCTAGCAGATGTCCAGTGGAAATACCGGAAAAGCAAAAGGTCATGATATTCCTTGAAAACATCAATCCAAAACTTAGAGGTGACTTAAGGGTACACTGTTGTACCTCATGCATAGACTTGGTACAAAAGGGCATCATACTTGAAAAAGGACTTATTGACAAAGGAGAAATAAAAGTACCAAGCAAAAACCCCGTCGTCTAACATCAAAATCTTCCTACTGATAGAAATAAGTTTTGGTCTAGAAACAAAAATGTTACCAATGATGGCATTGTCGACGCTAAGACCATACATACAGGACCAATTATCACAGTTAGAGGTTCCAATCTCGATCAAGACATGATGAACAATCCAGATCAAACAGCTAATTATGTCCAAAATTCACAACAACAACTCCCACAAAGGCGTTTTCCTAAGCGTGAATTTACCCCTTTGGGGAAACCAATAGAGACAATATTCAAAGAGATGATTAAACACGATCTCATAAAACCTATGGAACCAAGATAATATGATCCTAGACAGTTTAAACCTTCATGGTGGGACGATAATGCTTATTGTGACTATCATCAAACAAAAGGACACAACCTACAACAATGTCGACAACTAAAAAATATCATCCAAGACTTTTTTGAAGATGGAACCATAGAGGTCAATGGGCAGAAGCATACCAAGAACGTTGATCATAAGGTTTTCACGAACCCACTACATGACCACACGAAAGGAAAAGCCTTCAGTTCGAGACCCAAGAATCCTCCATCCGCCAATTATACCAATGCCAAGTATGACTATGGTAAAGGTATCATTATAAACCATCTCCGAGCTGCAAATGAAATAATGTCAATACCATCACCATCAAGAAGTGTCCTAAATGTGTTGTAAATACACGCATAACCAAAATAAATCTTCTAGGTCCTTCTTCTGAGCCACCTACACAATCCTACAAATCTAAGTACAATATGCTTGAACAACTCAGTAAGACTCCAACGTAGATATTGATCTTAGAACTGTTGACCTTGTCACCTAATCATCAAGTGATTCTCGACAAAGCCTTACATAACACGACTGTCCCTACCAACTTAGATTTCAATCATTTCAAATAAATGGTAGGATATCTAACCAACTCCCATCATGCTACATTTTCCCAACATGATTACTCAATAGAAAAGACTGATCATAATGACCCATTACATCTTGAAGTCTTAGTCCATCAAACCAAAGTTAGACGAGTCTTGGTAGACGGAGGAGTAGGTTTGAACCTGTGTACACTAAAATTTGTTAAGGCATTAGGATTCTCAGAAGCGTGTGTGGACACCTCTAAGAGCATAGCAATCAACGCTTACGATGATGAGGAAAGATCATCCAAAGGAGTGGTCACACTCCCAATCAGAATTGGCCCAGTAGTTATGAACACTAGCTTCCAAGTCTTGGATCTCACCCTTCCATATAACCTGTTGTTAGGTAGAGCTTGGATACATGCAATGAAAGCTATACCTTCAACATATCACCAATGTCTCAAATTTATGTATAATGGCATCGAGATCACAATTGATGGTGATCCAGATCCGTTTCAATATTGTACTAGCCTAAGGGAAATGCCACAACATCAAGTTCCCATCGATCAACAAGCTTCATCATCCAATTTATCCCTATACGTTGACCCATCACACCTTATCAAGTCCATTTCATTGAAACCACCATCATCCACTCCCAAAGTTGAGATCCAAGACAAAGGTTGTGGAGAGTATCATATGAAGGCATCTTACTGCGTCAGTCAACTGATTCCACCAAAGGCATACGGTCTACCCCTGGAAGATAGAAGGCAATTTGTGGTCACATTTCATGTTCCCCCTACAATGACATTAACCAAATGGGGAGAGTTAAGTGAAGAAATTGTGGATCAAGAAGATATTACTTCCTAGTTGTACCAAGATGATAATGAATACCTCTCACTGTCTATTCAAATAGCTAAAGATCAATATGGAAAAGGCTTTAAGATAATGCAAGGCAAAGGCTATGACAGACATAGTGGGTTAGGACTTCATCAAATTGGAAGGACAAAACCTATTATTGTTTCACCATGATCAAAACACCTAGGGCTAGGGTTCCAACCGCTTAGAATTAAATTTCCTAGTATTGCGTCACTATTTCAAGAGGAAGTGAGTGCTTATGAAGACATCGAGATATCTCACCAACCACTTGCCCTAGTTTATGTTGAATCCCCTAACTTGATCGATTATGAATGGGATTCCCTTTCCTCAGCCAACACCATGAACATAGATAATTTGTTTGGAGAACTAGACAAAATGATCAAATCCCTACCAAATCCATCTAGCCCTCGTAATAACAAGTTCCTCACCAGAGAATAATGCCTTAAGCACTATTATTGGGAAACCCTTGATCATGCATCTTGGGCACTTGATGAACCATCTTCTGACAACCTAGCCGTTACAATAGTCCCACATCAGAAGTTACCTACCCATAGGAAAAATAATAAGGAGTTAGTCCAACACTTCTGTGATCATGTCAACCATTCCATATTCACCTTGTCATCTATCACGTTTGAAAACTCCGATGATGACATGCCTCTCATATATCCCCAACTTATTAACTAGGAGCAACAAGATACACCTCTCTTAGATATATTTGAGAATGACGAAGCATTAGCTGAGTTCCTGGGACTTCGGGAAGGCATTCCTAGAGGGCATCATAAGGTTGGTTGCACCATAGACCTGGATGATAAAGCATATTTTGGGGATTCTGTTTACACCTCTAGTCGCAAAAGTGAGAATGAAAATAAAAACAATCAAAAAGAGAAAAATGACAAGTCCCTAGGTGAAAACTGAAAGGCGCCTTTAGACGAAGAAAAAGTAAAAATAAAAGATGAATCCGTGGGCGAAAACCTCTCTAAGGCACCCAAGGATAAAGGTTTAAAAATTCTCCCTATTGGACAAGAAAAATCACCGATGTTAGTGTAAGAGTCTATTGCAGTCAACATAAATACAAAAGAAAGCCCTCGGATGGTATATTTTGCAGCATCATTGATAAAGGGAGAACAACCTGAGTTTAAGGACTTCTTCAGAAAGAGATAGATAAATTTTGCATGGTCTTATGCCGGCATGCCTGGGCTGGATCCAAACCTAATATTACACCACCTACCATTACAACCAGGTATTAAACTAGTCAGACCAAATTTAAGGAAAATACATCTCCAAATTGCTCTATTAGTCAAAGCAGAACTCAAGAAACTTGTGGATGTCAGATTCATAAGAACCATAGATTATGCTAACTGGATTTCAAATCTTGTACCAGTAACTAAACCAACTTGGGGCATTCGCATTTGTACAGACTTTAGAGACATCAACAAGGCATGTCCTAAAGATGATTTCCCTTTGCCGAATATTGACATGATAGTAGACCTTACAACAAGATATGAGATGCTATCCCTTATGGATGGTTTCTCTAGATATAACCAAATCAAAATTGCAGTTGAAGATCAACACAAGACAACTTTCACGTGTCTATGGGGAACATACTGTTGGAATGTTATGCCTTTTGGCCTAAAGAATGCAGGAGCTACCTACCAAAGGGCAATGACTACTATTTTTCATGACTTTGTACATACTTTCATGGAAGATTATGTTGATGGCATCATAGCTAAATAAGTAACAAGGGCAAATCATTTTAATTTTCTAGACAAGATATTTCAAAGGCGAGAGAATTACAACGTCAGACTAAATCCAAAGAAATGTGGTTTTGGAGTCAAAATAGGGAAACTTCTAGGTTACATCATCTCTAGAAGGGGAATCAAAGTAGATCCAGAGAAGGTGAAAGCTATTGTAGAAATGCCTCCCCCAGTCAACATTGGTCAACTAAGAACACTCCAAGGAAGATTACAATCCATCTGGCACTTCATTGTACAATTAGCGAACAAAATACACCTATTTCAACATTTACTCAAGAAAGGAGTACCCTTTGTATGGACACCTAAATGTCAGGAACCTTTCCAACAGATCAAGGATTATTTTCTCACCCCGCCAGTATTGATTCCACCTACAGATGGAAAACCTTTGATACTATACATTTCAGCAACTCAGTCGACATTAGGAGCCCTTCACGCACAGAATGATGATCAAGGTCATGAAAGGGAAGTCTATTACATCAATCGTACCTTGGTAGGATATGAATTGAATTACAACAACATAGAGTGTGCCTGTCTTGTGGTAGTCTTTTCTACTCAAAAACTTCGGCACTACATGTTCAATCGCCAAACCATGTTGGTTGCAAAGATTGATCCCCTCAAATATCTACTAAGTAAAGCAGCGTTAATAGGCCAATTGGCTAAATGGGCTATGATACTTAGTAAGTATGACATCCAATACGTAGAGAGGAAGGCTATAAAAGGACAAGTGATTGCAGATCAGTTAGCAGATGCACCCATGAAGGCAGATCATCCTTTAGTGGCAGATTTTCTAGATGAATTTATCTTCAACATTGACACTAGAACCAAATGGAAATTATACTTTGACGGATCACATACAAATCGTGGTTCAGGAGCCAGTATACTACTTGTTACACCTCAAGGCGATACGGTTCCAAAATCATTCAAAAAAAATTCCCTTGTACCAACAACATAGCGGAGTATGAAGCCTTAGTGACAAGATTAAGAATGGCAGCCCAATAAAAGATTAAGATTCTACATGTTTATGGAGATTCTCAGCTAGTAGTCCGGCAAGCAAACGATGATTACAAGACTAAGGATGAGAAAATTTTTCCCTATAAGCACATGGTCGATAGTTTCAAGCAATACTTGTATGAGATCACCTTTCAACAGATACCACATATTCAAAACAGGGCAGTAGATGTTATGGCAATCGTGGGTTCTTTACTGGATATTCCTAGCAACGTGCCTAAGTGCAAGTTTTTGGTCGAACAGTTGTTGGTCCCTACCTATGATATCCCCGACTTTGCGATGGTGTGTACAATTGTTGGTCCTGTGTCCCCTTGGTACAAGGATGTATACAACTATCTAAATTCCCAGACTTTACCTGTAGACCTATCCAACAACCAGCATAGAACCTTTGTCTGTAAGTTAGATAAATACACCATCAACGGAGATACCTTGTATAGGTGTACCTTAAATAACACCCTAGTGAGATGTCTTGATGCTGAAGAAGCATAAAAAAAATTGTGAGTGGTGCACGAGGGTATATGTGGTTCACATTCTAGTGGTTCTACTCTAGCCCATAAGATTATGAGATTAGGTTATTATTGGCCTACAATGGAAAAAGACTCATACATCTTTGTAAGGAAATGTAGACAGTGATAGATACATGGAGATTTGATAAGAGCACCAGCACAAGAGCTTCGTCCAATTACTTCACCATGGCCCTTCGCCCAATGGGGACTTGACTCCATAGGTAAGATACACCCTCCATCATCCAATGGCCATAAATTCATCATAACCGCCACTGAATACTTCACCAAATGGATTGAAGTTATTCCCATGACCTACATCACCGACACACAAATATCTAAGTTTATCCTAAACTATATCATTTGTCGATATGGTGTACCCCAATCTATAATCACCGATAATGGCCATCCTTTCAAGAACCAAGAAGCTCGCCACCTATGTGAAGAGTTCCACATCCAACATCATTTTTCCACCCTATATTACCCATAAGGTAATGGCCAAGCTAGGGAATCTAATAAAACCATTGTCAGAATCCTCAAGAAGACTGTCAATGACGCTGGCCATGACTGGCACCTACAGCTTAACCCTACCTTATGGGCTTACCGTACTAGTATTCGTACTCCCACTAGTGCCACTCCATATTCCCTAGTATTCGGCTCTGAAGCTATCTTACCTATTGAGGTTGAAATACCTTCCCTGAAGGTATCCTTGAAGGGTCATGTTGATGATGAAGAATACCATGTATCCAGACTACAAGAGCTTGAATTACTGGATGAACAAAGACAGAAGGAATTAGATCATTTGCAAGCATATCAGAGTCATCTTAGTTGTAGTTATAATAGGAGAGTCCTAAATAGACACTTTGACATTGGTGACCTGGTTTGAAATAAGAATCCCAAGAATGAAGCTGAACGAGAAAAGCCAGGAAAGTTTGAACCTAATTGGTTAGGGCCCTACATAGTCACAAAAGCATTTCGATCAGGTGCATATCAAATTTCTACCCCTGAAGGTGAACCACTTTTTTCACCAATCAACAACCTTCATCTAACGAGGTTCTACGCGTAGCTTCTAAGAATCTTTGTCTTAACCAAGAAAATATTAAAAAATAGAAAAACAAAAAAATGGTTACCTTGATAAAACCCTGGCAAACAGGCATAATTGTAACACCAAAAAAATTGAAAAACTCATAAAAAGTAAAGAGAAATAATCCGTCCAATAGTGACAACAACTTTGGTGGCACTATGGATAAGTACCATGGTGAAAACCTGGCAAACAGGCACCATGTGTAGTCAACTTCTCTTTTGTCTACCATCATTGCAATCTGACTTTTCACCATCACCTGAAATAAATGGTTGTCTTATCCATTATTTGGAATGATTGACATCACGTCCATTCCATCACATTCCCCACTCCATCCTAGATACCTTATTCCCGACTGGGGGAAATCCTATTCTGTGTCATATGGACCTTGTACATAGCGTTACACCATCAGAAAATGTCCTAAAAAATCTAAAAACATTAGAAAACATCAAAAATCCAAAAAAAATCAAAACTGTCAGAAAATCCCAAATAAAAAGTCAAGTCAGTCATGTTAAGTCAGTCGTAGAGATTAGTTGAACTGCGTTGCCTCTGCAATTGGACGTAGGCAAGGCCATTTGTTGATGTGCCCCTGAGGCATTAGGTCTGTCAGTCTAGGTTTTTCATGTTTCATACACATAAAATCATGACTCTTTGTACATGTCACAGTCATTGGTTGTGTCGAACTACGAGGTCTCTGTGTGTACAACATAGGCAAGGCTAATCAATTGATAAGTCCCCAAGACCGCACTAGGTCAGTCTAATAGGCTTTATCACATTAACTATCACACACGTTGCATGTTATCATTTTAAGTATATGTGTTAAGTTAGATATGTCAGTTAATTTTTGGTCGAACTATGAGGTCTCTGCGTGTATAACATAGGAAAGGCTACTCAATCGATGAGCCCCCGAGGCCACATTAGGTCAGTCCTTTAGGGTGCATCATCTCAAGTCAACATTGTCAATATACACACACACTCATATCAGTTAAGCAATCGAAGAAAGTCATGTATTAACAAGACACGCATCACAACTGTCATCTAGTCAAAATCATACGCATTGTCAAAGTGATCAACTAATATCTTCACAAGATAGATATTTCTTGTCAATGGACATTGTCAAACATCATAGCCTCATGTAGTTTTTCGCATCAACATCATCAGACTCCAACATCTTATATGACAAGTGTCTTTCTAAAACTAGGCTTTGTCATGCCTTACACAGATAGTCACCAAGTCGAAACCAGACTTAGCGTCTTATGCGGTATGTGTCCTCCCTCACATTAAGCTATGTAAAACATCAAACAATCCAAACATGATCAATTTTTTGGTGAATACATTTATTTGGCTTTATGAATTTATATCTTCTTTTATCTTATCTTTTAAGCAATTTGTGCAAAAGTCCTATTACTAGCTTTCTCGAGGATGTCCCTTGAAGGATTTAGAGAGGCAAGGACATCTCAGGACTCTTTTTCTTTGACTGTGGTCTATCAACTATCCTTTTTAACTTGGAATTTTGAATCATGATACTAGATTTCTCAAGGATGTCCCTTACATGATTTAGAGAAGCAATGGCGTATCATGATCCATCTTTTATTTGTCTGATGTATGTGGTTTGTCTAGACGACAACAACTAGGGAAATCTAGTCCTTAGTTTGTGTTATCACACTCCTTGTCTGCGACTTTCTATTTTTCATAGATGGATGACAATGTACATGATGGTCTATCTCATATCATGGTGTGTACTATCCATTTGTGTCAGTCCCACCCAGTGATGATAAAATTGCAAGCACAACGTATATGGAAAAATATCGAAGATCATTTCTTTTCGTTTTTCCAATCAACCTTCTTCGTTATTTCTTACTAACATATTATAATCATCCGTATTAAAATTTCTCTCATCCAACATAATGATAGAGTCCTTTGACACAAAAAAAAACATTAGGTGATCTACATATGCATCCATTATATAAGCATTTCATATAATACATTGCATTTCATACATGTAGGAACATTAATATCTTCGTTGAATATAGAAAAATCATGACATAATAGGCATTCCATCATCAATAGATACATAATGTAAACATTGCATATACATAAAACCATCACATGTAAATCATCATCATATAGTACACTACATACATCATAACATCATAGACTGCATAAACACATCCATCATCATATAGAAACATTTATTCATAACACATATACATACATCATCTAGGAAACATAAACATATAGAAATAATGCATCATCATAAAATAGAACTACACATCATCTAGAAGCTGCCAAAAATCATATATATATATATATATCACTCAAAAATAGTGTGTCATAGTACAATATCAAAGTGTGTCCATTAAATACAACTGAGCTCGCAGGCTCTCTAATCATAATACAGTATGGGCATATCCGACAAGTTTCATTGTGTCCCACTACCACTGCCACTACTGTCATGTGGTGAAGCTGGAGGAAACTGCCTCAGAGGTAACCTCTGTGAGGTGGAAGGCATCTCATACAGACCTTATCTAGGTGGACCTGCGACACCCTCTATACTCTGAGTCCTGGTGTGACTCCTGCTTTGTGACCTGTGGCTGTGAACCTCATAAAAGATAGGATCTTGTCTGTCTGCTAGCATCACAGACTCATATAAGTCCCTATAATATGTAGCCCTCTCTACAGCTCGAACTAACTCTCATACCATACCATCAGATGAAGACCCACTGACCAGGCGTTTGACCTCAATATAATACTGCTTTGTCTCCTGTCGTCGAGCTATGGTTTGATCCCTCTCCATGAATGCACTATCCCTCTCCATCTGTAAAGCATCTCACTTTGTTGTCATCAGTCTCAGTCTCTCCTCCAAAGCGTCCCTATCACCATCCCTAGGGGCATCATCCTCCTGTCTCCCCTCCACAATCCAATCTCAGAGCTCTCTCTCCTACTCCTCCATGGGTGCCTCCTCCTCAATGTCATCCTCCCCATATCCTACCAGAATACCTAAAGGATCTATATCCATATCCATATCCTCATCCTCTGTGATATCCTCTCCCCCAATATCCACATTGGCCGCTCCTCTACAATTGCCTCCTCAGTAGCATGGTCATCCCCGACCTGTGCTCCTCTGATGTCTTACATCAGTACATCCTCTACCACTACCTCTAAAATAGGTGAAAGTCCACCTACCCAACCCCCTCTCTATCCTCTTCGTCCTCGTCTCTCACCTCTACCACCACCACCTCCTCTTCCATCATCCCCACCACCCCTACCTCCAACTCTACCACCTCTACCTCTCTGCCATCCTCTTGGCCCTGTGCTTCATCTCTCAACTAGTGTCGTCTGGTCCAAATTTGTGTACAAAATTGGTCGATGCTCGGCCCACCATGTATCATAGGCTATAGTAGTGCCTGGATCTGATACTCCATCTCTCCATCCATATTGTACAGACTGTAATGCCTGAATATCTGCCTCCGTAGTAGCAACAAGAATCATAGGCCCTCAATACAGAACCTCTCTAGATGAATGAGCAAACTCTTCTCTACCTCGAGGGTCATCCTGAACCTCTCTGAACTGTCTCTTAACTCACTCTGGCAGGTGTCTCTCAATAATGTGCACACTCGAAACAGTCCTCCCAATCAGGTATTGTGTCTGTTTGCAGTATGGCAAATGCCTATCCTCATCATCCCATCTCTCGCACTCCATGTAAGGTCTCCAAGTGAACTGATCTAATGTATCCAAAGCATGTCTCCAATATCTAGTATCTCCCATATGGCTCTGAGTAATGTTTTTCGTGTACCAGAAAACATATGGAGATCTAGCCTCCCGCTCTATAGTAATCGGAGGATGAAACACATCAATCCTCTCCCATGCCCAAACCATCAAAAGCATAGTCCCACAGCTCATCAACTATGCGTCTATGTACACAATGTCATGTAAATGGAAATACAACATTCCTAATAGACATGGACCCCAGGCATATACGGTCTCTCTCTCTAACATACCGACCAACATCTCTCCCCATCTGACAGGAAAACCATGACCCCATCGATCTGGTAGTACTATTCCTCCTATCAATGTACATAGGATACAGTCGATCCTCTTGTATTTGTCTGCCAAAATTGGCCATCTAATCTCATAATGCTCAATGCTAAACTGCTAATACGTCATACTTGTAGAATCTGGCTAGCTCGCTCAATCCGCGTTGGGTATCGTACATCACCCGCTCTCCTCTAATAGGAAGTCTAAGAATCTTATACACATTATCCAATGTTACAGTCGCCTCCCCAGTCGGCATATGAAATGATGATGTCTAAGAGTGCCATCACACGCACAATGTGGTGAGCATCCCAAAGTTTTCCTGAATAGTGGGCATCGCCAAAACATGATGAAGACCAAGGTTCACAAAATTCGTATCTCCGCACTAACCAGATGATCTCTCAAATCAAAGGTTTGAGGATGTGACTCTCGAGTGTAGATAGGATCTAATACAACATGCATTTCAACCATCATGTCAAGTTTTTCAAGTTTTTACTTAGAAAAAAATTCAACTTTTCCAGCTAAATGCGGCTCACTTTACCAAATGTGGTGCATTCATACAAATGTGTTGCTAGGCACAATAGTTGCATCGCATATTTCATATGCGTTGCATAGTTTCAATCTATTTTCCATCTAATACAAATGCGGTGCAATTTTTATGACCTATCTACCTAATGCATATGCGTTTCACTAATACAAATGCAATTAACTAACCTACATGTGTACATCCTATATGAAGAAGTGTTCCATGCATACATATGCGGTGCATTTTCTAACATATGTGTTTAATGCCTAAAATGCCTATCCTAACCTAGGCATGTTTTAGCATATGCGTCGTTTCGCAAGCAAATGTGTTGCGTACGACAACATATGCGTCAATCTCGAAAGACCACATATGATTATTAAATTTTTGACGTCTAAAACTACGTGCAAAAATAACTTTCAAAAGTTTATTTTTGAGTACATACCGGTGGTCCTACATCGGTTGGTCGTCTGAAGGTCTGGATCTGATATCCTCGATGCACAACGTATGGAATGGGAGCCATCTTCAACCAATAGCTAGATCAAAATCTCAGTTCTTCAACTCTTCTAGGTGCAAATGAATTGGTTTTCAACCTAATTTCTATTTATACCTAGGGTTTGGGTGGCATTTCTTCTCCATAGCATTTCTGACTAATATTTTGACTTATCGGGAATATCTCCTGATTTTTTTGAAATTTTTCAAAAAATTGACAATTTTCCCGAGGGGCCATACCCTAGCCTGTTTCATGTTGGGGCATGATCGGGGCATATTTTCTTTGACTCAATGTCGAAACAACACTATATCAAAGAGGGGCAAACTGTAGACACCGAAAGTTGGTCTAGGTTTGTGAGTACCACTTTCGACATAATTTTCTAATGTCTATGGTCATGATTAAATAATGTTAATTATTTAATTACTTTCTAAACACATCTTTCCTCTATTAATTAAATACCCCTTTTAATTAATTCACTAAGTTCATTAATTCATTTATTCAATTATTGATTAATTAAATAAATCATGTTTATTCAATTATGTCACTAACTAATTAATTCTTCTTTCATAATTAAATATTTATTATTTAATTAAAACCCCCTTTATCCATAATTAAATATTTATTATTTAATTACCCCAATTTAACCTTTTCAACTATAATTAAATATTTATTATTTAATTATTCAATTCCACCTTTCAACAGTCACATTAAATAAATTATCTTTATTTATTTAATTAAATCTTTCATTTTCGAATGTTGAATTATATTAACATTTAATTCATAATTAAAGGTTTATGTCACATTCTTTTGTCATCTAGTCGAATAATTATTCACTCACCATCTGACTTGAGACCTATTTCTAAATCCGCCAGTTATCTCTGGATTTGATATTTGATCGTCTCTACGAGGAGACTCTCTGTCACGGCCAGTCAGTTAACCAGTTCAAACTCATGTGCATGAATGCGTTTATTAATTAAATATCTTTAATTAATTAATTAACTCATGTATGCATTCGAACTCTTTATTCTTCGAGTTCTAACTTTGTCTTTTTCATCCAAAGTCCATTTCTTTTATTTTTGAAGACTCTCAACTGAAGGTTAAGATCTTGAACTCTTGTTCTTTTCTATTTTCGAATAGTCCTGACACAAGATTAAGTTATCATTCTAATTTAATATTTATCCTGCAGAATTTCCTAACTCACGTTTTATCTGACACATAACTCACATCACATGAAATTCATCAATCTCGATTGTTGATCTCTCTTTCGATTCTGAGCCGATCGTTCGAAAACCCAAAATCTATAAAAAAAGGCCTGTCATCATCATTATTCCTCCTCTCGAAATCACTACTTTTGAGAAGAAACAACGAATCTTCAATATTTTTCTTAGACACTCGATGAAGTTATGCTTGCATCAAACAAAGAAATCTGAGGGCGAGAATGACGATACAACAAAATGGAGGACAATCGAGATAATTCAAGGAAGTAAATGCATAATCGGTGAGATATTTTCAATTTGGTTTATTTATTTAATCATGTTTACTTGTTTCGTTCTTTGTTGTTTTATTTAGATTATTTGTTAGATTAGAATTAATCATTGTAATCTGTGCAGCATAAGCATCATTTCCAAAAAAATTGAGTTACACCTAACATCATTCAATTTCTCACTGAAATACACTATTGATCTTCCTTCTTGACTCAATACTACTCCAATTGCATTTCCACTTGCATCACAGTCTACCTGAAATACCTTATTAAATTCTGATAAAGCCAACACAAGTTGTTCAGTCACCTTTTATTTCAACAACTCAAAACTCCAGTCTACTCCAGATGTCCACTTAAAATCTTTCTTATCTCCTCTCATTTTTTTTGTCATGGGACTGCAAATAGAACTAAAATTTCTAATGAAATTTCGGTAGAAACTAGACAATCCATGAAATGATCTTACATCTCCAATGGTTTCCAGTGTAGGCCATTCAATAATTTCTCTTACCTTATTCATTAGTCTCATGAAAGTACTTGGTGCACATTTGTTAATCCAAAAGGCATCACCAACTACTCATACAATTCCTCATTTATCTTGAATGTTGTCTTCCACTCATCCCCTTCTTTGATTCTAATTTGATGATATCCGCTCTTTAAATCTATCTTTGTAAAGTATTTATCTCCACTCAAACAATCCATAATGTCATCCATTCGAGGCAAGGTAAATCTATACTTCACTATGATTTTATTTATGGCTCTAGATTTTTTACACATCCTCCATTATCCATCCTTGCTAGGTGCTAGCACAATAGGTATTGCACAAGGGCTTAAGATTTCTCTGATCAAACCCTTCCTCAATAAATCTTGCACTTGTCTATTCAAATCTTCATTCTCTGTCGGTGTCATTTGGTGTGCTACTTTATTAGGAAAACTAGCTCCAGGAATCATATCCATGCAATGACTAATACTCCTCACAGGTGGAAATCCATTAGGTACATTATCTGAAATGATAGCTTCATATTATACAAACAATTCCTTTATCTCCTTCGGTTGTTCTTCTACATGCTTCAAGTCTTCAGCCTTCTTAGGAACCAAGGCATAGCACATGTTCTCATGTCTTGGTCCATCTAGAAATCTCCTTCCATCAACCAAACAAATTCTAGCACTCGTGCAAACCTCAACTTTAGGAACATCCTCCAAGCGCAACAAAGTCTGCTTCATCCCATTAGCAACAATGGTATAGGTGTTCTTATTTCCATCAGGAATAGCCTATCTATCAATATGCCAAGGCCTTCCTAAAAAAACATGGCATACATCCATAGGAATGATATCACACAAGACTTCATCATGCTAATTTCCTATCTTCAATTTTACCTAACATTGTTCACTTACCAGTATCTTATGCTCATCTTAAATCCATGCTATTTGATAAGGCTTTGAGTGTTTCAATCTTTCCAACTTCAATTTGTTCACCATTTCTTTAGAAACCAGGTTCTCAGAGCGTCCACTTTCAATAATCACTCTGCAAAATTTACAAGCTACGTTGCACCTAGTTCAAAACAAATTCTTTCTTTGCAATAGTTCCCACTCCATCTCACTTTGACATAATACTATTTTGTTGACCAACACTTCTCCCTCTTCTGGTTTATTAGATGATCCAACATGATCCTCCTCAACAAAGGTTGTTCTTCGACTATTCTCTGTCTTTCTGCTTCTCTCTCCCTAATTACATTCAAATGCTCTATGTCCTTCTCCGCCACACTTAAAAAAAGTTCCCCTAAATACTCTTTTCTCCTATCCTTTATCACCTTTTTTATAACCCTCATTTTGGTAACCACCATATCCTCCTCTTCGGTAAGAGTTTCCACCATCTCTATGGTATGGATTATCATTCTTACTATCTTCCTTATCTGTATTCTGATCTACAAAAGATTCTCTTCCTCCTCTAGTAAAAATTATTCCTCTTTTAAATATTCCACCTCTTCCTCTCTATCTTTGCTCATGTCTTTTATTCAAATTCTCTTCTACTTTTAGGGCACATTGATATGCCTCCTCCACATTTAGAAACTTGATCAAACCGATCTCATCCTATATAGACGGCTTCAAACTATTCACATATCTGGCTACTTGCTTTGTCTCATCCTTTGAATGTCCATATTTGATGTTCAACTTGTAGAACTCCTCGGTATACTTTGACACACTTGACTCCTTCTGCTTCAAATTCTGCAACTTTCAAAACAAACTGATCTAATAATCTATAGGCATAAACTTCATTTTTAACTTATTCACCATCCAATCCCATGATTTTATCTCCTCGTTTCCTCTTCTTTGCCTATCCGTCTGTAAATTTTCCCACCAAAGGGATGCATGTCCTTTCAACTTTGTACAAGAAAATTTCACCTTCTTTTCTTCGACGGTACGTTTAAAATCAAAATACTTGTCCATCTCCATTATCCAGTCAAGCAATTCATTCAAATCCAACTTACCACTATAATCCAATGGATTAAAATGTGGTTTATTATTTACTCTGGTTAGGGCTCTTATGAACCTCTCTTCTCCTTGATCAAGGCCAAGTTGATTTTATCTTTCCCCTTCTTCTTATTCTTCTACCTCTTTGTCACTCACATCATCAACTGGTCAACCTCTCATCTAGTCCATTTCAATTGCTTCTAATCTAGCAACAATTCTTCTCAACATCTCCATTATAGATGGGTCTGCATTTCTATACACTCCATTTCCTCTACCATTTCTTCTTCCCACCATCTTTACACAAGTCCTCTACAGCTGAATGTTTGATCCCCAATCCACCACCTCACAACAAATCTTCAATAGGACTTCACAAATTCTAACGATCACTCACAAAATGAATCTCACTTTAATACCAATTTGGTGAAGTCATGGTAGGAGGGTCCTCAAAGAGAATAGTCTAGGTCATGCAGCTCAAGAGTTACACAACTAAATCCACTCAGAATATGGAGGCAAATGCATATTTAAACACTCTTGTTATTAGAAATTTTAATTACATACAACCCACAACATCGAGGTTTATAGATTGGGCTCACAGGCCTGATATAATGTGTTCAAACTACAGTAGTCCTATATGCTCCTTAATGCGAGCCAAAATATTACAGATCGAATCCCATATTCATTCTTATTCACTATCGTAATGATCTATTACAATGATTTATATCCCATCTGAGATCTAGGATCATCCACGTCAGCCAAAGATCATTACAATCTCTGATAAGGAAATGTAACGTGCATGAAATAGGTCAGCCTTCAATTTGAATTTCTCCTCGGTAGGTGCATATGATGAAGTGTGGACCTAAATTATGATCAAGGACACTCCATGAAACAATTCAAAACACAATGTGAGGATCCACAAGTTACGGGAAGGATCCACAAGAGATCAAATTATCCATTAGGCTCGAAATTTCTTTGATGCTATGTTCTAGAAATTATCACTTAATCCGAACGCAATAACTTGTTGAAAAAAGATCCAATCATGCAGAAATATTTTAATAAGGAAAATTAACATGCCCACGATAAAAATATAGATCCACAGGGTGTAGTGAGAAAATATGAAGAACTACTAAATCTACCAACTTGAACTGAACAAGAACTAAACTAAAATGAAAATATTTTTTGGTTGATGCGGGATTGCAAAGAACTAAGGGTGCTCCTCATCAATTTAAAAATAAAAGAGGAAAATGAGTCATAGAGGATGCAACCCTAAGGAAATTTTAAGGAGTTGTTTTAAGTAAATAACTATTATTTAAATGCAATTAACCTATAGAAAGGGTTTAACTTTTTCTACCCAAATCAGATTTACTTCATGATCTTGTTACTTATCCTTTAAGAAAATTTTCAAAGCTCTTAAATATTAGACACTCCAACATGGACCCAGCTCATAGATGATCACCTTAAGGATTTAATTTTTCTTAATTAATAATAAAATTTACATTACAATACTTCTAAAATTATCTCTAAGTTTAAATATGAGATCTTTTACACTTAATGCGACTTAACCAAACTCCAAATTAACATTATAATTTATAAGATCATCTCCAAAAATAACCATAAAATATATTTAAATCTTCCTTATATATAATTGTATTTTTCTATATATATTTCATAACTAAAATACACCAAACTCACATGTCTCAAAACATTATCGTAAAACAATGAATATCAAAAAATATATAATTTATGATAATGACTAGAATAGTTCCAAAATACAATTAAGTAGCCATAAAACCCAAATCCATAAGAATAGTAAATATATTACAATACAACTATAGAGCTTGATAAGCCAATATCTCAATAATTATAGTCTCTTATAATATTTTATCCAAAAGAGTCAAAGCCACAAGTATCATAGATTTATTAACAATATGAATATGGTCTCAAGGTCCACTTTGAGGACCCCTTCATCTATTTCCTAGTAATTTTTCCTTGTTTGTTTAAGGGGTTTAGACTCCAAGAGGAAGTAGAAATAATTATGTGTTCATGGTTTGAAGGGAATAAGGATCATGACCATCTTATAGTAGTCCATTTGTAGTCTCCATATTCACAAAAAACTTCCCAAACCATGTATTCCCCCCATGACCTACTAGGGACCCCTTCTAGATACAATGGTTTAATGCATATAAAACTTCACATACATATTACTAGTAAAAACATTGAAAAAGACTCAAGATAAGAGATGAAATTAGTTCCATAAATAAAATTCATAAAAGAAGATAAAGTTCAAATGTGTTCACTAATATAATATATCAAATTTAAATGGAAAATACAATTAAATCATCCTTGAGGCAAAGAGGGCCATTTAAAATATAACAAAATAAGTAGCTCAAGTAATAAAGTCTAATGCTAGTGGATAATAATAATGATAATAAATATCCAAAAATCTTATGAGAATTTACACGAGTCAATCAAAAATTCATGAAATATTTCTACATATAATCCCACATCAAAAAACCACATTCCCTTCACAACCAAATAAATTATTTGCAACCAAAGCTAAATACCCAATATCTAAAGTATCACATGCCTTCAATCTAGTGGAGAGATAGTGTTTAATAAGGCAGGTCAGATATTACAACATAAGGGTATGGATAGTGACCCACACTTTCTCACTCAAGGAGGTATACACAAAAATATAATATATACATCCATTCTTGCAACTATCCCCTGAAACAATAGTTAAATAAACACATACAACGACCCCATAGGGGTGTACACATATGGATCACACTTTGGCATCCACAATACCTTTTTCTTAATTTGAATATGCCCTATAACTTGATATAAATTATTAATTAAACTACACTATATAGATATGCTTAGTCATATTGTGCCATATAGATATTGTAGACACATAAATTTTACTTGTTTCATCAAATTTCATATATAAACCTAGTGGTTTATATTCAATTCCTACATTTCAAACCAAACCTCATTTTTATTATTTACACATAAACAACTACATAATATCACAAATGCATGTATTACTTACTATATACTAGGTTCATACTTATATTATCTATCATTTCAAAGTCTAATTATTTACAGGACATTTATATATACTAATTTTCAACTTGTTTCATTTATTTAATTTTACTACAACAATAATTTAATCCTATTTATTTTGATAGTCAATAAATGGTATGTTTTTTACTTAATTATATTCTTCAATTCTTTCTTTCCATATCATAAGTTTTAATACCATATTAAATCAAGTTACATTCATATTCAACTTCTAATCTTCAAACTATATACAAAGAGTTCATCACGATTCCAGTAGTATATTCTAGAAATTTGTGATAGAGTGACAATTATATATAATGGATGAGTGAAAAAAGGTACATTTATCAATAATGAAAACACAAAAATGAGGAATCTAGTTTCATCCTACATGTCCTATTATTCCATGGATTTAAGTAAAAAAATATAGCATTTAGGTATTCTACACTATTATTGACTAGAGTAATCAACAACAATCTCTCCATATTTAATCATCATTGTTAGCCAAAGAACACAATGACACACATATAAGGTATACTATCAGAATTATGACTCAACTCTTAATCAATACCAACTCACAAATTAGCTATTCACAAATACTTCTTCACATGCAATAACTAAAAATTTAAAGATTTATAATTGTGGCAACGTAAAATGTATCCCTCTACATTTTTGTGCTTGTTTGGGTACATCTTGTTAAATTAAGCATGATTTTGCCTTGATTTAGTGTTATAATGTGTTTGACACATTCACATTAGGTCTTGGGCCTTTGTAAGCTAAATAAACCTAGTCGTGTCTTATTTAAGCTGTTGTAAAGTGTTGTGTCCAACTTTCACACTAATCTAGGGTTTTCTTAAATTAATTGGGATTATTTATACCTTATTTGGCCTTATTTTACATCCACAAGCCTTAATTAATGTATATTTATGAGGATAATCTCGACATAAACCAACATCCAATCATGATTCAAGTTTTTTTAGATTATATGGCCCAAATTTAGTGATCTGGGACTCATATGCCACCTTGGGCATATGGTTCATGTGAAGGCTCCTCCTATACTTGCTCAAACATGAACAAACAAGTGATCATTAGCCAAGAAACAAGTAAGAAACAAGCATTCCCTATGAAATTAATCTAAGAATAAGAACATGAAAACAAAGTAGAATATCACATTAACTACTAGTGAAATGTTATTCTAATACTCAAACTAGCATCCCATAGGGGGATTAGTGCTCCTTTGATGTGGAAATAAGCCCTTTTCTAACCCCTTGATAAGCTTGATGATTGATGTGTGATAAAAAAGAATGAAATTGCCTATAATCTAGCTAAAATTGCTTGAGAATGATGAAAACTATGAAATCAAATGCCTATATTGATTATGCACTTAGTTGTTGGATCCATATTGTGAGAATGATGCCTCTATTTATAGAATCCAAGGTTTGAAGAGTGAAGAAGACTGATGAATGTGGGATTAAAGAATAGACCAATAGCATGATGCCAGTTGTCAACATGCTAATGAATCTTAGGGGAGATGTGATGTGTAAGAAGAATAAATGCCAAGATGGCTTTTGTAAGAGATTGTGTAAGATTCCATTTAAACCCAAGGTGGCTTGTGTAAGAAGAGGACATGTAAGAGATTTTAATGCCAAGGTGGCTCAAGAAAAAGGACAAAGTCCTTTGGAGGGAAAAGTCAAGTGGATGGAATATTCCAAGAATATGCCACTTTTTTGAATGAAAATAAGGTAATTGTTAAATCAAATAAATTGATTTACATGTGCAGCTTGACCAAGGTTGACTTACCCTAGGGTGGAGTCAAAATCTAGATGAATGGGGGATTAGTGTTAGGAGCTAATTAATTTAGGATTAATTAACTTAGATGAGATTACTTGATCTGTGACATTTGATTTAAAATTTTGTGTTTATTTAAATCAAATGAGAGGATATTAGAACTTTAAAATTTTAATTAAGTAAAATTGATTTATTTAATTTAAAGAAGAATAGGATTTAATTAAATAAAATTGATTTATTCAATTAAAAGAACATTATAATTTATTTAAATAAAATTGATATATTTAATTAAAAGAGGAACATTAAGATATGATGAAATAATATGATAAATCATATTATCTAATTTTAGAAGTAAATTTAATTAATTAAATAAAGATTATTCAATTAATTAGTTAGTGTGGGAATGATTAAGGAAGAATTGGTGTTAGTAAATTAGTATCAAGTGCACGATATCGATCAGGATATTTTGAGTGTCTATATTTTGTCTCTCTTTGAAGCAATGTACCTGTTGTGTTGGTTCAAAGAATAACACTCTCGAGATCAAAAGTCAATTTTTTTTTGACATTTGGAATGACCTATTGATGCCCCAGCTAGAAGAATTACACTGGTATACTGCCCCCTCGACAGATTTGACGAAAATTTAGATTTTTGGGGGAGATCTTGAAAGAAATATGACAAGCTGCCTAAAGGGTCTAGAAAGGCTTCAGGATGTTGAAAATATGCCAAAATGTGAAAAAAAGATGCGAAATGAGCCTCGATTGGGAAAAAAATGGTGTCAGGGGGACAAAACCCTAGTTTGATGGCTAAATCAAGGTAAAAAACCCTAATTTTCATGCTTAAATAGGCTTGGAGGGGTCATTTTCCATTCATTTCTGCATTCACACTTTAGAAGTTCTAGTCTTTTGAGATATGACCCTTTTGCGAGATGGCGCAACGAGTGCTTCCTCAACACATTTCCGAGCAAGTTCGTGTGTTCTATAGACCTTTAGGCACAGGACCACCAGTATGTGACCTAAACCCAACTTTGAATTTTGATTTTTTAGTGTATTTACTATGTGTCAAAGAGTTCAAGTCCCCAACGTCGATATATAGTGACGCGTAAAGACTCAGTTGACGACGCTAAGAGGTAAAAAAATGTTGCTAGTGCAAATGGTGACGGAAATCATGATTTCAGATTAAGGTTTACATTTTTAAACATCAATGCTTTTGTTAAAAGCGATGCTTGAGCCAATTTGAAGTTATGGTTTGCCAATCAAAGGAAAACACTTGTGCACATGGCGAGTCTATGATGGATTTAGCATTTCCAAAGAGTCCAACGTCGCTATTTGGAATTTGACAAATGGTGATGCTTTTGTAAACAATGACACATTCATTGTTCTAGGGTCGAAAACTCCAAATGGGGTCAGATCTTTTTATGAATTTTGACGTTGTGCACTTCATGGGTGCAGGAGGTGATCTAGCCTATATTTTCATGTGAGCATCGACCCTCAGTTATCAGCGAACTGGGCACTTTATCCGAGATACAATAGGAGAATCTGGGGGAGATTGGTCTTTGGTATATAGCTTAAATGTGCCCATTGTCTAGATCCACCTTGTGATGATGACTACATTGTGCAAGAGATGGCACAATGATACCTCATCCTTTCACCTTCCGACTGGCGAGGCAACCGTGACACTAGAGGACGTATGGTGGATCCTATGGTTAGTGGTACATGGTGCCACGTGATTTATGATATAGAAACTGGTGTCGATGCATGCCATGATGTCATGGGGTTTGAGGAGCTGATATCGATTGAGGGTCAAAATATTGACTTGGAGTTATACAGGGGTCGGGTACCACTTTTCAGGTCGATCATTGTTGCTATTGTTTCTAGGCTAGTGGCTCCAAATCAATGGGGTAAATTTTTCAATCCATTATGGGGTTTGGCATGTGGGAGAGCATTATGAGATAGAGGAGCTTGTTTGCCTAGGGACTAGTGATGTTGGGCTCATTATACCATGATCTACATGATTTTGCATATTGTGATGGTCGAGCGATTGGAACTAGGGTGACATTGTTGTATATTTGGGCCTTGGAGCATATTTTTGTGCTCCAACCAATAGTCACCCTAGTGGATACAAAGCCAGATGATCCTATGGTCTAGAAATATGGTGGCGAGATTACCCTGTGGCATACTGGATAGCTTGGTCTTCCTTATTGGCTCTGCATCATCGATGATCTATCATCATTCACCTGTTGACCATGGTTACGGATACGCACTTGGTACGATGATGTACAACAGTTGTTCTATGCCCGACAGACCCAGCTAATGTGGGGGTGAGAGCACATGATTATAGAGCACTATCTTCCAGACAAGGTGGCCCATCAATTTGGAGAGGTTCAAGATAGACCTGACGATGGATATACTATTATTTTTGCCATATTAGCCCAAAAGACTACATGGGCCCAAAAAATGCTTGCGTCTGATGTGTTTGATTCTTTCAAATAGTTAGTTGCTAGGACATGGGCCTACAATTAGGGGTTACACGGGCCTACGTAGAGTGGTTCAAACCTCCACTACAATTGATAGATCTCGCAATAACACTTCCATGAGGGAGGCATAGGGGAAGGAGTGCTCCGAGAGCACATGTGGGAGTAGGGGGATAGGATCCAAAAGCACCACCCAGAGATGGGTGACCTCCACACTAGCCAGATCATCCACCACACCGACCACACCAAGCACAACAACCACATCAGCCACAAGATCAATAAATTCAGCAACTGCAATCATAGGTGCAGGGCTTATAGGCTCAAATACAGGCAGTTACAATAGAGCGGGACCGCACCCGCCAGTAGGTTCAGGCCATCACATTAGAGAGAGATCAGGCTAGACAATAGGTTCAGGCCCTCACTACTGACAGAGATCATGAGCAGCAATAGAGACAGGCCATAAAGTTACAGTTAGCCCGAGAGATTGGTCGCATACAACAATTAGAGAGTACGGTTTCCTTGTCCCAGAGGAGGACTATACCAACACGGATATACCGTGAGGCTATTAGGGAGGCTGAGTACTACATATTTCACAATCATTTGGTTGTGCCTGTGACTCTTTGACAACCAGATTATTCTTAGCGGTTAGGGCTTTGATAGGTAGAGGATCAGCCAGAGAGGCAAGCAAATGAGGGGAGTAGCCATCAGGGCTAGCAGTTTTTTGATATACACTCACATGCTTCATTTTTTATAACCCTTTGGGCTTTGTATCATGCTTGATGTACATAAACTTGAGCTAGATTTTATACCATGACAATTATGATTTTTTGATATATATATATATATGATATGGCTTCAATTGATTTATGATGTGACATGTTCACTTTATTTATGCCCCATGTATGGATGCATTTGATGCAATGTATTCTATTTTTATGAGATATTATGTGATGGATGATTATGATATGTAGATTTTTATGGATGCATTTCATTTTTGTATATTTTATGTGCACTTTTAATATGATGAAAATGTTTATGTTATGTAAATGACTTCTAAGATGCTTAGAACAACTAATCTATATTATGTCCTAAATGATAATGCAAAATGGATGATTTGGTACGTTATGATGATGAGATGTTATGGCATGATATGTTAGTATATGTGAATGCTATGGATGCATTTCTTTTTGTAAATGACATGGATGCAATAATTTTTATATATTTTCCATGCATGTTTTATAATGACGATGTATGAATATATGGATGAAAATTTTATGGTATGCAAATGATTTATAAGATTCTTAGAATAAAAAATCTATTTTATTCTCTGTAACTTAAATGATAATGTAAAATGTATGATGTGATATGCAATGATTTAAGATACTCAGAATAACAAATCTATATTATTCTTCAAAACTTAAAAATAATAATGTAAAATGTATGAGTTGAAATGATTATGATATGAAATGATTTAAGATACTCAGAATCACAAATCTATATTATTCTTTGTAACTTTAATGATAATGTAAAATATATGATATGCAATGATTATGTGAATGGATGCTTTATGCTTTTGAATATGAGTTCTATGTATGCTGATGATTTGTGGATGTAGAATGAATGCTTTAGTGATATTTTTGGTTGACTGTCATGATACCATGTTAGCATGAAGAGAAGAAAGAAAAAAGAAGATGATGAAAAGAGGATCCAACAAGTCCATGATCTACCAAGACTTTATTAGAGATGATGATGTTTTTCTTATCAAATATTATGGATATAAAGGAATTACTTTCCTTATGTTTGATAACACACATAGATATGATGCATCAAGGTATAAAGAACATGGATGGTATAAAGAACATAGATATGATGTACCTAGTGAGATGGAATTTGACTTGACAATCAGATAGGAGTATTCTTGCTCACACCTAACATATGGAAACCTTCCTAAGATGTACTTTAAACATTTCCAACATCTCAGACCAAAACATGGAGAGGAAAAACCTAACAATGTAATAGTAAACAAGCTATCCAAAACACCTTCCATGCACACCTAATAAAGCAAGTATTCACTAAGGTTATATTACAAGAATATCCAACAAGCACAACACACAAAAGATAAAGATATTTTCTCTTTAAATTGTTTGATTAGACATCATCGAGAGGTCATTGGAAAGAGCATAATAAGATAAATCATAAGAAAAAGATCAAGTAAGCAAACAAGATAATGTTCTTCATACCGCTAGCCAAGACTAAACTACGGTGATGTCTGATGTTGATGTCCATTGTAGGAAGGATGCATCCTAGGACATGACGTTATCAGATGATGGTGATATTGATTGGATGACAGGCTATTGATACCAACAGTTGACCGACCTATTTACCTACTGATCTAGACTTAATATCTTGACGTTGGGGTGCATAATTTTAACTGCTAAGCTTGCTTACGATTGTTTTTCCAAAGGATGAAATTGACAATTGATTTGTTATGAGCTAAGGCTTAATTTGGGTGAATGTTGAAATGGGATGAATGCACTTTTTTGGTTTTTTTTTTTGTTATTTTGCAATATTTTGAGGTTGTTTTGGGTTTTTTCGTTATTGTTTTACAAGTTTTTTAATTTTCAATTTTTTTTTATGTATTTAGTTTTTTCCAAGATTTTTACCAAGAACCTAACCTAAGAACATATCCTAGGGGCCTCGGGGGTTGATCAAATATTAGCCTTGCCTATGTTATACATGCAGAGACCACGTAGTTCGACTGACACAAACTCGGTTATTGATGAGATATGAATAAATGAATTGTATGTTTATTGTGAGAGACTCCTAAAGGACTGGCCTAATGTGTCTCGGGGGCACATCAAAGATGGCCTTGCCTACGTTCATGCTTAGAGACCCATAGTTCAACATAACGACTCTATTTTTTGACTTTTTTGACCTTTTGACCTAGTTTTGGATTTTTGGTATGATTTGGATGTTTTTGGATTTTCTAATTTTATGGTTTTTTTTGAATTTTTTTGATGGATTTTATGAATGTTTTTGGATTTTTTAATTTTCGGAGGATCTCTAGAATATACACGAATATGATCCAAATGTGGGTAAAATAAAATGCCCCCTGTGTGATGTGATAGTCTACTCTGATGTAGGCAAGAAAAACTGACCTTAGACATGTGTCAAGTAGTACTAGGAGAGGACATGATACCGACACAGGATCAAGCTATGATGCGGATACAAATTGGCGATGGAAGGATTAATGGAATATGATGGATGATGTGGAACAAGTCGGGGAGATCATGGTGGATGGAAAGTGCTTATTTACACAAGGCGCTTGTTTGCCAGGATTTCACCAAGGTACTCACCCAAAGCGCCACAAAAGTGGTTTTCACTAAAGGACAAATTTTATCTTTCCTATTTTCAATCCTCTAATTTTTTTTTGGATTTATACCCTAAAACTTAGGCATAAATTTTTTTAAGATGGGAGCTATTAATACGATCCTGTAGAGGCTCCCCTTTGGGTTTGGACAACTAATTTGCCCCAAATTTATAGCTTGCAGTGACGACGAAAGGTCCCAACCAGTTGGATTCAAATTTTCCCTTATTATTTGGATTCAACACATTTTTTTGATTTTCTTTCATTACAAGCTCACCAGCTTGAAAGGACCGATTTCGGATCTTCTTATTATAGCTCCTCTTTAGACGATTCTTGTAGACTTGTAGGTGGTTCAGAGCATCCATGTGCCTCTCATCGAGTAGTTCCAACTCATTCAATTGAGATACCTGGTATTCTTCATCTATGATGAGATTTGTAGTGATATTCTTAGAGATGGGAGCTCGATCTCGATAGGGAGGATGGCTTCTAATCCGTAGACCAGGGAGAATGGGGTTGCACTTGTTGGAGTGTAGATACTTGGTTGGTAGGCCCATAGGTTGGGATTTAACTGTAAGTACGGGTATGTTCAGGATCATCATGGAAAAAATAGGCCATTAAGTGGCGATGAAAATTTAAAAAATCAGAGTTAGGCAACTTGACGTAAAAATTTGAATAAGTTATCTATATTTTTTCAAAAATATTTAAGAATAGAATATGTAGAAAATTGAATGTAGTTTCTAAACTACTATGTTTATTTATATTTAAATCTATTTGGTGAAAATTTGAAATTTCAATGCAATAGTACTTAAATTTCAGGGAAAAAATAAGAAGTATGTATTTTTATGACCACCCTAACCACAATAAAATGATAATATTTTCTTATAAGATTTTATATATAAGTAGAGGACTCATGTCCCAATGTGATGCATATTTTTTTGTAACTTTTTTCCAAGTAAATAATTAATTATGAGATTTTTATTACAAATTTTAAAAAATATAAAAACTCGTATGTCTGACCACCTTGACTTGGTCAAAACTTTATGATTTTTTTTTTCTTTTTTAATTCTATAGTATGCAAAGCATAGAATGTGAAACATGTTTTGGATTCAAAAAATATGATACCATTTGAAATCTATAGATGTTTTTCAATCAACCTATCAATCAGGACTTTAGTAGTAATTCAAATAGCAAATGAATAATAATAATTTATTAACTTCAAAGTAAAGAATAATTTATATTGGTGGAAATATGAGAATCTCCTTTAAAATGCTTTTCGTTTCATCAATTTTGGGAAAAAAAAAAAATCATCAGCCACATGGGCCATCATATGACTTACATATCGCCACTTTTTGGCCCATCATGATCTTGCACATACTCATACCACTCACGAACAACTTCATTGACTATGTTTTTGAGGACTCTTCAGATGGTTTTATTTGTAGCCTCAGCTTGGTTGTTACCTTGGGGGTAGTATGGAGTAGAAAAGAGATGTTGGATATTGAATTTTTGACATAGGTCTTGAACATCCTAGTTTTTGAAAGTTGTCCCATTATCTGAGATAATGGCTTGTGGGACATCGTAATGGCATATGAGATAATTTAGGATGAACTTAGCAATATTATTTCGAGTGATATAGATAATAGGAATGGACTCTACCCACTTTGTGAAATATTTTGTAGCAGTGATAATGAACTTGTGTCCATTAGATGAGGTGGGGTAATTTTTCCAATGAGATCGAGCCCCCACTACGAGAAGGGACAAGGTGTTATAATTAGGTGGAGCTCTTGAGCTATTGCATGGATGAGGTCCCCATGTTGTTGACATTACAATAACTTTTTGACATATTCGCGAGCTTCCTTCTCCATCATCAGCCAATCGTACCCCGGTCTCAGTAGCTTCTTGGCCAAGGCCATACCACTCGAATGTGAACCACAAAAACCATCGTGTACCTCAGTTAAATAATTCAAATCTTCTTCAGTGTTTAGGCATTGTAAAACGGTTCCTTCAATACTCCTATGGTATAGGGTGTCGCCGAAGATAACCAAGCAGGATGAATTCATGACAAAGGCTCTTTTAAGGTTCAAAGTGATATCGGTCGAGAGGACTCCTATCTTTAGGTAGGTGTATATGAAATAATTCCATGGGTTACCAGGACTAATGATTTCACACACAAATTTAAACTCTAGTACCTCGAAAGCTGGTACGAGAAGTTGCTCTACCAAGAATTCATGTTTAAGGACATTACACGGGACATCCAATAGTGATCTAATCATTTCCATGGCATCTATTGCTCTGTTGTTTTCCCTTGGTATTTTCTCAAACATTATGTCATTGAAGAATTCTTTGAGGTCTTCCACCAATTTCTTGTATGGGGTTAGCTTTTCGTCTTTTGTTTGGTATTCATTGTTGACTTGGTTGATGATTAGTTGAGAGTCTCCATAAACTTTAAGATCCATGATCTACCGCTGTACTACTATTCTGAGTCCAATCATAAAGGCACTATATTTGGTAATGTTTTTAGTGCAAGGGAAAGATAACCTATAGGATTTAGGAATACAATCCCCTTGTGGCATGATAAAGAAAACACCAGCTCCTAATCCATGTTGTGTATATGACCCATCAAAATAAACCTTCCAATGATCTACGACAACGAGGTTGAACACAGACTCATCTGGGAATTCTGATACAAGTGGGTTCTTTAAGCCCCTAAGCCCCTTTGAATGAAACCTAAGATGAAAGAAGTGGGAAAGAGATCCATTCATCCAAAAGCTAGCTTCTAGGGTGAAAAACCCTAGAGGCTCATTAGGGGAATCATCTTTCCCTTCTTCATTTTTGATGGTTCGTTAATAAAAAAAAAAAAAAAAATACATAATAAAAATAAAACATATTAAAATTATATTTGTTGGATAACTCGTTCTGACGACTACCATCATCTAGTTGGGTTTGTGAAGTCTCCTCCATTTTCATCCTCAACCTGAGCTTCGAAGCACAAAATTCTTGACTTTTTTGGTGCCTAAGGGGGAGAAGGAGGGAAAAGGGGGTTTTGAGTGAACCCCCAGGGGTTTTCTCAAACCAAGGTTCATTCAAACCCCCTTTCAAAACATGTTTTTCTTTGTGTTTTTTGGCAGGAATGGTGGGACCTTGTATTTAATTGGTTTGCTTGAACCAGGGTTCATTCAAACCCTTTTTTGGTTCGCTCGAACCTTTGGGTTCATTCAAACTTGAAAAACCAATTTTTTTGCATGGGGTCATTTTTTGCAAGTTATCCTTCCTCACTCGAATTGTAAACCAATTTTTTGGGTTTACCCTATAATTTCAAGAAATTTGGCATAAATAAGTATAAATATAAGGTTATTTCACTCATTTTTCTCCTAACAAGCAATTAAGTGATCCAAGATTTTCATGAGAGAATCCTTATAGTAAATATGAGTTCACAAGGTCATACAAGAGTTTACAAGAGCATTCAAGAGCCGATTATCATGTCTTTTGGAGAATTATTCAAGTATGAAGCATCATTTCAAAGTCAACACGCATCATGTTTGTTTTTGAGCTAACATTTGTGATGTAGGGTTTCATGATGCAAGCAAGCATTCAAGTCAAGATCCATATCATTCATGCAAGAGTCAAGATCTACATCCATTGGAGCCATTTCATGCATGTTTGCAACACTTTACTGCTAGGATTTGGTGAGTTGCAACATTTTATTTTGTTCATTCATCATTCATTTATCGATCATTTGATTTCATTACAAGGTTTGATTACCAAAATGGGGTTTGACCAAGGAAAACCCATTTCCACTAACGAAACAATGTTTTTACATCTCTTTAGTATATGATTTGCAGATCTAGGTTGAAGAGCCTCTAAGGAGCAAGAATGGAAAGAATTTGTCAAGGTTAAAAACTCATCAAAGTTGTCATCTTATTCACAAATCCATTAAAAGACTTCTACAGAGCAGGATTCAACAATTCAAATTTAGAAACTTAGTTGAGAAGATAAAGCAAAGATTGAAGAGTACATTCAGATCCTAATCATCTGAATAAGCCAGACTGTACTGATATGCCACTTTTGGTGTGTCAGTCCCAGTATAGTGAAATTTGCAATTTTTAGGAGTTCCAGACATATCTCTGCCAAATTTCTATTCCTGCCCAGAAACCCGTATCTAGGACTAAATTGTCCTTTATGGTGTATGAGTCCTAGTCTGCATTAAATTTAACATTTGAATCAATATTTTAGGTCTCCATTCAAACTGCTATAGATTTCTAGGTGCACACCCTTGATCTCTTAGTTTGTTATTCTGTTTTGCATTCATTTCTATGTCATTTATTGTGGTCTTGCATATCATTAAGTATCATAATTAGGTCTTGCATGTTATTGATCTTTCCAGGCCCTAGCTTGGTGGTGAACCCCTTTTTAGTCTCTAATCATATCCTAGGACACCCAATTGCAAGATCTCTTCCCACTACATCATCATTGGAGTGAGATCTCTAGTGTTTCCTTGAGTGAAATAAGTATGTGAAATAGGGACCCCCTCATTTTGCTTCATCTCCTAAATTTTGGAGCACACTATTTCCATTGTTTCAATAATATATAATATTTGATTGTTTCATGCATATATAAATTTTTTTGTAAAACATTTCAACATGATAGCTCATTTAACTATATTATCTAAACTTGCAATGTTATTCCATTTCTTAAGTCTTAAATCATAGGAAAATTGGATAATTTAACATTTCACATGCTTTTAGGATATCATCCATTTATGTTAAAGGGATCACATGGCTATATATTTTCTATCTTTTAATCATTCAAATAAATTTCTATTTATTTAAAATCAAGCCTTGTATGTTCTCAATCTAATTTTTACAAATAAAATATTCTCATAAATTATAAAAGGTTCTAGGAAATTAAAATAATTTATCTATTTGTACATACAAATAGGAAATTAAAAAGATAAATATCTTAAAGAAGATTTTACAATTCAATGATAAGATAGTAGGAATCAATTTTTTAAATGACTAGGGTGTAACTAGAGAATAATTTTAGTTTACCTCTTAAAATGAAATTGAATATCTAGAGAAATTTAAATGAACTATTATCTCTTATAAGTTGGATCCATTTGAAAATAAGCCTCTAAAAATATACATGAAATACATTCATCAAATGAAGTAAGAAGAAACAACTTATTTACATATGGGTCAAGTGGGTGGGGGTGGTGTCCTATGAGATTATAGAGGTAAAATTATCCTATCTTATCCGGTTATCCTTGGTAGACAAACTTCAAGTTTCACTAATCATGGGATTCATTTGGCCAATAATAGAGGCTTCACCAATTTGGCCATAAAAGATGATTCTCAAAACATTATCATGATGCTAAAAGGTGATGCTTCACCTTGGTGCTCTATTTGGAATCTCATTGCTTCATCTCAACTTCATATAATGAGCATAGGACAATGTCAAATAAGACGTGTTTATAGGCTATAGAGTTAGTTTTTGGCCAAAAAAAAAAAATAGTTTGTTCAACATCATCCCCAAGATAATTGTTGCATAAATTTATTTGAGCTCTACAAGCGGAAATCAGACTTTATACTTTTCACAGATCCAATCCCCACAACAATTACACTGACCGGACAAAATAGAACGGATCCAAGCATCCCAACGACGTAAAAGGTCTAAAAGCCCAATGCGTTCAAACATTTCCCATACCCATATTACGATATTATCAAATAGTCTAGGAACACCGCACAGGCGGTGGAATCTGGCCCGCAGCACAGCAAACCTTGCCGATTTATCGATAAATGCGAAAATGCCACACCAAGTAGTGATAATGGTACTTGCCAAAACCACCCATGCAAAGGTCTTCACCTTACGCGCCAAAAGCTTGTACAATGCAGCGATGAAGCCATAAGCTGTGAAGCCGAAGCTACAACAAACCAGCAAACCGTTAACAGTCGTGTAAAACATCTTATCACTTACGGTAAGCTAATAATTTAAACTTTGTGTCCCAACCATAAAACATTGTTTTCGGAAGTTGCTTTAATCTGCTTTTACAAGCTTCAAAGAAACGCGTTTCATTAGTTACGTTGGCCATACTTCAAAAGATCCTTTCCTCACTGCCGCTTGAGGCTGTTTCTTGCTTTAGCAGGAAAATAAAGCTTCCATAGCCCTTGCTTGAACTTTTCGTTTACCTCTGCTCCATTTATAAGGTGCTTACTTAAGAACATTAATAAAAAATTCAACGAACCAGACGCGGCTCATAAATGTATCCAACAGTATTTGTATTTCCAGATACTGTGAATACCAGCTTGAAAAATAGTATTCGTGAAGGATCAATGCAAGCATTAAAAATAATAAACATTTTCTTCCTCTGCCGTCGCATTTATGTAATTGCTACTTAACCCGAAATTTCCTTTCAGCGACGTCATTGTGGTTCCCGAGTATTTCAAAAGCGGCAGTATTTATTATGCACTGTGAATTCCAGCTTTAAAAGTACTGAAAATGTGAACAAGAAAATGGTTCGAGACATTTTACTGACCTATTACGATTACGTCTGGTCTCAAATTAATGGACAAAATGAAGGGTCGACCTTTCTACCTCTGGTCTACAAGATTTGGAATCAGTGTTCGAGTAAATTGACACCCTCCCGCTGTGCGATTCTTACGAACTCTTCTGAAAAATTAATGACGATCCCATGCATCTGAACAAACCCTATTGTATTATAAATTTCCTTGTACCATTCAAAGAAGATTTAAATCTGAATCTTTATTACTTCCTAGAAATTTCCTATCCTTACATTAAAGTCCCCTGCAAATAGAATCTCACACAAATTTATCATAGGGTGAAATGTCGTCCTTTACATAGGACCATGGGTTTTTGGTCCACAGTTCTTGCTTTGGCCTACAATAGTACAAGAATACAGTTTCCATAGCCCTTTTGGTAGGGGATTCACCCTTAGCTTTAAGGTGCTTTAAGATCAAATCCAACGACTATACTGTGCTGGCATTAAAGTTCAAATTGATTGACCCATTGAAAGATTAAAGTAAAATTCAGATATTATGGAATGCCAGATAAGTTACTTGCATTTACTCGAATTTTAAGGTATTGTGAGGCTAAAAAATATTGGAAGTATAAACAGCGTAATTGGCAATTGTACCTCCACTATGTATAAAGCCATCTAAAATAAATGCAAACTAATAAAAATAATAATATAGTATTATAAATATTTTAGTACTTATAATTAATAATTTAATAATTATATATTATATTACAATTATAGAATATAACATCAATAATAATATTTATAATAATTGTATTAATTTTTAATTTATTTATTTTAATATTATTTTTTTATTAGAAATAGTATGTATTTAATAAATTAGTACGTGAAGTAAATAATTTAATTTTATTTCATTTTATAAAGAATTAATTTAAAGGATAAAGAGTCAACAATAAGTGTAAGTTAGAAGTCTTTCTTGATCTATATCTTTGCATCAATAAAATGATCACTATACTAGTAACATCAAATTCTTAATTGTTAGAGTGAATAATTTATCTATTCACTATACTTAGTGTACTTAGATTGATGAGGTTAGACAACATCGTATCTAACTAAATCTGCAACCTTTTAGACCTCTAGAGCTTTCCAAGTTATTTGGTAAACGTCATGTGCAACCATTTTTGAGGTTGGATGACTTTCTATCTCACCTCAAAAGTTGCTCAACACTTGGCATCAAGGTTGGTGACTTGGTCAAATTGGTTGTTGGTTTGCACATTCCTAGTGATTCTAATGTTGACATTTATAGGACACTTGTCTACTCATTTGTGCCACATCATGGGGGCACTTGTCAATCCACATGATAGGTGGGTTGCCTCTACATTTCCTATTTAGGCAAGCTCATATTGTAATTAATTCAACTCTTTTATCAATCATTTTAACAATGGAAGATTACGCTCATTGTGTGTAAGTGTATCTTTGTGGAAGCACAAGGTTTTTGATGTCATGATCTTGGATGAAAATCCTTACATGGTATTAGAGTCATGCATCAAAAACCCTTCCCAAAATCTTGCATCAAGCCTACTTTAGAGTTTCATGCAATTTAATTTGCATGTAAAAATTATCTTTGTCGAAGTGTAATATGTAGTTTACTGATTTATTTGTAAAAAAAAAAAAATTGGTAGAGGGACAATCTGCAATTTTGGTAGAAATTTTGGATTAGATGCAAGATTTTGGATGAACTATTATTTTGTTAGTTTGGTTGCTTTTGTCAATGCTAGTAGTTTGCAGGATTTCAGAGATTGCAATTGCAGATTTATTTGCATTCAAGCGTGGCAAACGGAATATAAGGCGTGAGGCAATATTTGGTGAATACTGGACCTGCACAATGGAGTTGGAGGACTTAATCTGTATTGAAGTTGCAATAAACTTTGACCCAGATACCCTTCTCTTCTAGCCACGCAAGCTACAAACATCTATAGATCAACTTTGCATCTAGTTTTGTTGCCCATCCTGACTGCCAAGCGTGATGGAGAAAGCCCGCATCAGGAAAAAGGCATGGTAATTTTTGTTGTGCATAGGAAATCATGGCGATATTATGATGTGCCATACATTTGTAAGAGGCCTTAATTTTCTTTTGTTTGGCGTCGATCCAGCATCACTTTTCCTTTGCAAAGAGGCGTGGCATCACTAAAATAATGAGGCATCACTCTTTGCACACAAGTTTGAGGAGTTCAACGATTTTGTGGTCAAGGTAGAACTGATTATGTGGTCAGCTGTAAATTGTGGCATTGGAATCTACAATTTTGTGGTGTTGGAATTTGGAGGCGAGCTTACACCTTGTAGGCCCCCACCCTTTCACCCATTTAGAAAGGAAATGTAGATAAAATCCACATAGTAGCCCTCTCAGAGGCGCCTGCAAGGAAGTTGTTAGTAAGGCATGCAAATCTCTGACTTGACTGAGTCAAGCCACATTTTTTGCATGCCATTTTATCAACCATCAGGGTAAGTGTGAAAAGATGGGGTCAAAAAGGGGATTAAGTGGCCACATTTTTTCTGAAATCAGTAAATACTGATCTTGGATGTGAAATTGAGGATAGTTGCACTCAAAATTTTGAGATGCAACAAAAAGAAAGATCGTAGTTTTCTGAGTCTACTTTTTAAACTACTAATTTATTTTGAAAATGATTAAGATTAAAGGATTCAAAATAGATACCCACAAAAATTGGTGTTGTGTTTGTTAGATTAACATAACATAGCAATTTTTGTGGGAACGTAGCATGGTGAAATTTTTGTTAGTATTTTTAAAAACGCTTTGGTGAGAAATTGGCTAACGGTATTTAGTTGATGCATGATTTTTCTGATTATTTTTTAATGAATATTTGATTTTTTATTAATTTTCAATGTAAACATTTCCTGAAAAATAGAATTTTGATTGTGCTACCCCTACAAATTTTGGAAACTAATTGATTTTTTTTAATATTTGTAGAATGGATTCTAGTTTCTAAAAATGTAATTTATTTGAAATTTTGATGAACGGTTAAATTTAAAATGAAAAAAAACACCAAACACAGTTTTTTGCCAAAAAAAATAGACACACAAACAAAATATATTATATATCAAAAGCTTAACATTGTCAAAAAATGAAAAAAATTACATCATTGGATAGCTAAAAGAAAGCCTAGCATTACCCAAATGTTTGATTTTTTCGAGATTGAAATACGTGTAATCCTAACGGTGAACACGAACCCGATTATGCGAAATATTATAGAATTTGCAAAAAACATGTCTTTGGTTGTTGGGAACGCCCTCCAAACCTTTGGATTGGTATTCTAAGGCAAATACCAATCCCAAGGCTTGGGGATTCTAAAAGAAAGATATAACGTGAGTGCATTAGCGCTTGCGCTATATCTTAGTTTTGACATGGGTTTTGTGTTTGTGTTGGACATGTCTAGAAAGACATAATGTGAGTGCATTATAACACACTCGCTTTATGTATTGTTTTATATTAAATTCTACTATATTGAATGTATGTTTATGTATTTGTATGTTTGTATGTACATGTATGGTTGTATGTATGCATGTTTGTATACATATGTATGTATGTATGCATGTGTGTATGTATTCTTGTATGTATGTATGTATGTATGTATGTAATATTGTATGTATATATGTACATGTACATGCCTGTATGTATGTAGGATTTTATGTACATGTGTATAATGCTTGTATGTATGTAAGTATGTATGTATTTGTGTATGTCTTTAGAGGGAGGGAGAATTTTGAGAGAGAGAGAGAGAGAGAGAGAGAGAGAGAGAGAGAGAGAGTTGTCTAGGTAGAGTGGGAGGGAGAGAGGGAGGGAGAGACCTAAGGGAGAGAGGGAGGGAGAGAGGTAGTGAGAGAGAGTCTTGAGAGAGGGAAAGGGGGTGGAAGGGAGAGATGAAGAGAGAGGGAGTGGGAGAGAAGGGGTTGGAGTGAGAGGGGATTGGCTAGCTAGTGTGGGAGGGATAGAGGGAGAGAGAGAGAGAGGTGGGAGACAAAGAGTTGAGAGAGAGGGGAGAGAGAGAGGGAGAGAGAGAGATGTAGGTAGGGTTCAAGAGGGAGAGACTTGAGAGTGTGAGGGGGGCTGAGAGTGAGAGACTTGAGAGATAGGTAGTGAGATGGAGTATAAGAGAGAGGAAGTGGGAGAGAGAGGGAGTGTGAGAGTGAGAGACCTAAGAGAGGGAGAGGGTGTGGGAGGGAGTGACCTGAGAGAGAGGGAGAGAGAGATCAGGGGTGGAGTGAGAGAGACTTATCTAGGTAGGGTGGGAGGGATAGAGAGATAGAGAGAGAGTTACCAAGGTAGGGTTCTAGAGGGATAGACTTGAGAGAGAGGGGGTGGTATGAAGAGACCTGGGAGAGAGGGATCTAGAGATGGAGTGGGAGGGATAGGGAGTGATGGAGAGGTAGTGGGAGGGAGATAGACAAAGATAAACAGAGGGAGTGAGAGAGAGTGGTAGGGAATGATTAAGCAAGAAGTACGTAGAAAGAGGGAGAGGCTAGATAGAGATAATTAGAGAGGAAGGGAGAGAGAAGTGAGATGTATAGATAGAGAGAAAGGGATAGGGATTGAGGGATTAGGGTAGAGGACCTATAGGTTTGATGGATTAGGGTATTAGGTTAAGGGTATAGGGTTGAGGGATTAGGGCTGAGGGTAGAGGGTAGAGGGTAGAAGGTTTAAGGGTTTAGGGTTGAGGTTTTAGGGTTTAGGGTTTAGGGTTTAGTGTTGAGGGTAGAGGGTTTAGGTTTGAGGTTTGAGGGTATATGGTTGAAGGATTTGGTTGAGGGTCCAATGTATAGGGTAGAGGGTACAGGGGTTGAGTTTTTAGGGTTTAAGGGTTAAGGGTTAAGGGATTAAGGGTTGAGGGTTGAGAATTGAGGGTTGAGTTTTTAATGTATATGGTAGAGGGTAGAGGGTAGAGGGTTTAAGGGTTTAAGGTTAAGGGTAGAGGATTGAGGGTATAGGGTTGAGGGATTAGGGTTAAGGGTCCAATCTATAGGGTGGAGGGTATAGGGGTTCAAGGATTAGGGTTTAAGGTTTGAGGGTTGAGGTATTAGGGTAGATATTTTACTTGTCTTTAAGGGTTTAAGGGTTGATGGATCTTAGGATCTTAGGATTAGGGTTGAAAATATAGGGTATTGGGCTGAGGGTAGAGGGTTTAAGGGTTGAGGGTTGAGGGTTGAGTGTTTAAGGGTTTAAGTGTTGAGGATATAGGGTTGAGGGATTAGGATAGACAAGGATGGATGGATGGAGGGTGATTTTGGTAGAGAAGTGAGATAGAGAGAAGGAGAGAAGATGGTGCAGAGCACCTAGTGAATTTCATGCCTCTATGAGGCAATTTTGTAATTTGTGAGTTTTAGGTGTGTATTTTTTGTAAGTGTTTCTTATGTAATAAGGTATTTTTTGACCATTTAACATGTTTTTGAGTCATTTTTAGGTTTATAGAAGGTTTGTGGGGTCAAGTTGTAAAACCTTGAAATATGTTGTCAACTTTGCAAAATTTGTCAAATTGCAAAATTGCAAAAATGAGGAATATGAAGGGTCATTGTGGGAAAAAAAGTTATTTGGTTATTGAAACTCAAGATATTTGGGAAAATGATGTCATATGTTTAAATTGGTCTTGATAAGGTGAGACCAAGGTTTATGGCTTGTAGTTTGAAGAGGATTCAATACAAAACCCTTGTTTTTCTAAAAATTCCAACATTTTTTGTTGTGTCAGAACATTGTACATTTTTGTACAAAAGTTTTATGATTTCTAATTGATTGTACTGAATGGAGAATTGAACTGGATTTCTGTTGGTTTTGGTCTCATTGAATTTCATTGAGTTTTGAGATTTTTATTTCCATTTTACTCAAGATGGGTTGGAATTCCTAATTCAATAGGGTTGAAAGGAAGAAAATGTAGAATTCTCCATTCCACTGATAAAAACTTATCAAACTCGGTGGACTGAAGGTATATAGGGTATATTTTGAGTTTGTGATGTTAGAATTCTCAATTCCACTGATAAAAAATTATCAAACTCAGTGGATTGGAGGTATATAGGGTATATTTTGAGTTTGTGATGTTTTCAAGAGAAGGGTGCAAGTTTTGGTCAGGTTTTATGTAAATAAGATGATGCCCTAGGCTGGAAAAGCACTTGTTTTGAGTAATTTTGATGCATAAAGGTAGGGCTTTTGTGAAGAGTTGTTAGGGGATCATTTTAGATGATGAGAAAGGAATTTGAAGACATATTTTGATGTTTCTAAGGTCTTGGAATGGGAATTTTAGGTTTGGATTGTGTAGAACCATTGAATTCCTTGTTGTAGGAGCCTAACTAGGCCTTTGTGCAAATGTAGCAGCAAATATTTTAGGGATATGTTCCAAACAAACCTTATTATATTTTGAGATATGTTATGAAGGGACTTAATGGGTATCTAAAAATGGTTTTTTTTTGTGGGTAGGGGTTATTTCCTGAAAGTTATTGTCAAAATTCACTGTTTGGAATGCTACAAGGAAATATGAGGAAATTGTGAAACAACACCAAGATAGGGTCTTCAATGTTGAAAGATAGTTCTAGGTTGATTGAATTGTGATTTTTTGAATATATCCACCCTGCTCTACATCAATTGGTATCAAAGCATAGGTTTTGATCTTTTGAAGGAGAGAGGTTGAAGTTGAAGAAGGAAAAGTTGGAATTTGAAAGGACAAGATGCCTCCTAAAGGTAGTGCATTCATTGCTAGAGAAATAAGGATTATGAAGGAGTCTCATGAAGCTCTTTTAGCCAGACTTGCAACATTGGAAACAAAACAAAGAAGAGGTAAGGACACTAAATATGAGAGTGATTGAGAGGAAGAGGGTGAGAATGAAAACCCTTCAAGAGGAGTCCAAGGTGATGATGAGCTGGACCCTAATGAAAGAAGGATGGTTAATATGTTGAAGACTATCAAGGGAGATGCTTCTGATGTGAAAATATATTTTCCAATGTATGGTGGAAAGTTAGATGCAAAAGAATTATTGGATTGGATAGATGCACTAGATAATTACTTTGAGTACAAGGAGGTAGCAAAAGAAAAAAAGGTAGCGTTTGAAAAAACTAAATTGAAAGGCCCTACTCTAACTTGATGGAACTATATACAGGAAGAAAGAGTGAAGAAGGGAAAAGAAAAAAATAAATTCATGGGATAGGATGGTGTCTAAGGTTAAGAGTCAATTCTTGTTTGGTGACCATGCCATTCAAACATTTAGGAAGTTGCAAAACTTAAAGAAAAAGGAAATGGATGCTATGGCCTACACCGAGGATTTTCACAAATTGAGCCTTAAAGAAGGTCATGTTGAAGATGAAATTAAGAAGATAGAAATATATATGAATGGGCTAAGGTTCAACATTCAGGATGAATTGAGTCTTGCCACTCCTGGGATGGTTGAAGAATGTTTTCAATTGGCTGTTATAGTAGAAGAAAAGTTGAAAATAAGGCAGGAAAGACAAGGTAGAGGCAAAGACCGTAATGCTAGAGGAAGAGGTTCAATTTCTACTCCAAGGCATTCCTATCAGGACAGAGACAATGCAAGTAAAGGTAAAAAATAAATTATTGATCAGAGAGGTGGATTTAGAGGCAGTGGATCAAGTTTTAGAGGTATATTTGGAGGAAAAAGTAGAGGTTCAAATACCTTCTCTAGAATATGTTATCATTGCAATCAATTTGGTCAACAAGCATAAAAATTCCCGTAGAAACAACCTTCTAATTCACATGGTGGTGAAAAGAGAGTTCAACTAGTACAAGAAGATGATGATGAGAGTGTATACTCTCCAATGCAATATGTTGCTCCAAAAGTTGGAGAATCATTAATGGTTAGAAGAACACTTATCAAAGCATCAAAGGAGAAGGAGCCATCACAAAGGAGAACACTCTTCAGGACAACTTGAAAATGTATGGGTAAGGTATGTAAAGTTGTAGTTGATTCTGACAGTATTGATAATATGGTGTCCATTGAAATGGTTGAAAATATTAAGTTGGAGAAGATACCTCATGATACTCCTTATAAAGTGTCTTGGTTAAATGAGGGTCAATCTATTTTGGTAAATGAGCAAGCTTGGGTTGAGTTCAACAAAGGAGGGTACAAAGATAGGATTATATTTGATGTATTGCCTATGGATGTGTGCCATTTTCTGCTAGGAAGGGCATGTCAATTTGATAAACATGTTATATATGATGGGAGAAGGAATACCTATGAGATCAACAAATATGGTGTTTCATATACTCTGACACCATTGCAAGAGGATGATAAAGGACAAGGTAAGGCAACCAATGTGATGATGGTAGGTAGAAAGGAATTCATAAAGCTAGAGGAAGATAAGAACATGGAGGTTGAATACATTTCAAAACATGGAGATGCTGAGGTAGTAGGTATGAAGAATAATTTAATTTTGAAGGGAAATGATTTTGATTTCAAGATTAAGGATGAATTGATTTTGTAGGTTCAAGGTTAGCTTAAAAGGTATGTTGATATGAAGATAGGAGAGGTGTTACATTCTTGGCTTTCAAAAGAAGATAGTGGTCATTTTGTTTCTTTCAGTTTAGAGGTTAAGAAACCTGATCAAGCAACATTCATAAGGGCAAAACATTAGGTGAAAGAGATGAGAAGTACAGGAGACGGGGTTAAGGGTGAGTTCTAAGGAATTGTGGACAAGTGTAAGTATACCAATGAAGTGAAGAAGAAGGAGGTATGGTTACAGGTAAAGAGGCAATTTCATCAACACTTTCAAGTGAAAGGAAGATCAAAGATCATACATCAGATGAAGAGCAACATTCTTTAGTGAAGAACCGGTTAAGGACAAAGGATAATGCTAATTTTTAGTTTTTGGTTCATTGGAAAGGAATATTAGATGAATAGGTCACTTAGAGGTCAAAGAATGATATTAATAAGGATCCATCTATTGTGCAACATTGTCCTCAAGGGTACTTGAGTCAATTTTTTGTCTAGGAGTATGGTGCAAGGCACCTAGTGGATTTCATGCCTCAATGAGGCAATTTTGTAATTTTTGAGTTTTGGGTGTGTTTCTTTTGTAATAAGGTATTTTTTGACCATTTTACATTTTTTGAGTCATTTTTAGGTTGCTAGGAGGTTTGTGGGGTCAGGCTATAAAATCTTGCAAAATGTGTCAACTTTGCAAAAGTTGTCAAATTGCAAAATTGCAAAAAGTGAGGAATATGAAGGGTCATTGTGGGAAAAGAATTTATTTGGTCATTGGAACTCAAAAAGAAGTTAGGAAATTTATTTCATGTTTATATTTTCATTGAGAAGGAAAGACCAAGGTTGGTGGCTTGTAGTTTGAAGAGAACTTAATACAAAACCCTTGTTTTTTTTAAAATTCCAACGTTTTTGTTGTTTCAAAACATTGTACATTTATGTACAATTTTTTAATGATCTCTAGTTGATTGTACTAGATGGAGAAATTAACTAGATTTTTTTTGGTTTTTTTCTCATTGAGTTTTGAGAGTTTTATCACCATTTTACTCAAGATAGGTTTGAAACCCTAGTTCAACAGGGTTGAAAGGAAGAAAGACGTATAATTATCCATTCCATTGATAAAAACTTGTCAAAATCAGTGGAATGGAGGTAGATAAGATATATTTTGAGTTTGTGATGTTTAAAAGAGTAGGGTACAAGTTTTGGTGAGGTTTTGTGTCAATAAGATGATGCCCTAGGTTGGAAAAGCACTTGTTTTGAGCAATTTTGATGCATAGAGGTAGGGTTTTTGTGAAGAGTTGTTAGGGGATCATTTTAGATGATGAGAAATGAATTTTTAGACCTATTTTAATGTGTGTAAGGTCTTGGAATGGGAATTTTAGGTCTGGAGTGTGTAGAACCATTGAATGCCTTGCTGAAGGAGCCTAACTAGGCCTTTGTGCAAACATAGCAACAAAGATTTGAGGGATATGTTCCAAAGACACCTTATGAGATTTTGAGATATGTTATTGTAAGAGAGGGGTACCAACCACTTTAGGGCCCTAGGTCACCGAGGGCCAAGAGAAGAAGGCTTCCCTAACTTACCTCAGCTTAAGGGAGCATTAGGAAATGCAAGACACGAATGATGAGGACTATAAGGTCCTTCGATCATCTTGCAGACCCAAGACTTGAAATGGGGCTAGGTGAGTTAGTTTTCAGGATCAACACTATGTCTCATAAGGCTCTTTGTCTGATGACAAAAGTGTGGCTCTGAGATGATAGTGCGGTGCGCTAGCATCTATCAGGTGTGATGGCATCTGTATGACTAGAGGACCAAAAAGACAAGGTTGAACACAGGAAATGAACTAACAGCCTAGCTAATGGGTTTTTAGGGGAACAAACTAACACTATGAAATAATAAATGTATAGATGAATATGCCAAAACAAGTAGATTAATGCTAGGGTGACAAGAATGATCTCATACAAAAACTTGTTCGCCAACTAACTCCAAGAAGCATGTCCACCTACACACAAAAGAGAGGAAATGGTTGAGGGGACAATATAGGGGTTTGCCTCAATCAGACCTCCGTTTTGGTGTTTCCACCTCCACAGATAACCAAGTTTGCAGCGATAGAGAAATAGTATGATAGATAAAGGAATGAAGAAAAGCACGCTAAAACACTACAAAATAGTAAATGCGCTTACTCAACCAAATAATAGAGGAGAGGAGTAGAAATCTTACCACCTCCACCAAGAGCACTCAAGGCTAGTGGAGGAGAAAATTAGAGGACTCAAGCCTCTGATGCAATGGTGTTATTCCACACTTTCTCTAATGAGTTGATGGAGTGATGTAGTTGCTGCTATAGAGTGGAAGAGTGTTGATTGAATGCTTAAAGTGAATGATACAATGTTTGGAGAGTGATCAAGTTCAGTGCTTAGATCTTGTGAAGAGATGAAATAGAATGAGGAGTGAATTTGAAGGAGGAATGAAGGAAACAACCATATTCGGGTCGGTCAATCGAAGGGGGTGTTACAATTCAACTTCTAATGGGAAGTGTAACACCTCTAAAAGCTCATGATACGAGAATCTTCCAGGGACGTAAGAATGCCACACAGATGTATGTGTGTCATGTAGGTGTCCCTAAAATTTATTCCTCTACCGATGCAAAAAATGGATGCAAAGTGGAAAGAAGGCAGTGAGCTTATGTGGAATTTCACTTTCAGATTTGGTTTTCTAAGTTGAGCATGCGTAAAATGGGAATTTGTGTAAGGGGTGCAAATTCTCTCCTATACAATTATGAAGGGGCTTAATGGGTATCTAAAACTGGTTTTGGTTTGTGGGTAGGAGTTATGGTCAAAATTCACTGTTTGGAATGCTACAAGGAAATATGGGGAAATTGTGAAACAACACCAAGATAGGGTCTTCAATGTTGAAAGATTGTGTTAGGCTGATTGAATTGTGATTGTTTTGAAGATCTCCACCCTACTCTGCATCAAAAGAAGAGGGAGGGACAAAGATATATGAGGGTTTAGGATCCAATGTATAGAGTAGAGGGTTGAGAATTGAGGGTATAGGGTTGAGGACCTATATGGTTGATGGTGTAGGGTTTTTGGGTTGATGGTATAGGGTTTAGGGATTAGGGTTGAGGGTAGAGTGTATAAGGTTTAAGGGTTTAGGGTTTAAGGGTTGAGGGTTTTAGGGTTAAGGGTTGATGGTAGAGGGTTTAGGGTATAGGTTTCTATAACTCAAGGTAGCATTACATTCAAGATCTATATTAGTCAAGGAAGATTCAAGATGCACATCCATTGCAACCCTCTCAAGCATATTTGTAACATTTTATCACAAGGGTTTGGTGAGTTGTAGCAATTCCATTTTTCCATTCATTACTATCCTTCTCTATTTCATTTCATTTCAAGGTTTAATTACCAACAAGGGGTTTAACCAAGGCAAAACCCCATTCACTAACCATCAACAAGTTTTTCCTCTCTTGTATGCTTGTGATTGTAGATTTAGATTGAAGACTTGAAGATCATTTGGAGTGCAAGATTGTAAAGTTACAAAGTTGCATTGCAAATTTGTCATCTTCATAGAAACTCACCTATAGGCCAGATCTAGAAGATTCAGGACCGGAGATCTAGGAGGAAGTGAGTACATACCTTAGAGCTCAGGACCACATTCAAAGTTTTTAGAAATCTAGAATGGAACTAATACACTACCTAGGGCGTCTTAGTCCTCCTAGGGGTAATTTTTAGAGATTCTTTGAGATTTTGTTTTGAGATCCAAAGATTCTATATCTACCCCAAAAAAATAACAATGAGACTAAGAAAACATAAGGGAATCTTAGTCCTCCATAGCACTTTTTGACAACATTTTTGCATTTCTAGAATCCTCATCACATCCCCAAACTTCCCAAGTAAATACCCTCTAACTTGTTCCAAAATTTTGTAATTTGATCTCCTTATTTGACGCATATTGCTTGATTTTTTGGGTTGAATGTCCAATTCTCTTTTTCCAAACTTTTTCTTAGTGGTGAACCCTTCATTGATTCATACCCTGGGATAACCCCTAGTAGATATCTTTCCTTTATTTCATTCTTGGGGTGAAGATCTCTAGGGAATCCTTGAATGATTAATGGAAGATATGTTATGTCCTAGGTCCTAAAGCCTAGAGCATCCTATTTTTCTTCTAATCATTTTGGTGAACCCAATTTTTTGTAACATTCATTTTCTTATTTGTAGTCTATTAAAATCCTAGATCTAGGTTGCATTCATTCTTGCATTGCATCTTTGCAGTAGTGAAGGTGCATCTAGTGTTTCTCATATTTGCATTAGTGAAAGTGCATATAGGTTGCATTTTTACTTTCTTGCATCATCTCATCTCATTGAAAAACTTAAAAGTGCATTTCTCATCATCCTAATTTCATTTAGGAACATTGTTAAATTACATCCAAAATTGAAAAAAATGCATTCACTTTTACATCCAATTTCTTGTAATTAGTTACTTTTTCTTGCATTAATTTGAACATAATTTTGTTTCTAAACATCAGGTCCCTAGGTAGGCAATCTGGGAACACTATAAACAACTCAAAATTCATTGTTTTTTTGTAAAAAACCTACCATGGGACAAAAACGCCCTTACTGGTGTCTTAGTCCCTCTCTAGGTTTTTACCTCAGAATTGTTAGAGTAAAGGTTTTAACTTAATTATGTTGATTAAGTTACCTTTATTCCCTTCTTAAGATTTCACTTTAGTTTGCATAAAGTGACATTTAATAATTATATTAATTATTAAATGTTTTCCTATTAGGGTTTCTTTTAGGGTTTGCATGATCTCCTTCTTAAGGATTGATCCATTGTATATTTCATTAATTCCTTTTTGTTCTGATAAGATAATTTCTCCATTTTTCAGAGCTTCAAACCCTTGTTTGTTTTCTCCATCCATTCTCTTCCTTGTGACAGGTATCCATTTGCATGCAGGTGTTCTTGGAGTCTGAAGTTGGTTTTGACAACTTCTACATGGTATCAGAGCTTTCCTGCTGCATGCCTATTCTTGTTTGAAGAATTTGGAGCTATTTGGAGCTACAAGGTTGGATCAGGCATTCACAGTTTTGGGGTTTGCATTTTTTGATCCAGGGATTCACCTGCAATTTCAAAGCATTTTGAGTCCAAACGGACCTCGCCATTGCGTCCGCAGCGGTCCAAAACCCCTAAATCAACTGTTCATTCATCCATTTTGGACAAAGTTGATTTGAGGGGCAAATTTATTTT